>CAJNDS010000694.1:0-87829 GCA_905221605.1 Symbiodinium natans
TTTAGGGTTTAGGGTTTAGGGTTTAGGGTTTAGGGTTCTCCTAAGGGCGCACCCGTTTTTGGGGGTAGGGGTCACCTAGAACCACAAAAACAAAAAAAAATGGGCAAAGAAAGGGCACCACTGGGCTGCCAGGTGGCCTTAAAGGAGATCTCCACGGGCTTGTTGTCGTAGGGCACCTCGAACTTCTCTGGCCACTTCGGGCTCGTTTGCTCATCTGCCTTGGTGCTGAACTCCTTCCCGCCGTAGGCGAACTTCGTGTAAACGCGAGGGCTCTCCACGAAGAAGTGCCGGCCGCATAGCACCTCTACCACCAGCGGCATGCCTCTGAAGCCTTAGGCGCCCCGCTTTTGGCTTTGAAAGCGACAGCTCCCGAATATGGGCTTCGGCCGAGAGGGCTCTCAACATGCAAAGGGCGTCAAGAGATGGCCACTAGCTTGGCAAAGTGACCAGAGGTCTCTGCGACGGCCCTCCTCACCGTTTAGGGTCTAGGGTTTAGGGTTTGGGGTTTAGGGTTTAGGGTTTAGGGTTTAGGGTTTAGGGTTTAGGGTTTAGGGTTTAGGGTTTAGGGTTTAGGGTTCAGGGTTTAGGGTTTAGGGTTTAGGGTTTAGGCCAAGCACCCCTAAGCCCTGAAGCCTGACGCTGATAGCCTGAAGGTCGAGGCTCTCGTTGACCGCCAGAGGCTGTCGAGAGAGTTCGGCAGATGTTCGTGGACATGCGCCCTAAACCCCCTAAAACCCCTAAAACCCCTAAAACCCCGAAAACCCCTAAAACCCCTGAAACCCCGAAAATCCCGAAACCCCTAAAACCCTAACACCCTAAAACCCTAAAGCCCCTAAAACACAACCCTAACACCCCTCCAAAAGCCCTCCTAAAACCCCTGAAAGCCCCCAAAAATCCGAAATCCCGGGCCGCCCGGCGGCGTAGCACACCGATCGAAGCTGCTCCGCGGGCGTCAGCGAGGAGATCAGCAGAATCCCATAGCCCTGCCGGTGCAAATCGGAGTGGGCTTCGGCTGTACATCAAGCCTAAACCCTGCACCCTGAGCCCTCAACCCTAAACCCTAAAACCCTTTAGGGCCTAGGGCTTTAGCGCTTTAGGGTTTCGGGCTTAGGGTATAGGGTTTGGGGTTTAGGGTTTTGGGGCTTGAGGTGTCGGTTCTCCAGGCGGCTCTCCGCGTGTTTCGAGGCTCTTGACCTCTTTGTGGCCTCCGGCCGCTGAGCGAACCGCACGGCTTGCGCTCCGTCCATGGCCTAGGCCGTGGGGAGGGTTTCGGGTTTCGTGGGGGTTTCAGGTTTGGGGTTTAGGGTTTAGGGTTTAGGGTTTAGGGGTTTAGGGTTTAGGGTTTAGGGTTTAGGGTTTAGGGTTTAGGGTTTAGGGTTTAGGGTTTAGGGTGGAGGGTGCTGAGGGTTTAGGGACCGGACCCCTGGGGCTAAAATCTGAGGGCCAACAGAACACAGACATACTGGGGGTACCTTATTGCGGTCCTTATTAGATGGGGGTCCTACGAATTTGGCTGTCTCTTTGAGGGGCCCCCTATTCTCGTAAAACCCCACATGAGGGAAATCCCGCCAAACCCTAAACCCTAAACCTTAAACCCTAAACCCTAAACCCCTAAACCCTAGAGAGAAGGACAGAAACACAAAGCTGCCAGAGCCAGACGGATGCTTGGGCGCACACCAGGTCCGACCCGTAGCCGTTTCTCCTTAGGTTCCTCGCAGCATGGGCTTAGGCTGCAGGGTTTAGGATTCAGGGTTCAGGGTTTAGGGCTTGGGGTTTAGGGTTTAGGGTTTAGGGCTTAGGGTTTAGGGTTTAGGGTTTAGGGTTTAGGATTTAGGATTTAGGATTTAAGGCTGGGGGGTCTATGGTTTGGGGGTTAGGAGTCACATACAGATTGTGGAGAACGATGTCTTGCTGATAACGGAGCGCATGTGGATGCACAGGTCGAATTATCGGTTTAAGATGCACCGTCCGTGCGTGTCCTTCCGATGCCAGATTTCTGCTAGATTACTTTCGCCTGTATACTGTGATCCATGACAGCTGAAGTCCGGTTGCCCTAAACCCTAAACCCTAAACCCTAAACCCTAAACCCTAAACCCTAAACCCTAAACCCGGTTGCCAGCAAATGTCAGATTGTTAGGAAACTGCGGCCCAAGGAAAAGTCAGGAACGAGGAGCTAGGCTACAGCTTCAGAGCCGCTACTTGCCGGGCTTCGTGTGAAATGGCTCCGGGGACTTTAGCCCAAGGCCTGCCACCCTAATTTCTCCATCCCTACCCTAAACCCTGGGAAAAAACTCTAAACCGGAGGAACTCAAACCCCTCCCCACCCCCTGCAAGAAGCCCTTCCAGCTCATGGGCTTTGTCGAGTTTTAGGGTTTAGGGTTTAGGGTTTAGGGTTTAGGGTTTAGGGTTTAGGATTTACGGTAGAGTGCTTAGGGTTGAGGGTTTAGGGCGGCCCTTGCCTCTCCAACTTCAGCTGGTTCCCCGGATTTGGCTCCACGAGGAGCACCTGACACCCGGAATGTTCGGGCTAGGAGGGGTGTGGGGGTTGAGAATCTAAGTCAGGGGGTTTAGGGTTTAGGGTTTAGGGTTTAGGGTTTAGGGTTTAGGATTCCCCCTCTAAACCCTAAACCCTAAACCCTAAACCCTAAACCGCAGCAAGAGAAAAGACACAGAACGCTGCCGGCCCGCGGAACCTTGGGCTTCGCGGCCGCAGCAGCGCGGGGAGCCATCCGAGTGCCGTGGAGCCTTGGAGATTCGTGGGTTTAGGGTTTAGGGTTTAGGGTTTAGGGTTTAGGGTTTAGGGTTTAGGGTTTAGGGTTTAGGGTTTAGGGTTTAGGGTTGTGGGCTTGGGGTTGTAAGTTTCGGTTCCAGGGTGTAGGGCTTTAGGTTTAGGCTTCAGGGTATCAAACTCAGGGTTTAGGGTTACGCGAGGGTCTCAGGGTTCCGTGGTTAGGGCTGGGTCGAAAGCGCCATTCGCCCCCTTTAGGGTTTAGGGTTTAGGGGTTTAGGGGTTTAGGGGTTTAGGGGCTTAGGGGCTTCGGGGTTTAGGGGTTTAGGGGTTTAGGGGTTTAGGGGCTTAGGGTCCAAGATTGCCCCCAAACCCGGCTCAACCTGACATGACCCTGGAGCCGCCAGTCCTGGAGCCTTCTGGCCCAGGTTTCGGATTCGCACAGGGGTTTACAGGTTTAAGGGCATTTACGTGTTTAAAGGTACGAACTGTTTAGGGCCCGTTCAAGCCGCGCAGGCCAAGCAGATTTGCGAGGCGCAGACCTCTTGGCGTAGACCTGCTTGCCAGCCATGTACATCAGGCAGTAGGGCACCTCCTTCACGCCGTACCTCTTTGGTGGGTTGGGGGGGGGAACTCTAAACCCTAACCCCTTAGTGGTTTCGATTGCAGCCAGGAACTTCCCAAAAAAGCGGCAATGGCATGAACTCCAACCCCGAAGGCCCTAAAAGCCAGGAAAAGATTTGGATTGTAAGGGCTCGTCTACGAACAGAAACCCACGACATTCATTTAGGGTTGGCTGAGGGTTTAGGGCTACCCAGCCTAAACCCCAGTACCCAAGTCTGGGGGAACCCTAAACCCTAAACCCCAAACCCTAAACCCTAAACCCCAAACCCGAAACCCGAAACCCCAAACCCGAAACCCTAAACCCTAAACCCCGATGCCGAGACCCCAGCTGGTCTCCAAAGGAGCCAGCTTCCGTCAGCTCCACCGCCACCAACTTCACCGGCCTTCGAAGCTCTGGCAGAGCTTAGGGGTTTAGGGGTTTGGGGTTTTAGGGTTTAGGGTTTAGGGTTCGGGGTTTAGTGCTTAGGGTTTTGGGAGTCAGGTTTAGGAGTTCGGTGTTCAGGGTTTCGGGTTGAGGGTTTAGGGGTTTGGGGGCTTCGGGGGTTCAGGGGTTCGGGTTTTGGGGGTTTTGGGGGGTTTAGTGGCTTGGGGGGCTTAGGGGTTTAGGTGAAGTTTAGGGTTTAGGGGTTTTTGGGGTTTTAGTGTTGCAAAAGATCTAATGGAAGCCTTCTTGTTGTAAAGTTGTGCTAAATAGTGCTAGATAGTGCTTAAATGGTGCTTAAATAGTGCTTAAATAGTGCTAAATCGTGACAAATAATGCAAAATAATGCTACACTGTGCTAAAGTAATTTTAAATAGTGCTAATTGTGCAGAGAGCGCCAAAAAAATTCTAACTCGTGTGAAAACAAGCACAAAGAAACACCATCATTAGCACAAAGCGGCCACATGACAAACTTTGCAGCCAAAATGGCCAAGACGGCCAAGAACTACCTGCAAAGAACGCTCTCAGACCTAGGTAGTGCCCCATCTACCAGTAATTATGGCTTGAAAGGCTTCCATGATATTCAACCTAATTAGTGGTTTAGGGGTTGGGGCTGCCTTACCGCCCCCTACATACACCCCCTTTGAAGGGATCATAAATCGGGCACCTCATAAGAAGCACTAGGTAGGGGTTTCTAAACCCTAAACCCCTAAACCCTAAACCCTAAACCCTAAACCCTAGCCCCTTGTCCTCAGACCCGCACAGGGGCCCGCTGCCGACTCCAGAGCAGAACCTGGAACCACGGCAAGTGTTCAGGGTGATTGGGGTTTGGGGGTTTTGGGGTTTTGGGGTTGTGGGGTTTAGGGTTTAGGGTTTGGGGTTTGGGGTTTGGGTTTTTGGGGTTTGGGGTTTGGGGTTTGGGGTTTAGGGTAATTGGGGTTTAGGGCTTATGGTAATTGGGGTTGAGTGTTTAGGGTTTAGCGGTTCATCGGGGCAAGATGGGGTCGGCCGGGTCAGCACCGGGTCGGTTGCAGAAGCTTTTTTGGGAGCTTGGGACCTTTCTGAACCCTAAACCCTAAACCCTCAACCCCACTTACCCTAAACCCTGAGGATTGCTCCGAAGCTTCTTGCAGTCACCTCGGCTGCTAAACCCTGTTCAAGGCCCATCTGGCTCTGGAGACTTGGCCTCTCCTACAAAACCGCTTAGCTCTCGAAGTCTCTTTCATCAAGCAGCACTCGCAATGGCAAGCAAGAGATATAGCATCGTTTCCATGCAAAACAAGAGGGGACCCCTAAACCCTAAACCCGAAACCCCAACACTTCAAGTTCATTCTTGAGCTGGGGGCAGGGGGTAAACGAAGGCGCCCATGCTAAAACCCTTCAAGCCCCTAAACCCTAAACCCTAAACCCTAAACCCTAAACCCTAAACGCTTTGAGCCCCCAAAAAACAACGGTTTGGCGCTTGGGCGCCCGGCTTCTGCCAGAGGGCGGCATGTGCCTTCTCCACCAGAAGCCGCGCCTGAGCAACGGGTCGGGGGGTTTAGGGTTTAGGGTTTAGAGTTTAGGGTTCAGGGTTTAGGGTTTAGGGTTTAGGTTTAGGGTTTAGGGTTGAGAGTTTAGGGTCTAGGGTTCAGGGTTCAGGGTTGAGGGGTTTAGGGGTTTAGGGGGTGGGGTTGCAAACAAGGGGTCCGGGCTCTGGGGATTAAGGCAATTTAGGCTTGCTTTCTGCGGCTTCAGGATTCGTTTCGGTTTGAGGGTTTTGTTGGGTTCTTCTCAGGGTTTAGGCAGTAAACCCTAAACCCTAAACCCTAAACCCTAAACCCTAAACCCTAAGCTTGGGGGGAGCATTTGGGTTTTAAGCTTTGGGTTTGGACTGTAGAGGGTTGGGTGGTGGGAGCTTTGAGGGCGAGGTGGTCTAGGGACACCCAAAACCCGAAACAGCCCCCAAAAAAATCGGGGAACAGCTTTGGGCATCTTCCTTACCACCCTGAGACCCCGGCAGAAGAAAGGCACGAGGAGATTGCAGGAAGATCCGAGATACCAAAGCCTAAGCCCGAACCATAAACCTAATCCCTAAAACCTTGAAACCCTAAAACCCTAAAACCCTAAAACCCTAAAACCCTAAAACCCTAAAACCCTAAAACCCTAAAACCCTAAAACCCTAAAACCCCAAAACCCCAAAACCCTAAAACCCTAAAACCCTAAAACCCTAAAACCCCAACACCCTAAACCCTAAACCCAAAAAGAAGTCCGTCCAAGGCATCCCGTGCTCCGGGCGTAGTTGCTCTGCTCCTTGGCGTAGGCCTTGCAAGGAAAGTGGCCCCAGAACCCCTGTAAGGACCCATCGGGTTTCGAGTTTAGGGGTTTGGGGTTAGGGGGTTAGGGGTTTAGGGTTTAGTGCTTAGGGCTTTAGGGTTTAGGGTTTGGGGTTTGGGGTTTTGGGGTTGAGGGGCTAACGGTTCAGGGTTTGGGACTTCACGGCGTACATCCGAGTGACCTATATCCCCCCAACCAGAAAGCTACGAGCAGACCCCATGCTTGCGAAGAAAGTTCAGTCCTGTCAGGCTTTCGGGTTTTAGGATCAACCCCCCAAACCCCCCAAACACCCCCAAACACCCTACACCCCCTAACCGCCCCCCAAAAACACCCCAAAAAGACCCCCAAAAGACCCCAAAAACACCCCAAAAACACCCCAAAAACAACCCAAAAAAACCCCCCCAAAAAACAAAACACCCCAAGCCAAGTGAACCAGGGGGCCGCCAGGCAGATGACGACCAGAAGCCTTGCAAGGTGCAGCTTGGGGTTGAGGGTTGAGGGTTTAGGGTTGAGGGTTGAGGGTTGAGGGTCTAGGGTTTAGGGCTGAGGGTTGAGGGTTGAGGGTTGAGGGTTCAGGGTTCAGGGTTGAGGGTTCAGGGCACCCGGCCCTGGATTCGACCCTCTACACCCCCCCAAACCCTAACTAAACCCTAAACCCTAAACTGGAAACCCTAAACCCTAAACCCTAAACCCTAAACCCTAAACCCTGAACCCTGAACCCTAAACCCCAAACCCTATAAACCCTAAACCCTCAAACCCAACTCGAGGTGCAGCCACGGAGCGTGCCGTTGGACGTATTCTCGGTGATGAGGTCCGGGAGCTGA
Source organism: Symbiodinium natans (assembly GCA_905221605.1). Lineage (NCBI taxonomy): Eukaryota > Dinophyceae > Suessiales > Symbiodiniaceae > Symbiodinium > Symbiodinium natans. The sequence continues at coordinate 6,914 of CAJNDS010000694.1, forward strand.
GATCGAGTTGGGAAGTTGGGGGTTTAAGGTTTAGGGTTTAGGGTTTGGGGTTTAGGGTTTAGGGTTTCGGGTTTGGGGTTTCGGGTTTAGGGTTCTCGAGTTTAGGGTTTAGGGTTCAGGGTTTCGAGTTTAGGGTTTAGGGCTCAGGGTTTCGGGTTTAGGGTTGAGGGCTGAGGGCTCAAGGATTCGGATGTGGGGGCTGAGAAGGCGTAGTCGAGCTACCTCACCCCCACATGAACCCGAGCACTCCTGAAAAGCCAATGCGCCCCTGAAGCCCGTCACCTCCCTAAACCCTAGAAAAACCCTAAACCCTAAACCCTAAACCCTAAACCCCAAACCCTAAACCCCTAAACCCCTAAACCCTAAGCATGCGGCCTTCAACTGCGAGACTTGCGCGATGCTCTTCGGAGCATTCACTGTGGGCTTGGCGTTGGCAAGGCGCTCCTGTCATGGAGGTTTTGGGGGCTTAGGGTTTAGGGTTTAGGGTTTAGGGTTTAGGGTTTAGGGTTTAGGGTTTAGGGTTTCGGGATTAGAGCCCTCGAACCTGTAATCCAACTAGAACCCCCGAGCCCTGCACACTAAGCCCCAGGCCCTAAACCCTAAACCTCAAAAACCCTCGCCAAAGCCCTGCATTCACAAAACTCCACCTGCTGGCAAGGCTCTCAGCCACATGGGATCCTCTACCACCTTCCTCAAGAAGGCATATTTGGGGTTTGGGATTAACCCTAAACCCTAAACCCTAAACCCCAAACCCTAAACCCTAAACTCTAACCCTAAACCCTAAACCCCAAACCCTAAACCCCTAAAAGGTTCGTCCCCTCGACCCGCAATGGCCTCCGTGCACTTGCCGCTGACCCGGGAGATCTTCCAGGACCCTGCGGAGCCCGCCTAGGAGTAGGTGACTAGGCCGTAAGGATCAGGGTTAGGGATGGGTTGAGGGCTTAGGGCTTAGGGCTTAGGGCTTAGGGCTCAGGGTTTAGGGTTTAGGGGTTTAGGGTTTAGGGTTTAGGGTTTAGGGTTTAGGGTTTAGGGTTTAGGGTTTAGGGTTAGGGTTTAGGGTTTAGGGTTTAGGGTTTAGGGTTTAGGGTTAGGGTTTAGGGTTTAGGGTTTAGGGTTTAGGGTTTAGGGTTTAGGGGTTTAGGGTTTTAGGGTTTAGGGTTTAGGGTTTAGGTTTAGGGTTTTTAGGGTTAGGGTTTAGGTTTAAGGGTTAGGTTTAGGGTTTAGGGTTTAGGTTTAGGGTTTCTTGTTTCTTGGGTTCAGGGTTTAGGGCTTCTGGGGTTCCGGGGGGGGGGGGGGGGGTAGGGTTTTAGGGTTCAGGAGCTTGGGCTTTATTTAGGGTTTCAGGGCGGGAGTCAAGTTAGACCAGGCTGGTTCAAAGTCACTCATGCGACGGTTTCTGGCGTTTGGCGTCAGAGGGCCCGACAAGTCCACAACTCCCCGCAACCCATAGAGACAACAAGGGACAGATACAACCCAACCCTAAACCCTAAACCCTAAACCCCAACTCGAGGTGCAGCACACCCTAAAACCTAAACCCTAAACCCTAAACCCCAAACCCTAAACCCTAAACCCTAAACCCTGAACCCTAAACCCCCCCAAGGCAAAAACTGGGTCTCAAGGCGTGTCGCAGGCCCGGGCACTGGGGATGCGCTTTGGCCAGGAGCTGCTTCAGCCTGGCTTAGAACGGGCTAGGGTTTAGGGTTTAGGGTTTAGGGGTTTAGGGTTTGGGGTTTGGGGTTTGGGGTTTAGGGTTTAGGGTTTAGGGTTTAGGGCTTAGGGCTTAGGGTTTAGGGTTTAGGGGAGTTGGGCTCCGGGTGGGGACCCCGGCCTCATCTCGGTGTCCCACTTCAGGTCCGGCGACGCCAAGTTGGGGTGCGACAGGCCTTGGGGCAGAACCCGGCTTCAGGGTTAGGGTTTAGGGTTTAGGGTTTAGGGTTCAGGGTTTAGGGTTTAGGGTTTAGGGTTTAGGGTTTAGGGTTTAGGGTTTAGGGTTTAGGGTTTAGGGTTAGGTTTAGGGTTTAGGGTTTAGGGTTTAGGGTTTAGGGTTTAGGGTTTAGGGTTTAGGGTTTAGGGTTTAGGGTTTAGGGTTTAGGGTTTAGGGTTTAGGGTTAGGGTGCCCAAAGCCCTGGAGAACGCAAGTGATTTGCGGCTTAGGAAACTTCAAGGCTGCCCACAGTCCCTCCCAAAAGAGTGACAAGGTTCAAGGGGTTTTGGATTTTGGGTTTAGGGTTTGGCGTTTGGGGTTTAGGGTTTAGGGTTTAGGGTATAGGGTCCGCCGACCCTGGCGGCGTTTTGGATGGGTTTGAGGAGGTGAAAACCTCCCTCTTTCCCTCCTTACCCCCAAAAGGGGGGGGGGGGGGGGGGGGTAGGGGGGGTCGGTGCACAATTTTTTCGTGCGAGCGGGTTTAGACCTCTCAACTATGCTCCAGCGGGGTCGGCGGCTTGAGCCGGAGGCTCTTAAATTTAGGGTTTAGGGTTCATGGCGGGAGCATGCTCATGAGGGAGAGGACCTGCCACGTAACCAACTTCAGTGTCTCTCGGGAAACCCAAACTCCTGCATGAATTCGGCGGGACGACGCCCGGCACTGAATGCTTACCACAAGTCTGGGGAGGCACAAAGAGTTGGTTCAAGCTGCTACGCTCGAGAACGCAACCTCTGCTTTTGGCTCCGCACTGCCCACCACTTCTTGCTGCAAAGGCTCATGGCCCCTCACCCTCACTGATTCTTGAAACCGGCTGTTCCCCCTGCCCTGTCTCTAACGGCTTGCAACGTTAGGATTCTCAGAAGTTGGATCCTTCGTATAAAGGACCCCAAAACGAGACCACATGTCTAAATCACATGCGTATCTGGACCTGTCCAGCACATCCTGCTGCTACTTTCAAAACAGCGCGTCATGATGAGAACTACTATATTATTGCTGACTACGGTCTCTGCTGCCGTTCCCGTTGCAGCATGATGTGCTTATTGTTCCTTGCTGTTTCTGTGGTCCCACGTCCGAATTATGGCAGACCATCAGGCCCCTGTTGGACCCCATAGTCATCATACCCACACACCCTCATCAATCACAAAGCACCGGTAGTGAAGCGCGGTACTGACGATGGTACTAGATCCAACCTGAGACTATTGGGTGCTATAGTCCCCCAGTCCCACGGGCAAGAGTTCTGCTATCCGCTTACATGTAGAACCGGTGAGTGAGTTGAAAGGGAGTAAGGATATGTGAATGCCCCCAATTTGCCACTGTGCTCGGTTCCATCGCATGATCACACATGCCATCACTGCGATTCTGGAGGCGAAATCCCACCGAGAAACAGCTTGCCGTCCTTGAACCAGCCGTTTTCCTGCCTACCATCGGCATGCTTCAAGAGCCCTGGGCCGTGGAACTGGTCATAGGCAAACTCGCCAACATACTGCGCACCATCAGGCATCGTGAGGCGCCCCTGACCATGATACTGCCCCCGAAAAAACTGGCCTGTGTAGCGTTCACCACCGGGAAACTCCAGAATGCCATCCCCGTCGAACAGGGCCTGCTTGAACGTTCCCCGGTACTCCTTGCCACTGACCTCCTTCAGCCAGCCTTCACCCTCGTACTGGCCATCGACGAGGTGGCCCAGGAACCAGGAGCCGTCAGAGGACTCAAGAATGCCATGACCGTGATGGAGCTCACCATCCTTAAACCGACCCCTAGACTGCTCACCGCAAGCATGGGTCAAGGTCCCCGGGCCATGGTAGTGGCCGCGCGCAAACTCGCCGACGTACATGGTTTTCCTTGTATTCCCGGTAGCACTCTTGAGTGTCAGGCGGCCGTGGCCATGATAGTGGCCGTCGATGAAGTGGCCTTCATACTCATGTTTCCCGGCGGCATCTGTGTAGGTCAAGCGGCCCTGACCATGGTATTGACCCGACCGCCGCTGTCCTGCATACTCAAGGCCTGTGAGAGGCTGCTTCACATCATCGAAGCTGTCATGGTGGCCATGGGCATAGTCTTTCGCCCCCACAGCCCTGTAGATCTTGTTAACATAGACCTTGGCGGAATGCTCGTTGTGTGCTGCCATGAGCCCCCCCCATTCCAAAACCCCATAGTAGGTGTCAGGGACAGAATCGTCCTGAGGCCGCTCATGTCCAAGAAGCTTCTTGGCATTGGCACGGCCAATGGTCTCATAGCCACCACCAGGAACCAAGAGACGCGTGGTGCAGATCGGCGCGTAGACACCAAGACCCATATCTTGCTTTAGCAACATCCGAAAATCCACGGGCGCTCCGCCAAGGTCAAGGAGCTTGGACACAGTCCAAGGGACCCGGTCCACCAAACGTTGGACGAAGTCCAAGTTGCCTGGCAGTCGGGGCACGAGGTCATTATTCCGAACATAGTTGGTGCAGCGACGCTCCATCCATTGCAGCGCCTGGGCTTGTGCTAGCACAACACCGGCGGCGGCATCACCGTTCTCCGTGTGAATCTGCTGATGACTTGTGGGGCTGAATGGCTGCGGGGCTGCCACGGTGATGCATTGCAGCCCGGAGAGGAGCTTGCTGGCTTTGGGATCCTCCCACAGCTTGTGGTCCGTGTAGGCCACCAAAGCCGCCACTTGGGCCAAGGCCCCGCCCAAGCTGTGGCCAGTAAACAGGATGGCATCTAAGCCTTTACCAGAGGCCTCCTGAATGATGGCTGACCTCAGCCTGTTGACATATTCTGGGAATGTACTTGCCGCCTTCCAGCCGGCATGTACACCAAGGCCGATGCTCTTGAACTTGTCATAGTCCGGCAAAGCCCCAGCGTTGGCAATCCAGTCGCGTGCCGTTGTAGTCCCACGGAAGGTCACGGCGAGAACTCGGTACCACTCCTCCTCTCCCTGCAGCTCTACAAAGAGGCTGTCACAACGCATGCTGGACAATCCTGTGGGCTCGATGCGGGCTGCGAGGGTGTATGAGACGTTGACTCTGGATTCGTTGATGTCGATCCAGGGTGGCAAGACGTCCACCGTGGGCTCCCCATCGTAGATCCACTCGGCCAGGCGGGCCGCAAGGGCATGAAAAGCAGCTACGACAATGGGCCTCATGGTGATGAGACTGCAGCCCTGTGCCCTCGACCTGAGCCTCAAATCCCACTCAGACTGGCAGGTTCTTGATGCGAACTACTTCAGGTACCAGGGGAACACCTTAAGCCACACCCCTGCAAAAAAAACGGCAGCTTCACTGGGAGAATGAGGAAGTCGTCTTTACAGGACTCACCACGCACACGAACATCTGAGCCTTTCAAGGGACGCTATCCCGGCTTGCCTGCGTCAGCTACAATCCTTTTAACGCTTCCCGTGTCATTCAAAGGTCATCACGGCCTTTTTCGGGAACATCTACCGGGAGTCACAACAGAAACCCCAAATCACGGGCACGGAAAAAACCGGACCCGTCCAGCTACCCTAAACCCTAAACCCTAAACCCTAAACCCCTGGGAACTTGGCTGGTCTTCAGCGTGGAAAGGTTCTCGAGCACATCCTGCCAAGGCTCGGAGTTGCCCGTACTCTGGATTTCGAACATCAGATGCAAACCAGATTTCGCTTCTTCGGGTCTTTGGGGTTTGGGGTTTAGGGTTTGGGGTTTGGGGTTTAGGGTTGGGTTTAGGCTTTGGGGTTTAGGGTTTAGGGTTTGGGGTTTAGGGTTTAGGGTTCAGGGTTTAGGGTTTAGGGTTTTTTGGGTCTCTCATAGCAGCACTTCGAGCCCACAGGGCTATCAGGACAACAGCGAACGCCACGCAACGAGTGCAAAGCCCTAAGCCCCTAGCTCCGCGCCCCCGCTCAGCCCAATGCAACCATGGACCCTGAGCTAGGACCCTGCGTCCTTTACACCAGCAACTCTCAACCCCAAACCCCTGAAGCCTCAGCCTCAACCCTAACCCCCGAAACCCCTTACTTGAAGCCTCAACCCCAAAACCGCTCAACCCTCAACCATACAAACCCAAACAGCCCCCCTAAACCCTAAACCCTAAACCCTAAACCCCCACCCCTTAAAGTGGGCCCCTTGGCGACCTTCAGGCTGCTGGTGTCCACCGAGAAGGTGGGCTTGGCATCCTTCTGGGAAGGGCTCACCTCTTCGGGGCGCTGCTTGGTTGCATTCGGAATTTCCATCCTTTGGGTTCATTCGGGGCAACCCTAAACCCTAAACCCTAAACCCTAAACCCTAAACCCTAAACCCTAAACCCTAAACCCATTTCGAAACATTCGGGGGCGTTCTGCTTTAGGATTTTGGGGTTCGGCTGAAGGGACGTGGGATGGAGGATTGGGGGGGAGGCCTATGTGCAGGCAGGGCATCTACATGGAGGAGGCAGCAACCCGGCTCCGGGAGCCCAAAATCGCCATAAAGACGCTGCAAGACGTGCATCCCGTGCCTGGAGTGTCTTTGCCAGCCCGCAGACCTTCTTGCGACGTCAGGAGCAGGACTTCGATTGGCTGAATGTTGCGGGTATAGGGTTTAGGGTTTAGGGTTTAGGGTTTAGGGTTTGGGGTTTGGGGTTTAGGGTTTAGGGTTTAGGGTTTAGGGTTTAGGGTTTGGGGTTTAGGGTTTAGGGTTTAGGGTTTAGGGTTTAGGGTTTAGGGTTTAGGGTTTAGGGTTTAGGGTTTAGGGTTTAGGGTTTAGGGTTTAGGGTTTAGGGTTTAGGGTTTAGGGTTTAGGGTTTAGGGTTTAGGGTTTAGGGTTTAGGGTTTAGGGTTTAGGGTTTAGGGTTTAGGGTTTAGGGTTTAGGGCAGGGGGGAGGGGTTCCAGGGGTTCCAGGTGTCCTTCGGCCGAGTCAGACCGCAGCTTGCGACGCGTTCTCCCTCCAACTACAGCCTCGCCGAAGTCGGCACTCATAACCCTAAACCCTAAACCCTAAATCCTAAACCCTAAACCCTAAACCCTAAATCCTAAACCCTAAACCCCAAACCCTAAACCCCAGATCGAAACAGTGAAGGACCGAAATCCGCCCTCTGCGGCTCCCGGCCCCCTCCAACTTGAGCGTGGCTTCCTGCAGCTGCTGCGTGGACCTGGGATTGCGGAAAGCGCAGGATGCGAAGGGGTTTAGGGTTTAGGGTTCAGGGTTTCGGGTTCAGGGTTTAGGGTTTAGGGTTTAGGGTCTAGGGTTTAGGGTTTGGGGTTCGGGGTTTAGGGTTTAGGGTTTAGGGCTTAGGGCTTAGGGCTTATAGGGCTTTAAGGCTTCGAGTTTAGGGGTTTCAGTCGTTTGCTTTGTCAATCGTTTCGGGCGGGCAAGCTACATGAGGGCGCTCGATTCACGAGGGCAGCGAGTTTCATCCAGGGGGTTTGGGCGTCTGGTCTCGACCCTCAACCAGAACATCCCGAATGCCAAGCCCGGAACCCCCGTAAAAGGGGACTTCAATCAAGGATAAACTCAGATTTGTGTTTTGTGTGTGCATACACCATGCAAAAAAACTAAATTGCACTGTGTTTGAATGAGATTGTTTCTGGTATTTAAACACTACAACTTATGTAGTATTGATTGGGATGTTCCTCCTTCTACTACCAGTCCTTCACCGGATGATAATAAAAAGGTACTACCATCCCTACTACCATCCCTACTAAGAGCTGGTAGTATAAGAGGAGCATCCCAAAGTATTGAGTTCCAATACATCGTAATTTGAATGCGGTTGTTATATGGGTGGTTGTCAAAATTATGATTCCTCTTGGGGTACTTTAAATAGTAGGTGCCGTAATATATTAGGAACCCCAAAGGCACCATAATTTTGACAACCACCCATATGAAAAGATGAGCCCGTAAACTGCCCAGGCCGTGACTGCTCGCTGAGGCTCTTCTCCTCAGAGGCCAGGGTCATCCCGGCCACCTGCACGTAGGCTCTCGGTATAGGGCGCAGGGTTTTAGGGTTTGGGGTTTAGGTTTAGGGTTTAGGGTTTAGGGTTTAGGGTTTAGGGTTTAGGGTTTAGGGTTTAGGGTTTAGGGCGCAGGGTTTTAGGGTTTGGGGTTTAAGGTTTGGGCTTTAGGGTTGAGGCTGAGGAACTTGGACTGGGTTGCCATCATAAGTGCAATGCCAGGTGTCAGATACACCCCCAATTCAGGTGTAGGGCGTTTTAGGGCTTAGGGTTTAGGGTTTAGGCCCTAAACCCTAAACCCTAAACCCTAAACCCTAAACCCTAAACCCTCGGTTCTATCGATCTCGCGGCTCCGGGCCTCTTCCCCGTTCATCTCGCCGATGACGAAGGTGTGACTCACATCTGAGCCGTGGGGGAAGCAGCTCTCAATCTGGATCCCTAAACCCTAAACCCTAAACCCTACACCTTATGCAGCTCTAGACCCTTGACCCCCGAAGCCCCTAAACCCTTAAACCTCAAACCCCTTAAACCCCCTTAACCCCCCCTAAATCCCAACCCAAAACCCTAAACACTAAACGAACCCTTAAGCCCTTGAGCCCTAAACCCCAAGCAACAGCGTCTTTAAACCCTAAACCCGAAACCGCATAAACCGTAAACCCTATAGCCCTAAACCCTTAACCCGTAGCCCTAAACCCCAAACGCAGGAATCCCAAACGTTAACGTCAAAGGCTTAGGGTTTAGGGAAGCAGCTGTGCCAGCTGTGGGTGCAGCGCTTTGGGGCTTCGAGGCTCATTTTTGGAGGGATCTTGTGGCCCGACCGAGGAGCCCTCAACCTAAGCCCGAAACCTTAAGCCCACCCTAAACCCTAAACCCTAAACCCTAAACCCTAAACCCTGAGTGGGGTTGAGGGTTGAATGGTTCAGGGAGCTCCCTATCCTCCTGCTCCCGGCCGAGGCGGGGGCTCTCGCATTGGAAGTCCAGGAAGGTCCCTTGGGAGGCCCCACTAAGCCGATCATGGTCTCTTGAGCCTGGGTCCCCCTAAGCCCTAAACCCTAAACCCTAAACCCTAAACCCTGAACCCTAAACCCTAAACCCTAAACCCCAAAAAGCTTGGGGTTTAGGGTCTCGAGCCTATGGTGGCTTGCGTGAACTTGTCTGCATCCGTCAAGGCCTACAAAGGACCGGGCATGGGAGTGAGCTCAGAGTCCGCGGTGTAGGCTGTTGAGTCTTCCAGACCCTTCAGTAGCCCTGAAATGCCCTGTCAGATCCCCCTCACCGAGTCCAAGGGGCTTCTCTTGTGACGCAGGGTGATGTGCTGGTTGATCTGGCGAGGGACCAAACCTAAACCCTCAACCCTAGACCCTACACCCTAAACCGTAAACCCTAAACCCTAAACCGCAAACCCTAAACCCTTGAGGGGAGAGGCATTCAGCCACCCTGAATCTGGAAGGTTGATGTTGTAAAGCTGTCTCTTGGGGCTCAGACTCCAGGCGGAGCTAAGAAAGTCGCCTGGTTTCATTCAGGTCAACATCAAGGGGCAGCTACGACATCTCCGGGCCTTTGCAAAAGCAGCTTTGTTGCCTTTACTTCGGCACCCGAGCGGCGGAAGCTCTTCACACGTCGACTCTAGATGCCTAGATATGTCCACTTCACCCCAGCTTTCAATACCCTAAACCCTCCCCCCCCTCACTCCCGCCACCCTTTACAAACCCTGAACCCTTATCTGCTGGGACCCTAAACCCTGAACCCAACACCCTTAACCCTAAACCCTGAACCCTAAAGCCTAAACCCTAAACCCTGAACCCTAAACCCTGAACCGCGAATAAACCCCAGGGGGGCACCCGAAGCACCAGGTCCGTGGTGCCCGCCGCCTTTGGCGAGCTGGGCACCTCTGAGACCTCCACTGGAGGGGAGGGGGAGAAGGAAAGGGGTAATGAGGGGGGTTTCAGGGTTTCTATGGGTTTCGGGCGGGGAGTTTAGGATACTAGAGGCTTTCAGCAGGGTTCGAGGCTTTAGGGATCGGGCTCGGGCTCTCAGAATCTGTACGTGGAGCCGGTTGCTAGAGGAGGCAGGGAGTGACACGCAGCCTGATGAAAAGCATTGAAAAGCGCTGAATCCCGCAGTCCCCCAAAACAACTTGGGACTTTGGGGCCCAGGGCTTCGTCAACATCAACGCTTGAATCCGTATTCCCATCAATCAGAATCCTCGCACTCAATGTCGACTACAAACCAGTTGCCTTCCCATTGCCATCCACCACCGTGATGGCCTGACGCTCTCAAACAGGCTGCAGGAGTCAAGTTTTTGAGGCACCTTGCTTATACGGAAGGAAAAAAGGCAGGAACACACACCGCAGCCAACTGCGATGATGTTGCCTTCCGGCACCCCTGAAAAGAGGGAAGCCCTTCCCAACAGCCGGGAATACCGAACCACAAGGGCTCCCAAACCCGAAAAACCCTTGAACCTGAATCCCTAAACCCTAACCCTAAACCCTAAACCCTAAACCCTAAATCCTAAACCCTAAACCCTAAACCCTTGAACACTCTTCCCAAAAATTCAGGTGCACAGAGCTCCCGGCCTTCTCTGAGATCAGGAGCTTCGGCGCCTGCGTGTCGCCCTGACCTGCAGGAGCTTCCGGGTGTTTCCATCTCTCCCTCGACCCTAAACCCCAAACCCCAAACCCTAAACCCTAAACCCGAAACCCTAAACCCCAAACCCTAAACCCTAAACCCGAAACCCCAAACCCGAAACCCGACTCCCTAAACCCTAGACCCCACTCTCTCCAAACCCTAAAGACCCTAATAACGCCAGACCCGGGGGTGCCTGGGGTGCCTCAGCTGAGAGGAGAACAGGCTGAGGGCCGCACCGAGCATACCATCTGCGTAGCCGAGGCCCCACTCGTCGAAGACGCCGACGACGGGGTTCCTGCTCCGAGGCTCTTTGGCTTTGGGGCTTTAGGGTTTCGAGGGTTTTTTCTTTTTAGGGTTTTAGGCTTTTCGGGCCTGAGAGTTTTTGGGGGGGTTTAGGGTTTTAGGGGTTTTGGGGATGAGGGGATAAGGGTGTTAAGGGCCCTAAGTCCTGAAGCCCTGAAAGCCGAGGCCTCCATGAGGTCGGCTCAAGGTCCCCTGTTATGAGCGCTTTTTTCAGTAGGACCTCGTGTTTCAGGGTTAAACCCCAAACCCCAAACCCTAAACCCTAAACCCTAAACATCGCCACCAGAGTGAGGGTTTCGGGTTCAGTGTTTAGGGCTTTAGGCTTGGGGTTCTAGGGTTTAGTGTTTAGGGTTTAGGGTTTCGGGTTTAGGGTTTGGGGTTTAGGGTTTAGGGTTTGGGGTTAAAACTCTGCACTCCATGCGCCTTCCGCCGTCGTCGTGGATGACGGCGCTGAAGCGCCGCGACCTGCCGGCTCCGTCCACACCTTGACTGGGCTTCCGTTCGCATCTTGGAGGGGGGTCGCGGTTTAGGGTTGAGGGTTTGCTTAGGGCTTAGGGTTTAGGCTTTCGGGTTTAGGGTTGGGGGGCTTAGGGACCTAGGTTGGGATGTTCCCCTTATACTCACAGCTCCTTAATCGGGATCATAGTACCCCCCCCCCATTAGGATCCCCATTCAGGATTGTTAGTATAAGGGGGCACATCACAAGGCTTAGGCGTTCGGGAGGCTCTAGAATGGTTTGGGCTTTGAGGCTTGAGACAAGCCTTGAAAAGGGGCCTCAATATAGCCAAAGCCATACACGCATACTCTAGGGCTCTGGATAGAACACAGAGGAGCTGTGTGCCACAGCTTGGCTCTAGAAATGCGCAACCTGAGGCCCACACCGGAGGCCGACACACAAATGGCCTGCGGCAACAAAAAGCTTACAGGCTTGAAGCGGCAAGCCCCCCATGAGGCTCATTGCCTGACAATGGGCCACCGGATCAACCTGCGGAACCCTCAACCCTAAACCCTAAACCCTAAACCTATAAACCCTAAACCCTGAACACATGTGGCAAGGTTCGTTGCAAACTTCGGGCGTGGCGTTCGTACGCCCCAACCCCCCCAAGCCCCAGGACCCACGAGCTTCGCGGCCTTCTTCCCCGAGGCGTAGTAGGCGAAGCCACTGCCGTCCGTGTGCCGGAGAACCGCCGACTTGCCATCCGGAAACCTGGGACGTATAGGGTTCAGGGTTTAGGGTTTAGGGTTCAGGGTTCAGGGTTCAGGGTTCAGGGTTCAGGGTTCAGGGTTTAGGGTTTAGGGTTTAGGGTTTAGGGTTTAGGGTTTAGGGTTTAGGGTTTAGGGTTTAGGGTTTAGGGTTTAGGGTTTAGGGTTTAGGGTTTAGGGTTGAGGTTTTTTGGGGCTGCGCTGGATGGAGAGGTGCAAAGATTCTGCTGAGGCCCCTGCCTCAGATCCAGCCTGACAGTTGGCAAAGTGTCGAGGCTTCGGGCGAAGGAAAAGAAGAAACCCGGGCCTAGAGCCTAAATTAAGGGTTTAGGGTTACCCTAAACCCTAAACCCTAAACCCTAAGCCCTAAGTCCTAAACCCTAACTTCGGGTGAAGGTGTTAAGGTTCGGTCAAGTTACGAGACCTCTACAGCAACAACGCACGCAGCCCAAGCCGAGGGCAGCACACATCGTAACCTGCACAAGGCAGGGAAATCTTGACTGAAAGGCGTGATAATAGAATACCAAGGGTTTGGGTTTAGGGTTTAGGGTGAGTTTAGGGTTTAGGGCTTAGGGCTTAGGGCTTAGGGCTTAGGGCTTAGGGCTTAGGGCTTAGGGCTTAGGGCTTAGGGCTTAGGGCTTAGGGCTTAGGGCTTAGGGTTTAGGGTTTAGGGTTTAGGTTAGGGTCTAGGGTTTAATGTTTAGGGTACACTCTTGCTGGAAAGCCCAGACCCTAAACACCAAGCCTATGCGACTGTCAACATGTCGTGGCAAGCTGCACACACGCAGCATGCGCGACCGCAAGAGAAAAATCACAAGACCCCAAGCCCCCAATGCTTCGAATTCCTTTCTTCGGTCATCGAAACATGATTTTGCTCTTTCTTCGGCCAACTCAAGCCTTCGAGTCCTAAACCCTAAAGCCTAAACCCTAAATCCTAAACCCTAAACCCTAAACCCTAAATCCTAAAGTTGCAATATGCTGCAGCCGAGGTGCGCTGCCCCGACGCTTTCGCAGGCATCCCGGCACTACTCAAGGGAGGAGGCCCTACTCAGCGAAACACCCTTAACCTCCCTGGTGCTTTGGGAACCCTGAACCCTAGCCCTAAACCCTAAACCCCAAACCCTAAACCCCCTCTGGTGCGTTAGGAACCCCGACTTTGGAAACAAAGTTCCACCTCGTTTTTCTGGGCCCCTCTGAGGCGACCATAACACGCCCCAAAACCCACTGCACCTTCGAGGAAAGCCCTCCCCACCACCCCCGATGAGCCAAAGCTGCGGTGCTTTCGTTTCAGGCACAGATCCCCCCCAAATCGTCCCCTCAAATCGTCCACCAAAGGACTGCCCACTTTTGCCAAAGCTTTGAAGAGGGCCTCATGTTTCTCTGGCATCAGGAGGGTCGGAACTTGCAAAACCCCATGCAACCTTTTCATTGAAGAACGCTGGAACGCCCCGTTGTTGGCACACTTTTGGGGGGACAAAGAACCTAGACAAGAAGAATACCGGCAAGAAGTTGCTGCGATCAGCACGGTACAAATCCAGAATCTTAACAAGACATGACGCTATTGAGGTCCTTTAATCTTCACTGGCGTCTAAAGATTGTGTTGGAAGGTCACCTGTCGCACTCTCAGCACCTGTACGATGTACGATTTACAGAAAGACTCCATTGCAAAGAAAGGCTTACATATGCACGACATGCACCAGGCAACGCGAAGGGGCCAACTCCATCTCCCACTTGAACGCGTGGAACTCTGAAAAAAGAACCTAAACCGCAAGCCTTCAACTCTAAACCCTAAACCCTAAACCGATGCAGCACAGATCTGGTTGGCTTAGAAACAAACACTCTCAACTGCTGCATCAGTAAATGCATGCCACAGATATCGCAGCAAAGACTCTTTTTGTGCAGCTGCCAGCCACCATAGCTCATTTCGGGCTGAACCCTTTCTTGTAAATATTCACGTGTGAAAAGACGCTGGTGACAGCGTGAACTTGCTTGACCTTACGACCACCAAAGCGGCCAAGATCGCACCCTTCGAAGGCAAGACACTCCCAGGAAGTCACGCCGCTCTCACTCTTGAGCTCCCAGGAAATCACGCCGTGGTCTCCTGCCTTGTCCTTGTTTGTAACGCTTCTCTTATCCTGCCGCCGGTGGTTTTTGCAGAACTTCTTCAGCCTGTCGCGGGCCATTGCGGTCAGAGCTCCCCATCCCACAGAGGTCAGGCAAGCTGATGTGCGTTGTCGGACCATGCGCATGTGCTTCCAGGATGAGGATCCGGTGATCTTTTGGTCAACCCTCCAGGGGCTGACTTCCTCCCCATCCAGGGCACCTGCTGCGAAGCCTGCGTCCGATTCCTGACCTTTTCTGGTCCAGACAAGGGTGTCGTCTCGGCCGACAGAGCAACATTCGGCAAACCGCCAGTATGTGCAAGTAACCTCATTCCACCCGCAGGTGTTAGCGCAGCAGCCCAGGATTGTCGCCTCAACCTTTTCGACAACTATGTCAGCACAGGTCTCCGCGAATGGCTGACTGAGCAACTGCGCAATGACTGTGATTATGTTCGTGGCCTCTATTGTACCAAATCTTGGCACTCGTCCTGGGTTGAATTCCAGTGACTGGCTTCCACAAAACACTGGCTTGCCCAATTTGTGCCTCTGCCTAAACCCTACACCCTAAACCCTAAACCCTAAACCTAAACCCTAAGCCCTAAGCCCCTAAACCCTAAACAGTTGCATTCCCCTGGCACGGGGCGTTCAACCCACTGCAGGGATCCGTGACAGCCACTGCTTCATCGAAGTAATGCTCCCCGAAAAAACGCCCTAAACCCTAAACCCTAAACCCTAAACCCCTAACCCCTAAACCCTAAACCCTAAACCCTAAACCCTTCAGCGAAAGGCATCGTCGCGCATCGACTGCAGCAGAGACGTGAACCGGAATCCTCGACCCCGGAAGCACTTCAAAGGTCAACAAGACACAGAATACGCAACTACCGAAGTCCATGACACATGTGGGCATCTCCCAAAATAGGGGTACCCCTTCTATTTCCCCAACACAGAATAGAATCCCCTTAAAGAGACCCGCAAACCCCCCACAAGTGCCAGGACGGACAGGAGCCATCCCAGCCCCCCGAGCCCGGAAACCCTAAACCCTAAACCCTAAACCCTAAACCCTAAGGCCCACCGGTGACGGCAGCGGCGGCACCTGGGGAGCGGCCTGGCTCGCGCAGCGCATCAGGGCAGAGGTGAAGGATGCAGCACTTAGGGTTTAGGGTTTAGGGTTTAGGGTTTAGGGTTTAGGGGTTAGGGGTTTAGGGTTTGGGGTTTAGGGTTTAGGGTTTTGGGCTCAAGGGGCTTACGGAAACGCTCGCTTTGGCTTTCTCGAGCTGCCAGCTGCAAGGATGGCCTCTGAGCGTGTGTAACACACGCTCCTGTTTCGGTCGGCTGCAAAACTGGGCGCCTGGAAAAACTGCTGGCACCTCCTACTTGGGGGTTTCCGTTTTTAGGGGTACCTTATTGAGATACTGATTACAAGAGGATCCTACCATTTGGGTCTACTTTAGGGGTCCCCTATTTTGGCAAACCCCTGCTTCATTCGAGATCCGAGATCGAAGATGCCCTCGAGATCCATCGAGCTCCATGCGCTTTGAGCGCAGGGTCGCTGGCCAAGTGGCGCGTTTGCGGGATCGAGCCCGACCTGAAGCCTACCTGAATTTGCGGGTGAGGCCCAAGAAATAAGAGAGTCCCGTGCCGGGGGGGACTCTCCTTAAATGATCCTTAAATGCAACATCTATCTATTCTCACTGAGCGCGGCCAGATCGTCAATTGGACTGATCGCCAGCCGGGCATCCGCACAAGTCCAAACGGTGCAGCCTGCCGGTCCTGCAAAACACTGGGCAGAATAAGAACATTCTGGCTCATTCTGGCTTGGAATCTTGATCAACACACGCTTCCTTCACCTGCTCTACATCCCAAGTGGTGGCTGCTGCGGAGCCTTCGCTTTTGCAGCGCCTCTTCCGTGTCACTCTCCTTTTCTTGCTTGTTTCAGCCTTCGGTGGATCTGGCGTCGTGCCAGCCTCTGTGTCTCCATGGTAGGCCTCAGGAAGCACCACAAGCTCCGACTCCGCATTGTTCGCATCAACCTGCCCAGCATGCTCGCAAAGCTCTCGAGGCATCACAGGCTCCACATTGCGAAACTGTGGGCGCCGCGCATGGTCCTCTTGTGGCCCAGGCTCGTTGAGATCCATAACGTCCTGGAAGTTGACCGATAGCCAAAGCATTCCTCCATACCACGGGCCATACACGTTGCGCAAGACTTCGAGCAGCTTCTTCCGGTAAATCCTCCCGAACCGCTGTGTAAAGTAGAAGCTCGGAAACGGGAAATGTCTTTTGAAGAGCAGCCGTGCTGCAGTCTCCTCGGCTTGTTGTCAAGCACAAGCTATGACTATGGACTTATAGAATGTAGGCATTTGCTCATCGAAGGTGTACCGGTTACGGTCGGCGGTCAGAAAATACAACTAGTTGTTGACCATTGCCAAGTCTCACTGCGCACCTCTTCCAAATTCACAAGGCCCGCAAGATTGTTGAGAAACCCGAACAAAGTCAGCCACTGCATCTCGTCCCATTCTGTTATCAGGGTGCCTGCTGTGAAAGCCGTGGTGCTAACTTTGAGGATCATCGACGCCACACCAATAACCGCACCGAAGATAACAGAGGCCACCTCGGCGGCAAGAAGCCACCCTCTTCCCTTTTGATGGGCAAAGTTCACCCTTGCCATGAACTCCTCGGGGTTCGCAAGCCGAAGGAGCCTCAGCGCGGAGAAGTCAGCCATCTGGTGTATGAGCTCCACTCTTCGTAAACGGTTCTCAGGTTCTCCAGGTTCTCCATGTAGCCCGAGGAAGCGAAGAAAGTCGCGAATACAGTCACAGCTCTCGACCTTGCGCAAGAAAGGGATGTCCGGGATGTTGAGAAGCACGGTGTGGAAACCCCACCACAACACGAAGAAGCAAAGTCCCGAAAATTCCAGCCAAGCTAGAAGATGCCTGGTTTGATTCATTGGCTCATCTGGATCTCTGGGCGGCAAGCTTGCCAAAGAATATGTGAAAAAACAAAAGTTGAGAATCACGCGGACGAAAAGCCGGAAAATGCGGAAGCATCTTTCAGGCATCAGCTTCGGCTTCTCGCGATCACCGAAAACCTTCTCAACGTCGTTCATCGGACACGCACTAAAATAGACATCGTCATGATTCTCGGCGCGCGCCACGTGTTCCAGGACCATGAGGAAGGTCAGATAGGGGACAATGATCACAAACATCACGCTGGCCAGACCAAGGCTACTCAAATACCACTCATTGGTACCATCCTTGCGAACCCACTGACCATCCACCGCGTACCCTGCCCAAAACATCGCAAGCGCAGGGGCTACGCCCAAGCAGCTACCCATCAGAAAACCGCGCCTCACACGCTTCCACAGTTTGGCAGAGCTGTCGGCCTTCAGCTTTTTGCGTAAGAGTCGGACAGCCAAGCCTAGCTTCTTCATCTTGAGCTCTCGGGAATACAAGTCTGAGCATGCGGACGCCTGGGACGGAGCGCGGTCAGACACCATGGCAAGCGCCTTGGGTGTTTCCAAGCCGGCAGCCTTTAGAACCGCTCCGGATGTCTTCCATGACTTGCTGAGACGCATGCCTGCTTAGACTATGTCTGCGTGCACTAGTCAAAGGTGCGTGGAATGCAGACAGTATTGCTGACTGGAAGCATCTGTTGCGTTTACCTATCGAAACGTTGCTGTCCCAGCGGATTTGGGCCTGTGCTGGAGCGCAGTGCGGCAGTCGATGGGAGCTACTAAAGGCAGCACGCAAGAAGACTGGTTGAAAGCATGACCTGATCTTGCAAGTTTGCTGGGGGGCACATCCGGCTGCGAACAACTTTAATGCCGGACCTTTGTCCTGGTCCTAAACCCTAAATCCTAAACCCCAAACCTCAAACCTCAAACCCTAAACCCTAAACCCTGCACCACTAAGCCCGAATCTCCCTAAAGGCCCCTAAACCTTCACGCCTCAATCTGCGGTCCAGCAGACCGTCACGCCCAGCAGCGACGCGGGCGCCTACCTGGCATCTCACGGGCTTTTGGTTTAGGGTTTAGGGTTTAGGGTTTAGGGTTTAGGGTTAGGGTTTAGGGTTTGGGGTTTAGGGTTTGGGGTTTGGGGTTTGGGGTTTGGGGTTTGGGGTTTGGGGTTTGGGGTTTGGGGTTTGGGGTTTGGGGTTTGGGGTTTGGGGTTTGGGGTTTGGGGTTTGGGGTTTGGGGTTTGGGGTTTGGGGTTTAGGGTTCCTTTCGCACTGTCTGGCTTTCGGCATTGTGGCTTTTGAATGTTTCAGGAGCTAGGGCATCTGGGCTCAAGATTGATAAGTTCGGGCTAAACCCTTGAACTCCACAAGTCTACAAATGTAGGTGCTGGAATCTGCTAGCCTGGCCGGGAAGGCTCCTGGGGCCTTGGCAGTACAGGAGTAGACTTGCCCGTGCTGCGCGTAGTTTCGAGATGTTTTCAACGCAAGGCGCAAGGAGGCTTCCGATAAACTCGCCAACGCCCCAACACCCATTGTGGTAGAGGCAAAGGCTCGTCGGAAACTTCGGGCTGGGGGTCTGGTTTAGGGTTTGGGGTTAGGGTTTAGGGTTTAGGGTTTAGAGTTTAGGATTTAGGGCTTAGGGCTTAAGGCTTAGGGCTTAGGGCTTAGGGTTTGAGCGACCAAGCCTTTACGCCCCTGGACATGAGCCTCACACCTTCCTCCGAAGCGGAAGGCCGCTGCCGTCCGTGCGCCGGAGCACGGCCGATCTGGCATCCGAAAACCTCGGCGTGTGGGGTTGAGGGTTTAAAGCTTAGGTTTTGGGGTTTCGGGTTCAAAGCATATAGGTTTTGGGACTTAGGCTTTATCTGCAATGGGTGAAGAGGTGCAAAGATCTCTTCCGCCGAGGGCCTTCGCGGCTTTCTCGGCGCGGCTTGAAGGAATCAAAAGCCCTGCGCCTAGAAGGTTTCGGGTCTAAAGCTTAGGGTATGATCTGTACGGCTTGGAAAAAGGACCATTGACACATCAGACTTCCATGGCAAAACGAAGCGAGGCTGACACACATCGAAACGCGCACCAGGCAGGGATAGCTTGGACGAAGCCTCTGACAGAGGAACAGAAACTCCCGCTAACCTCCAAAATCACATCTCTCAAACTTGCCAGTAGGTAAGCAGCCCGATGCATCGAAATTCCCCTTCTTTCTCTTTACACATCTTCGGCCACATCGAGTCTTCGAATCCCCTTCAGAGTTGCAATTTGTTGCGGCAAAGGCGCTGTGCCCCACAGCTTTTCGCAAGCATCCCTGCAATCCCTACGCCCTACTCAGAGCCCGACTCACCCACTCTTGAAACAGGCTCCGACTCCCCAAAAGTGCTCGCCCCCAACCCGCCAATGAGCCAAAGCTGCGGGGCCTTGTGTCACGGCCAGATCCGAATGTGCGCGCCAAGTCGTCCCCAAAGGACTCCCCACTCTTGGGTCTCATGTTCTCTGGCATCAGGAGGGTCGGAACGTGCAAGGCCGGGAGCAAAACTTCTCATTGAAGATGCGCGCATGCCAGAACTATCACAGCGCAGATGCCACGCAATGTAGGAGTTCCGCACATCGCAAGTGTCACCCTCCGGGGGCGGATCCAAGGAGTTCCACGTCAAAACCGCTGAAGGCAAATCCTCCTAAAACGGGCGTATGAAGCGAAGCCCTCGAAAAGACAGGAAGTATGTCCCTGCCACGAGCCCACGCCCAGGCCAGAGTGCGATGTAGACACAACACGAGAGGCTGTGCCGCAACAACCGTGCGCTAGACAATAGACAAGATCAGCAAAGGAAACGCCCCAGAAGCGAGCCATGAAATAAACTGCTGCCCCTGTTCCTCGGTCGTCAAATGACTGCGGCAGCTGTTTTCCGCTCAGCCTTTCTGGTCAAAGCTCTGGGGATGCCCGCGCTACTTTTCGCATAGGAACGCGCGCGGGCTACAGTTGTGAGGATCCTGCTGTCTTCCACATGGGAAGAGCAAGATGCCTAAAGCAACTGGCAAAATCACAAAACAAGGCACTTCTAGCTGGCAGTCCGTAAGTCAGTTGGCTGGTCTCGTCTGACCACGAAGATCGATGACCTCAGAGCAACACTACGAGTGACGCAGCAGCAGTTGACAGCAGGATCCACATCCAATGAACCATCCATACACCCCATTCCAGGCCATGTGGAATCCCACAGCCGCAGCACTGTCCAGCCCGAGCACCCTAAGCACCCTGCCTCCAGCACGCGAATGTTAGCCGAATTTGCCAGGACGCACCACTCCGGGTTGCTTGACAAACTGGTGCCTCAGGCACGTGCTTGCTACTTTAGACCCTAACCCAGTGCCCATTCTTGACTGCGATCGAGCTGTTGCCTGTCCAGCACTGAGCGCTGCTCGCGTGGCACGGCACGAATCATGCCCCCTGGCATGCATCACCGCACTACGAGTTACACCGCAGCTGCAATAGAAGTCAACCGAGTGGAACATGAAGCAGCAAGTTCATGGACAAGGAGCTTAGCACAAACTTCTGACAATCTCCCATCGCACCTGGTCCTCCAGTCTTTGTTGTCGCCTGTGCTGTAGTAGGGATTGTGCACGGTGATGCTGCACCTGCACAGTGCTGATCGTCCACATGCATCAGGACGCAAGGCTCTCCTTGACTCCTTGAAGAAACCGCCCAGCTAAAACAAAAACTCAAATCTCTGAGCATGCAAACCCCCACAACCCGAGGTGCAGAACCACATCGCCTCACTACAGCCGGCTCACCATGGCCGAAGTCGAAGCCGAAGCGCTCGGCCTGAGCTGGGCTTGCTTGGACACATGCCACAACAGACTCGTCGGGTTGAGGGTGTGCGTGGGCTTCACCGCTTTGGAAGGAGGCTTTTGCTACAAGTAGGATGAAGTGGAAGCGTGTGAGCTCACGGCCCACTTCTTCACATGTCTTTTGTCGCGCTGCAGCTGGGTGTGGGCTTGAGCGGCTAAATCAACCACAAGGTGGACTTGGCCCGGGGATCAGATTTGAAATCCCACATCCAACTTGAAGCAGGTTCAGACTACGACGTCTTCTTTGCTGGCACGGGAGCACACACACACAAACCAAGTTCAAACGCCTGCAATCTGACACCAGATCCCATTCTCTCCCGTGTCCAACCAGAAAAACCGAGCTGCCATTCAAACCGCCCCCCTAGATCCTGCTCGGCAGCACCTTGCGGCGGGCCGCAAAGTAGGCCCCGTCTCCCAGGCAATGGTCGGCACTGGGCCTGGCCTCAGTCCAGGAAGCCACTTCTTGGCAGCCGACTGCCAAACACATGAGCGCAACTGTTCATGAGACTCCGCTTTGTGAGGTGTGCTCGTTGAGTGGAGAACTTGTGGGCTGTACCGTTGTGTGATGTCGCTGCTTTGGTTGTTCAGTGTGAAGCCGCCACTACGTGGGTTACATTCGCGTGACACTGTTTCCCCTCGGCTGGCCCACAAGGGTTCAATTCTGCGCCGATCAACTGGGCACACCGACTCTTGACGGTTTCTGCTGAGCTGAGTGTGTGATGCGAAGTATAGTTGCATCTTGCATTTTGTTGCGAAACGCCAAGACCATGGGGTGGCAGGTTCTTTTGCCACAGTCACTCACTCACTCACTCACTCACTCACTCACTCACTCACTCACTCACACACACACACACACACACACACCAAAGAACAAACTGGACCATCTGGGCTCCAGCTCGAAATTGGCCCGTGCGCCTGGGTGCTCGCCGGGACGCTGACACTACAGATCAAGATGCATCACGACATGCGATGCGGGAAAGGGCTGGGCTGGATCTCCATGGCATTGGAATAGCTGGTGCCTGGGTTCGCAGTGGATGGCCAGTCCAGCAGGGTGGGGGTCTACTTCCGTGCAGATTCTCCTGCCGTGCAGCCAAGATTCCGTGCCAGACCTCGATGGTCTGTCCAGCCCCGCCCTCTGGAAGGTCCTTTGGGATGTTTGGGTTTCGGGTTTAGAGTTTAGGGTTTTAGGGTTTAGGGTTTAAGGGTTTAGGGGTTCAGGGGTTTAGGGGTTTAGGGGTTTAGGGGTTTAGGGTTTTAGGGTTTTAGGGTTTAGGGGAGCGCCTTCCGGATTCTTGGAGGAAGCGAACGAGCCCGGATCGAACCACCAGCTTGAAGTGAGTTTTAGCCACGGTGGGAAGGCCCAGTCGGAAAGGTTGAGAAGAGGTCTCTGCAGAATCTGTTGATGAAGAAGCGATTATCCCACTGCAAACCTTAACATCATGCCCAAACATATTGTGTATTTCCGACTAACCTCCTCCGAGGCCCTGCACTGACGAGTTGATTGCTTTGTTGGGTGTTCGCGTTTTGGGTGGAGAAACAAGCTACCTTATTGGCTTTCTTCACCGGGGTAGGAGCAGGGGAGGCTGAGTTCAAGTTCCAGTCACTGGCCGCGACATGCTGACTCAAAAAGCTAAGTTGGCCACACATCGGGCTGTCGATTGCTCGGCTGCGAGGGTGGCCCAGCATCGCGACCTTGCAGGTTCTTTTCTGCAGGGTACACCTCTTTTTCGCGCTGTCGCTTTCAGCACGCTGTGCCATGAGCAGAAGACTGCATAAGACAAGCAAGGCGGCGTTCTGGCAATCCTCCCGGCAACGAGGTCCCAGCATTCGCGACCGCAGAAGTTGCCTTTGCGGTTCTTCCATGCACCCTTCCCACAGGCTGGGCGAATGCAAATCGCCATTTGTACCGAGATGGCGCAGGCGGGGCACGCAGAGCCAAAGCAGCTGCGGCGAGCCGTACTGCTTGTGCTTGAGTCCAACTATGGCGCAATTGAATTGCGGCCTTGTCTGAAATGGATGGGTGCCGGAATGCAACATGGTTAGGAGCGAGCACTGCGACAGAGATGGACGGGAAAGAGAAAGAGAAAGAGAAGGAGAAAAACAGAGAGAGAGAGAGAATGCCACACGACTCTCTAGGTGGACAGCGAGCTCGAGCTCGCCCTGTGCATTTTCAAGGACAGCAGCGAGAGGCCGTTCCCGGGCGAGTCTCAAAACTGCTTACATGTTGACTCTGCTCACGTTGCACTCCATGACACCATGACACACACTTGACTCGGTTTGGCAATTTCTCCAGCATCACACTATTCTTGAGGAAACGCCGGAGTGCAAAATAGAATGTAGCACTGCGCACACGTCCACCCGATCCACATGGGACCAGAGTGTCACAGTCTGCATACTCACATGAACCCGGGAGCCTCGATCCTTGTGAACATTTGAGGCTGCTGGATTGGCCCTACACTGGCCCCACACCAAACACACAAGTTTCAACTACCCAAGCCAGTCGAAACGGCGTGCTGATGCCCTTGGAAATGGCGACCTTCTTGGGTTCTGCTTCGATTCCTCAGGCCTTAGCTGCGGAAACTGGGTGCAACAAAAGTCATAGTAGTATTTCGAGAAGTGGTAGTCGTCTTAGTCGTCGCAGTGGTATTGGTAGTAGTCCGCCCACCCCGTTTTGCGTTTTGGGGTCCAGCGCTGAAGGGGGGAGGGGGGGAGGGGGGGGGGGGGGGGGGGGGGGGGGGGGGGGGGGGGGGGGGGGGAGGTAAGATGGACACTTAAAGGCTATGCTGCACGTGCGTGCCTTGTAAACAAATACTTTACAAAGGAAACACCCGCAGAATAGACGCAACGCACCCGCAGAATAGACGCAATGCACCCTTAGCATCAGCACACTGTGTCCCGGGCGGGGGCGCGGAGGGCGCGGAGGGTGCGGAGGGCGCGGAGGGCGCGGAGGGCGCGGAGGGCGCGGAGGGCGCGGAGGGCGCGGAGGGCGCGGAGGGCGCGGAGGGCGCGGAGGGTGCGGAGGGCGCGCGGAGGGCGGAGGGCGCGGAGGGCGCGGAGGGCGCGGAGGGTGCGGAGGGCAGGGGCGCGGAGGGGCGCGGAGGGCGCGGAGGGCGCGGAGGGCGCGGAGGGCGCGGAGGGCGCGGAGGGCGCGGAGGGCGCGGAGGGCGCGGAGGGTCCACGTGTCCCCACTCCCTTGCCCGTCAACGGAATGTCACGCTCCCATCCGTGCTCCCCCCCCGAACCCGCGTCCGTCAACCTCCAGGCATGGTCCACGCCTCCCCACGCCACCCCTCTCCCAGCAAAATGTTCCGAACCCCCTCCCTTGACCGTGTCGTCTCCGCGGCCTCCCGTCAAAATGTTGACCGTCTCCTCTTCGTGGCCTCTTTCGCCAAAAAGCGATCCGGTAGAACGCCTTCCGCGTTGAAGCGCCAAACGAGAACCCAAGAACAGAATTGGTTTTCGGGAAGAATCCAAAAAAACAAAGAGCACGCGCAGAATAGACGCTAAGCGTCCAAGGCACGGGGGGGGGAGGGGAAAAAATTAGTAAAGAGAGGTTTCAGGGGTTTAGGCCACAGGCCTCTGGGGTCAACTTGTATCCTTACTCGTTTTTCATCACACATTTTCACACATCATTCTCATCGTCATCATCTTCTTCATTCTACATCATTATCTCCCCCTCATTCGTTTTATGCTAGGGGTTTCTGGGGTTTTATCATAAATTTCCTAAATTTAAGTCCTTTTACCCTCATTCATTATTTTCATCATAATTTCAGGGATTATCATAATTCCTAGGTTTCTGGGGTGTTTGACCCTCTAGCGTTTTATCAAATATTCATAATAATTTTTATTATGAACGTTTGTTGCGGGGTTTTGTCTTGAAGGTTATATTTTTATTAATAGTGTTGCAGGATAATAATCAAGTTTAATATCATACTTTTTCAAAATGTTTCCGTTTCATATATTTCAAAATCTTGTTTAAATCTCTTGTTACAGCTTCAAAGCTTATGTTATTAATTCTGCATGTGTATTTTGTGCTTTCGTCATTGTTATCTATAAAATCCCAGTAAAAGATTTGATACAAAATTCCATATCTTTTTCGTGATAGTTTTGTTAGTAAGAATTTTTTTAAGTTATCATATGGAGGAAATTCATACAATACTCTGAAAAAGAAGTTGACCCTGTTAAGTTTTGATTCATGTGTTTCTGAAAACTGGATTTCTTTTGATAACTCTTCACATTTACAGCAGGGTTCATAGTTGTATTTACAAATGTTTTTAATTAAATTGCGTGGTAAGTTTAAATTATAAAGGAGCAAGTTCTCGTCATTGAATTTACAAAATTTGCATTTACTCATGTTACGATTTATTTGTTGTAAAGCTTCGTTTGCTGTGTTATCCATTTCGGTTTCACTTACGGCATCTTCCTCTTTTGCATACGGCATATGTTCCTACTATTAAATGGTCGTTTATCTTTAAGTCTATTTTCAATTATTATAATCATCAAATACATCATTCAAATAATCTTTTAATTCATCATTATCAATATATTTTTCATCATAACTTATTAAGTCATTTAAATATTCATAAACAATTAATTTACATAACCATTTATCAGCATATGTATTTTTATAATAACTACATCTCATTGTTAGTATGTTTGAATTAATTTGAATAAATTCTGTTAACCATTCCTTATTATGTAAATTTCTAATAATCATACAGAACTGAAAAGTTATTATCCTGTAACAGTTTCTCACATATGATTTTAATACTTTCTTAAATGGACTGTTCCCTCTATCAATAATTTTTTTCAATTGGTTTATTTCCCTTACTATGCTTCTATCATATTCATTATATCTAGATAAGTTAGTGCTTTTGAAATACTGTATTTGTTGTTCAATCTTACTTAAATGCTCGTTGTGTTTATTCTCTACTTCTTTTGCTCTCATATCGCCACAATAATTACAACAATCATATGAAACGATTTTATCAGTTAAAACTTCAGGTAATATTTCATATAAGATTATTGATTTTGTATTTCTAATCTTTTTACACACGTTGCACTTGCTATAATCTAGGATGGTCATAGTTCCTACTATTCTAGGTCGGTCTGTCTTTAAGTAGATACTAGAATATTATAAAGTTTAATTGTTTATAATATAATAGTTAGTGTCTCCATTCCCCCACTCCATGCCAACATTCGCTAATTTGTTCTTTTATTGGATAAAATATTTCTACTTTTTCATCATGTTTCATATCTTTATTTTCAAAAATATCTTTCAATATCTCAATTATTGTATAATAATTGGATTGCATTACAAGAGCACCACCTCTATTATATATCTTCTCACCGTTTGTTTTTATTAATTTTTCATCCATTATATTTTCATATATTTCTTTCATCCATTCGTGGTTCGGTTGTCCATACTCACTGAAAAGATTAAGATAATGAATAGCAAATTCTTTATCATCACCTTCTCGGTATTCATTAAAGTTTTTCGTTAACATTTTAACTACATCATTATATTCAGGGTAAGGGTTCTTTTTGATGAATTTCTTAACAATTTTCTTTGCTTTATCAGTGTCCATATCACTAATATATTAAAGTCTTTTTTCTTTAAGTAGATTTATTTATTTATTAACAATAATTCATGTCTCATAAATTTTTTAGGTAAACCTTCTAAAACATAATATTTATTTAACTGCTTGTCTCTCTCAACTTCTTTAACTTCATATGTTTTCTCGCTCCATTTGCTCCTTGTTTCTTTTCTGCTGGTATAATTACCGCCACTTTTTGTAAAAACCTTTACAGTGTCACCTTCTTTAATATTAGGATAATTTCTCAAATATTTTTCTTTCATTACTGAATTAGCTTTAACTTCTATATGATGCTCGTCTTTATGTGCTTCATTAGGCGTCATTCCTGTCGTGCTATGTTTCATTTGTTTATTGTATTTATCCAAAACAGGTTTTAACATTATTGTCCACGCTCCCTTATGAACAAGCGCCCTATCGCCTATCATTTTCTTCAAGGTTCTGATCATGCGTTCTGCCACATTTGCGTGTGTTAAAGTTGTATTATGTGTTATGCCCTCATCTTTCAAATATTTTTGTAATGTTTTATCATTCAACGCTCCTTCATCATCACTATAAACTGACTGGGGATGACCCATTACTTTGAAACATTCCTTTAAAGCGTTTAATACTGTCTCACCGTCTTTATTATACATAGGAACGACGTGACATTTTTTACTAAAATTATCAACACAAACAAAACCATATAATGGATAACTTTCTTTAAAAGTATCAGTATCTTTCATTAGACTAATCATATTCATCAAATCCACAGAATAAATAGAACGGGCAAAAGGAGCTGAATAACTATTATACTGTTTATAATTACTTCTCTGTTTTATTGACTGACTTTTCAACCATTCTTTAACTTCATTAAGTGTTACTACTAATCCCGCTTTTATAGCATCATCATATAAACTCTTTGCACTCCCAAAACCTGACTCAATATCATAATACAACTCTGCTAATTTATTATTCTTACTCATAATTAATATTATTATAATTTAGATAATAATATCAATTCCACAACAATATTTTTCTTCCTATCTTATCCATCATTTCTTTTTCCAGTCTTTCTTGGTAAATTTCTTTACATCTCTTCGTGTTCATATGTTTAGATTTATTGGTATTGCTACTTATCTTTCTTCCACACTGTTCACATTCAAAGCATTTACTATTATTTTTAAAATAATCTTTAAAGTAGCCATTTTGTTTATATTTTTCGTTGTTCTTATCATTGTGTGACTTCTTCTTGGCTTGTGCTATTTCCTCACTATTCTCTTCATCTAGCGAGTTCCACAGCACATCAAAAAGGTCATCATCAATGTTTAATTTTTCGCCTTTTTCCGTTACAAAGCAGGAGTTCATCTTACTGTTTAATGTTAATTATTCTTTAAGTAGGGGGCGTTTTAGCACCCCCCCATAAAGTAATAATTAACTACTTAATGTTCTTCTGCTATTCCTACTGCTTCTACTCCTTATGTATTCTATGGTTTCTTGACTCCTACGAGAACTAATGACACTTTGAGGAGGACTTGGCTCTTCAACATATTCAATTGTTCTATCACTTGGAACGGAACTTTGAACTGTTTCAGGAGGCGATGAATGAATATGTTCACTTAATGCTTCCTCTTCAACAGGTAATAATACACTTCTGTTTGAACTTCTTCTAGAACTTGATGATGAAGGCTCATAAGATTTTTTAACATTCATAGGTAAATCATCGTCGCTCTCTTGGCTTCTTATAGATGCTTCAGGCCGTACAATAATTTGTTCTTCATCAGTATCTATTTGTTGCCTTCTACTTCTCATTTCTTCTCTTTCTTCTTTAAATTCGTCCTCACCAAACATAGCATCATAAACTCTAGACATGAATGATTTTTTCTGTGTCTGTTCGTGTTCTCTCTCCCTTTCTTGTTGTTTCTCACTACTTTTTATACTTGATACACTTTCATCTGTTTGTCTCTGTTTAACTTCTTCTAATGATTTCATACTTTCACTTTCTGTTATGCTTGGTGTTTCATTGAATACATCCGTTTGTGTTCCCTTATCAGGGTTATCATTAAATAAAATGGTCTTCCTATCATACTTACCTAAATCGAAGTCATCAAAATTAACGTCATCTAATAATAAACCTTGCTGTGTTCTTCTCTCTTTCTCTGGTAATATTCTTAATCTGCTTGTTCTTGCTTCCCTTGCAATTTCTTCATAAGTGGGGCGTAACCTCAACATATATTAATAAGTATATTTTATACTGGTAAAAAGGATTTTGCTATTGCTGTTGCTCCCGCTTTTGCTAGTGTTTCAACACCTGCTTTTGCACCAGCTACTGCTATGTCTCTTAAAGGTGTTGATGATGCTGGTTGTGATGGAACTAATGCGCCTACTCCACTTGATGATGACGCTGATGGTTCTACTCTTTTGGATTTTACACGTCTTCTCTCTCTTTTAAACAACTTTATTTTACGACTTAATTTAGCACTGTCAAAATCTGCGTTCCATTCATCTAATTCTTTGTGACCCTCTATGATTGATACTAGGTATTGCTTCTTTTTCTGGTCTGTTGGTAGTTTATTCAATAAATCCACCATTTCATCCGTTAACAAATCTCTAACAAATAACTGAAACATTAACCCTCTATAAGTAACGCTATCATCGTTGAAGACTTGGTCAGGGTCAAAACCACGTGTGTATGCTACTTTTTGTTCTAGCGCGGTTATTTCTGCTTCTTCTTCATTATCATCATCATTTTCTGCTGGAACATCCATTGAATGAACTTCAACGCCTGCTGGTAATGACTGATGATGAACGTCATCTAAATCACTTTTGGCATCTTCTACATGTTTTCTTTGTTCTGATAGCACCTGCAACCTTTTCAATGCACCGTCTAAATCATGAATGTAGTCTGGATACGTTTCTTCTTCTTCCATTCCTTCATAAACTTCTATTGGTGTATCATATCCGCTAGATGTTGCACTTGTTTGCATTCCTGCTACAGCAGTTGATACACCATTCGTAACCCCATAATGATTTAGTTGTGCTCTTCTTAAATCATTCTTAACTTTATCCTCCTCTTGCTTCTTCAACCCTAAAAAATCAATGTTATCAAATTGACTACCGAACTGGTTGTTTCTAAATAATGTTGCTCTTCTGTCAATTATTTTCTCTATTGGTGGTCGGTTCTCATCCCCTTGACTTTCAATCATACCTACCATTTCATCGTAAGTAGGTCGTAATTTTAATTCAGATTTTAATGTTTTAATCATTATTATATCTGAAGTTAGATTTTAATTAATTATATTAAATTTGACATAATCGTTTTTAATTCACCTTGTTTCTTCTTTAGCTCTTCTACTGTTCTTTCTGGCATCATTGGACGCTCTAATTGTCTGTTTATATCATCTAATTGACCCTGATATAAACTTTTCTTTTGATGTTGCACCCAATCATTCCTCATAGCAATATTTTTACCTCTGTTTTCTGCTTCTTCAACTCTTAATTTTAAGTCTTCTAAATATTTTTTCCTACTTGCTACTCCTATAGTATCTTCTAAATCATAGTATTGTTGCACCTGTGGCATTCTTTTAAACTCTGGTTTACTCTTAAACATACTCATATTACTAATAATATTAGATTATGAATATTATTAATAATTATTTCATTCTGAACTGAAGCGCTTCTTCAGGAAAATCAATAACATATTTGTCAATCTCATTCAACAACATTTTTACAGTGTCTTCATCAAGAAACTCATACTGATTATTGTTTAAATGCTCTTTCAGTTCATTTAATGGAAATAGTTGTTTTGGAACAGGTTTTTCAGTTTTAACACACGCTTGTAAGACGACAAATTGCTTCATAAGTTCGTCATTGGTATCATAACCCTTAACATTTGTTAAATAATGATAACAGTAATTTGAAATTATACAACATTTCTCATCTGTGTCAAATGTTTTCATTTTTAATAGTTCATTTCTTACTATTTCCACCCTTTCAATATCACTCTTCATATATATAGTATTTCGTTTTAACCTTTAAAACATACTCGTTTTAAACCTTGCTATCTTTTCCATCTTTTCCTGTTGTTTTGCTCTTCTTATTTCTGCATAAGATGATGCTAAAAGTTCTCTTGCTGTTGGAATTCTTGGTGGTGGTTCTGGTTCAGACATTCTAACAGGCTTACTTGGTTGTTGTATTTGTTCTTGTTGTGGTTGTTTATCTTTTACTGAATATTTTGTTTTCATTTCTTCCTCAATTTCTTTTCTCATTTGTTCCTTTAATTTAGTCCCATATGAATTTTGTTGTTTGTTTATTGGCCTTGTTTCTGTTGGTTGGCCTTTACAATTTCTCGGGTGTGAGTGTCTCAATGATTTTGGTAGCATCTTTTTATTACACGCTTCACATTCAACAAGCTCTACTACTTTAACACTTCTCGCTTGTTTCTTTGGTTTAGCTTTTGGTTTAGGTTCTACTTCTACTTCTTCATTTTTAACTTCCTCTTCTTGCTTTTGTTCCTGTTTAGTTGCTTCTTCAATAACTTCATTAACCACTTCTTTAGTCTCTTCTTCATTTTTAACCTCCTCAACATCCTCATTAATTGTTTCCATATTTTCTATATAGAAAATTATTTATACATTTTAACCTCTAAAAAAGGTTAAAGTGAATGAGATGTCAACATTATTCAAATTTACTACCTGATTTAAATTATTAGTAAGTCTAAAATTCAAACGACGAAGCATTTTACCCGATACATCAATATAATCAACACTACTTAACTCATTATCATTAATAACTCCTAAATAGGGAACTGTTACATTTATTTTCTTTACTATTGATGAATTACCCGCTACTGTTAATTGGTTGTAGTTACTAATTTCATTACAATGTAAATACAAACTCTTGAAGGGCACTAAATCTACAAAATTACTTGTGTAAGGTGCCACATTAGTATATGCATCAGTTGCCGGCGTTGTATTACCGATTACTCTATTCATTGAACTTAAATTGTTAATGTCAACGGGGTCACTAAAACTACCAGCTAACGGAGCTACTTCACCATCAGTCAAAAGAACAAAAATAGCAGTTGCATAATTAGAACTGATTGTAAATTTATTAGTTGATGTGTTGTAACTTAAAGAATATGTATTTGGTCTGTCCCCTGTATCAACCAATAAATTAATAGCTATTTGTATTGTTTGTGCTAAATCAACCGCTGTATAGTTTCCTTCAGGGATTGTTACTTTACGATAAGTAATACCTGCTATTACACCTGGGGGTATAACTTGATGTCTCCAATTAATGTTATTATTAGTGCTGTTTATTGAATACCAAGAATGAGGAATGCTTACCTCGTGTATTTGACATAGCATATTATCTTCTAATTGAACTGTTTCAGGTAAGTCAATTGTAAAATCGGACGGAGTGCCACTCACTTTATAACTACTATCAATATATACCTTTTTGAACGTAAGCATTATTAATTAACTTACAAAATAAATTATAAGTTATTTTATATGTTTAAACATAAAAGAAGAAATGAAGGTATTTTGTATGAAGCGCCTAAAACAAGAAATAAAATACATAACGATGTTAGGGAAGAGTTGGCGGGTAATGAATATATACCGACGGATACTTATGGATTAAAGAGAGCATACGAAGACCCTAACGGTATTTACAGGGACGGAGAGACTTTATACATAGCTGGTACAAAATCATTTCAAGATGCGGTAGATGATTTAAAATTACCGTTTTACCAGACAAGAAACACAAAAAGATATAAAGATGTTGATAATTTTATTCAAGATTATGCTATTGATATTGATGGTAAAAAGAATT
The DNA here is from genome assembly GCA_905221605.1 of Symbiodinium natans. Lineage (NCBI taxonomy): Eukaryota > Dinophyceae > Suessiales > Symbiodiniaceae > Symbiodinium > Symbiodinium natans. Next base: position 39,151 of record CAJNDS010000694.1, read on the forward strand.
ATGGCATAAAAAATATAGTGTCTCATTCATTAGGCTCGGCGGTAGGACAACAAATAAATAGTGATTATGGCAATATATTTCAAACAAGAAGTTATGGTGCGACCAGATGAGACAGGAACTAATTTACGAATACGGAAAGCCGGAGATGTTGTTAGTATGTTTGATAAAGGTAGTATAACATTAAACAGGGGGTCATTAGACCCCCTGCAAAATCATTCATATCAAGATATTGGTAATGTTCATAATAAAGAAGGGCATTTACCAATAACAAGTGATGAGTTTATGCAACAATTTAATTAATTTCTCAAGAATATTAATAATGTTTGCTTATAAATCTAGTAGTTATGAGAAAATGGAAAAGCCTAAACCAGATAAAAAGTTTAAACAGAACAGTTATGAAGAAATAAGAAAGTTAGTTGATGAGGGAGGAGAGATGCAATTGAAGGAGACTATAAACACAAAGAAAGGAAATAAAAATAATCAAAATAATATTAAGTTTAATATATTTGATTAAGTATTTAAAAATATTTAATCAAATATAATTTAATTTTTTCTATAAATGAATATATAATTATGGAAACTTTCTCGCCCGAAGATATCCTCATTGACAACCTGTCATTTAAATTAAACAAAGGTTCAAGTTATATTACTGATAGACGAAGCGTTACATTTTGGCCTTCTGGTTCAAATATCTATAAACCTACAAGTGGTAATCGTGTATTGAAATTTTCATTAAATGCAGAAGATAATGCTTGGTTAGACCCTCAAAGTGTAAGAATATTTTTTACATTACAAAATCTTGACCCTGGAGCATATAATAACAAACTCCGTCCATTATCTCCTCCTTATAGTTTCTTCAGACGAATGAGAATTATTGCTGGTAATCAGGTTGTTGAAGACTTTGATAATTACAACCGAGTTCATCATATGTTCTCTAAAATGATGTCTCAAGGAGCACGAAAAGATGAAGCAAATGAAGGTTTTGGTTATAGATATGATGATGAAATTAAAACTCTAGTTAATGATAATGACACAAGACTAAAATATGAAGTGAATGGTTTAACTTGTCAAGGCTTTAAGGATAAAATGATTGTTGGGTTTAAGCCTTTATGTGGTTTATTCAGTCAATTTAAGTATTTGCCCTTTAAGTATATGGGAAATTTAACAATTGAATTAGAATTGGTTACTAATGCTACTGATTGTGTAATTGACCCTGAAGATGTTACAACGGCCGATGCTGTTGGGAATAGGTTTGTAACTGATGTTAATCCTGCCACGGAAGCAGACGCTGAATTTAGAAATACAAGCACTGATTGGGAAATTAATAATGCTCGTGTTGTTTGTGATGTTTGCACTTTAGATAATAATTTAAATAATGAATATGTCAAACATCTTTTAGAAGGAAAAGGATTACCCATTACATATACAACTTATATTACTCAATCTCAATCAGTAAAAGGCACAACCGATATTAACGTCCAAGTCATCCGTTCAGTATCAAAATTAGTCGCATCATTCATTACATTTTACAAAGAAGGAGACCCAAGCACTGGTTACGAATACTGTGACAAGGAATTTTGTCGTTTTTATCATCCACAACAACAATCAGACGAACAAACTGAAGGAATTTATGACAATAATTTTGATTTACAAATGCAAATACAACTAGGTTCTAAACTATATGCAGAGTATCCGATTACATCACTTCAAGAATGCTATTATCACTTAAGAAAGGCATTAAATCTTCCAATGTTTCATCAACATTCAATGTCAATTGATTTTAGACAATATCGCGACCGTCAATTTGTATTTGGGTTTTCATTTGAACGCGTGCCAGACTCATCATATACTGGAATAAATACAAGAGCAGGACAGCAAATGTTAGTAAAAGTTAAACCTGCAAATGCTTCAATAACAACTACTGCTATGCCTGATAATATTTATATAACCCTGTTGAGCGAGCAAATTTTAGAAATAAAGGATTTAGGTTTGAAAGTATATGATTAAATTTGAGTAAAAAGGCTTAAAGATAAGTTGTTTATAATAAATAGTGATAATGAGCCGAGATTATAAAGACGGTAAAATTTACTGCATAAGGAATTATAAAACTGATGATATTTATATAGGAAGCACCTGTGAAAAATATTTATCCAAAAGAATGGTTAAGCATAGGTCAAGTATGAATAATGACAGAGATAGAAACTTCCCCCTGTATCAAAAAATGAATGAAGTGGGTGTAGAAAACTTTTATATAGAGTTGATTGAAAACTACCCGTGTGAAAACCGTGACCAATTAAGAGCAAGAGAACAACATTACATAAGAGAAATGGCAACATTAAACAAACGAGTAGAAGGGAGAACTATTAAAGAATGGAAAGAAGATAATAAGGAATATATGAAAGAGTGGAAGAAAAAGTATTATCAGGAACATAAAGAAGAAACCAAAGCAAGAGTGAAGAAATACAGAGAAGACAACCCAGAATTGATTAAACAACAGAAAAATGATTATTACATAAAGCATCGGGAAGAATTGATACAGAAAAATCAAGAAAGAGGACAAGTCAAATTTATATGTGAATGTTGTGGAAAATATACCAAGCAACATCAACAAGAACATAACAGGTCAAAAAAGCATCAAGCATATCTAAATCAACAACAAGAAAATTAATATTAATAAAATAAATAATAATCTATTTTATTAATATTATACAATGACACTCACACTAAATAATACAAACACATTAACAGCAGATAATATTATTGTCGGCGGAACTGATTTATCGCTAATATACGCTACTAAAGATGAAGTAGGAAACAACGCCCAAATAAGTACCAACACAGATGACATAGCAATATTGAACACGAAACAATTACAAAATTTTAATAGTATTAATGCCATTAATGATGACTTAACAAATAATTATCAAACTAACACAATGTTAAGTAGCAATTTTTACAATAAAACAGAAATAGACGCTACATTTACTAATTATTATACATCAACACAAATAGACACAAATTTATCTACCAATTATCAAAACAACACATTATTAGCTACCAATTTTTATAACAAAGGAGAGGTGGATACATTAATAGCAGGTGCAGGAGGTGGTGGTGGATACACTGATACAGAAATTGATAATTTCCTCGCATTGAAGGCGGATTTATCATTATTTACTGACAATGTTTCATTTTTTCCAGTTATTGATTTATCAAGACCTACTATTTTACATCAAGGACTAACATTAAAAAATTCAACATTTAATATTGAACCATTATCAGGGTTGATTTTCAGTAATCAGTTTGGAGCAGAAGCAGACAGAGATGTAGCGATTTTTAGAAATCAAACTAGCTATATAACTTTAAAAGGCGATAAAATATTATGTAATAATACATCAGATAATGCAATAAAACAATTAGATTTAACAAATAATAACGCAGGGTATAAAATGTCAGGTAAAATAGAAACACCAACAGGTGGTTTAATAGTAGAAAATACAGCAGATGCTAATTTATCATTTACAGTTAGAAATACAGATAATTATATTACTTTTAATAATGATAGTATTGATTGTAGGTGATACAGGTAGGATATTAAATTTAAACGCTAATGCTAATCAATATGTTAAATCACATTCCTTATTAGTAGACACAGCATCAAATACATTAACAGGAGGATATACATTAGATGTTGTTGATAGTGCTATTGTTAGACAAAATTTAAGAGTTGATGGTAATTTAGACTTATCAAATGATTTAAACTTTTATGGTGAAAATTTTAATATTTCTAATAATTCAGGGCTTACATTTTATAAAGATACAACGGATGCCTCTAATGTTATGACTGTAAAAAACGCACAAGGATATCTAAAATTTAATTCATTCAATATTAATGCTTATAATACAAGCAATGACAGTTCTTCATTACTTCTATTAAATACAGCAAACGGTAATGGCGTTTATTGTTTAAGTTTAGGTATTGGTGTTATTCAAGGTTCAAATAAATTAAATGTTTCGGGTGGCAATAGTAATTTTGGTGGGACAGCATCGTTTCAAAATATATCAACATTTAATAGTGATATTTATGTTAATAATTCAGGTAGAATATTTCAACGAGCAGACGCCAATAATTCATTAAATGTAATATCAACAAATGAAATTAATTTTTCATTACAATCAAACAGAACAACCGACCCTACAACAGGAACAATAGCACTACAATTAAACGACACTAACGGAATTACTATTAATAGAGCAGTAACAAATAATCAAACATTTAATAGTATTGGTAATATCGTTGGTGAGGCAGATGTTATTAGTTGGGGTCGCTTTATGTTTCAGAATAGTAGTGAGTTTAAAGAAGTATTGGATACTCAATATAAATTATATATTAGAAATGGTGACGCTTTAGGAGATATTAATTTAACAGTTGGATTAGAATCATCAACACCAGAAATTAAAATAACAGATGGAAAAGTAAAAATAAATAACAATTTAGAAATAACACAAGAGACAATAAGCACCGTAGACCAGATACAGTTTTTAAATACTGACGCGGGAGGAGAATATGCATTTTATTTTGGTAGTGTTTCAGTATCGAATGATGTATTTTCAATTTCACCAGGTGGCATTCTCGTTAATGGAGATATTGAATATACAGGCTCTCTAATTCCAAGTTCTGATAAAAGGTTGAAGAAAGACATTAAGGAACTTAACCAGAAAAAAGCAGTTGAGTTAGTTAAATACATTGTTCCAAAAACATATCATTTTATTGATGACAGACAACAAGGTAAATCTTGTTGTGGTTTTATTGCTAATGACTTTATAAGTAAGAAAGTTCCCGATGAATGGCAAAATATGGTTAAAGAAGGAAAAGACGGATATTTGAAATTTGATTATACAATGACAACACCCATTTTATGGAGCGCTTTACAAAATGCATTAAATCGCATTGATAAATTAGAAAAAGAGATAAAAACATTAAAAGGCAAAGGAAAAGGGGAAGGAAAATAGAAAATCTAAATCATAATATATGGGTTCTAAAACATCTAAAACTACAGCTACTGAAAATATGAAACAAATAAAAGAACTTGATATAGATGAAAAAACAAAAACAGATATATTATTTTTTAACACTTTAAAAGATGTAATTGAAAGAGTTGAAAAACTAGAGGAAACAAAAAGCGATAAAATATATTACAAACTTCCCCCAATGACATTATGCAATTATTCACTAATATAATTAATAATATTATCAAATAATATTATTAATCAATAACTAATTTAGCATCAAATCGTTTATAAAACATATCATTAACATCCCCTTTCATTAAGTTAATAAATAAAAAACTGTATGGTTCTTCTGTTGCTATGTTATACACTTCTAACAATAGTTTTTTTGCTTCTGACAGATTTTTAGCATCAGCCACGGTAGATTTTTTAATTAATACCGCGCTTAATTCTTCAACCATTGTTTCTATTTCTTTGTAGTTTCTTAACCTGAAGAAAAATAACTGACGACTGTTGACGCGAATAATGGGACTTAATGAATTGAACTTTTGCGTTGAAGTTATTATGCAAATACTATTATGTCTACCTCTCACATACAATTGATTTAGTAGCGGTGAGTTTCTTGAAAATGCTTTACTGTCTGCGAAGTCGTCCACAATAATAAGTATTGAGTGTAATTTATTATGGTCATTCTTTTTCTGATATTCTATTACTTTATGTTGTCTTTTTATCACTGCTTCCAATTCTGAAGGAACATATTCATCAAACATACATTTCTCCTTTTCCAAATCAACCTTTAAATTGTCTTGAATGTATTTTTTAACTGGTAACCAATTGCTATCAACAGAAATTGAAGGTGACCAAATGTATATTCTAGCGAAGACATCACGATAAATATCTAATATCATTGATTGTAGTAAGATACCTTTTCCAGAACCACTAGGACCAATAATTATTTGACTAAATGGTAGTCGTGGTGCTATTTCATATTTAGATTGTTTAAAATCATATTCTTTAACATTAACAGGTTTAACTATAGGAGTTATCATTATTACTATTTAGAAATAAATTTCTATTATATAATGGTTAACAATAAACAGAACAGATTGTATAACCCACAGTTGCTTCCCCCATTGCCCGTGCTCGTCTTTTAATTCACATTTCATAATGTGAGCAGGTCAAAGCATGCATGGTGTGCTTGCTTAGTGCTAGTGCAGCGTGTTGTTTTCCTTTGCATGTGTAGTTTTGCAATTCGTAACAATGCCAATATTTTGGCTCAAGTACCGAGCTTGTGCCTTTGAGCACGGTAGTTTCGTACAGTAGCTCTTAGGTTGCTGTGCGGTCCGACCGGACGCACTCAGGCGTAGCTGCACAAGTGCTTGAACTCGCGAAGTCGTAAAACAGCGTGACCGGGCTGTGATTGCATTGGTTTAGTGCAAGTCCAGTGCTGGTCGACTTCACAATTGGGGGCTGTTCTGGGAAACGTACAGCTCTTGTGCCTACGGCCCGAGTGGGCAAGCATTGCTTTGCTTGTCTGTCGCGGTCCGTGACCTGGACGCGTGGACTGTGTGCCACGCTTGCGGCCTGTTAACCAAGGCGCGGCGCTTCGTGTGCCACGCCTGCGGCCTGCTAACCAAGGCGCGGCGATGTCCGCAGAGGTTGCAGGTCAGGCCGAGGGCGTCACCCTCCTCGAAGCGATCGAGGGTGGCGACGTTCCCTATCCCGAGCGGATGAGCTACGTCGCTTGGCTTAAGTGGCGTAGGGAGACCGGCAGTCGTCCGTTGTCCAAGCGGGATGGGGTTAGCACAACGCCAGAGCAGGAGGCGGCTCTCTGGCGAAAGGTCATGAAGTTCCTCCACGACGCCGAAGGCGAGGACGAGGAGGAAGAGGAAGAAGAAGAGGACTCCGAGCTAGTCCCTGAGGCCTCGGGCGCTGGAGGCGACAGTCCGCCGCGGGTGGATGTCGGCGCCGCGGCAAGGGAGCTGGCCATGGTCCCTACCGGTGCTGCCTATGTCCCTGCTACGGCACCAGGGTCCCGCCCGGCGGGACCGTCCGGTCCGCCGTCGACAGCAGGTTCAGTGCCAGGCACCGCAGAGGGCTTACAGGCGGAGCTGCGCGCGATTTTCCGTCCAGACCAGGAACCGGTCGCGGACTACTTGACGCGCGTTTCGCGGATTGTCCTCGCGCTCAAAGCGCATGGAGTCACGGTGAGCTCCCGTGACCTTGACGCCTTGAGCACCAAAGCCACCCTCCTTGCGGATGAGTTCTCGAAGATAGGCGGGGACTGGCATCCGACAAAGATGGTCCGTCGGCTGCGGACCAGGTTCTCGGTCGCGGCTTTGCGCGGTGGCGAGGACCCCGAAGACGCAGAGGAGATTCAGCGTGAAATCCAATGTGTCGGGGAACTTATCCTCGCGCTAGGGGGAAAAGAAAGCTCGAGCCAAGAGAAGGTTTGGAGCTCCCCGTCCGACGTGCCAGTTGAAGCCGTGGGGCCGCGTTCCCCAGGGCTACCACAGCCTGCGACTGCAAGTGGGTTGGGGTTAGGTTTGGACCGTGGAGGTTTGCACACTGCCGAGGTTGCAGGTGGTCCTTCCGCGGCCCGTGACCTGGGCGCGACGGACGGCGATTCCCCTTTGCGCGCAAAGCTCGCGGCGCTGGAGATGGAGATAGAAGCCCTGAAGCGAGGTTCAGACGGCGGAGGTTCGCAGACCGGGTCCCAAAACCCGGCGGGCGATTTCGCCGCCGCACTCGCCGCCCAAACTGAAGCGCTGAAAGAAGCGTTAGCGCAGAGGGGCGGGCAAAGCTCCATAACGACGGTCAAAACTGACCTCACGTGGCCGACGCTGACCGACGACAAGTCGGACGCGCGAGACGTTGTCCTGTTCTACGAGGAGTTCGAGGACGTCTGCGCGCTCGCCAACAACTGTCGCGGTATGAGTGCGCGCGAGAAGCTGCTAGCGCTACGCGGGCGCTGCCGCGGCTCGCGCATGAAGACGTACACGAACGCCTACCGCGCAGCGTGGAAGTCGGGAGAGGTTCTCTCCGACCCACAGGCAGTGTACGACCGCATCAAGAACAAGCACTTGATGTTCGGGGAATCGCGGGAGGAAAGGGAAGTCCGCGTGGATGGTGAGCATGCCTCCCTCGCTAAGGGCAAGCTCACAGGCCACCAATTCGAGCCTTTGTTTGAGGCGTCGATCGCGGACCTTGAGGCGGTGGGTCTTGGGAAGACCCCACGAGAGTTGTATCTCTCGTACCTCCGCAAGATGCCCCCGTATCTCCAAAAGGAGATACGTAACGACAAGCGATTGTGGCCCGGCGACCCCAAGGACGGCGGGCTGAGAGGGCCGCAGACTTGGGAGGAGAGCCATAAGGTCGTCTTGGAGTACGAACAGAGGGAAGCAGCGCACCGAGCTGTTTCCCACTCTGTGTACTCCAGGACCGGCTCTCCAAGCGCGGACCCGTCGGTCGCGCTAGCCGAGGCTCAGAAGGAGATTCGGAGCCTCAAGGCCGCCGCTAAGGCTGCTGCCAAGGGAGCAGCTGCCGCGGCCAAGGCTGGCGCGGATCAGACGTTTGCCGCTGCGTCAAAGGGAGCTGGCAAAGGGGCGGACAAGAAGATCTGCTTCCACTTTCGCGACCACGGGAATTGCCCGAAAGGGGATGCCTGCCCGTTCAGCCACGACAAGGAGCTTCGCAGAAAAGCTCTCGCGGCTAAGAAGGGTGACCAAACCTTTGCCACGGCGAAAGGCAAGGGCAAAGGGAAGGGAGGTGGCAAGGCAAAGGCCAGCGCTAAGCCTAAGGCTGCGGCCAAAGGCGCGGCAAAGCCACCGGGCACTGTTTGCCCCTTTTTCTCCAAGAATGGGTCGTGCAAGAAAGGAGCCAGCTGCGACATGGTCCACAACCTGACGACCTCAGGAGGGACGCCGGCCTTGCCTGCCAACTGGGCCGCGCCCTCCGGGGCTTCCATGTCCAACCCCTTCGCCGCGTTCAGCGTCCAGATAGGCAGCTCAGGCGTCCAGGCAGGCGTCTCAGGAGCCGCAGGACGCGCCGCGGTGCAGCAGCACGCGCTTCCGTTGAGCAAGGGCGGGCGGGACAAGTTCGCCACCCTGGACGATCTGCCGAAGGACTGGTGGAGCCTGGCAGACAACGAGCCAGGAGGCTACCAGTACAGAACGGTAGTCCAGGTGCTCGACCGTAAGGTCGAGTGCATGCTCGACGGATGCGCCGGCGCAAACCACGTAACCGAGGAACTTGTGGTGGGCATGATGAACCGGGCTGCAGAGCTGGGGATCGGTACCGAAGATCCCGGCTTCCCGGTCGTGAGACTCGAGAAGTGGGTCCACCCCGAATATGTGCATGGCATTGCTTCGGGAGCCCCCGTTCCTCTGAAGGGGGCAGCAGTCTTGCGCGTCACGCTGCTGGAAGGCAGGACGGCGGACGACTGTCGCCCCAACACTGAAATTTTCGTGCGATGCAAAATCGCAGCCAGGGGGACGTCCGATTGGCACGGACTGATCCTCGGCGGCAGAGCGTTGGACTGCGCCGGAAGGATGGGCCTGGGCTTCAGGCCGGGTCCCGACTTTCACGTCCTCGACACGCTGGGAATCCGGATGCCCAGGTGCGAGGATCACAGCAAGACCCGGAAGGACAGGGCCTACGCCTTCGAAGCGCGGTTGTCGAGCCTGGACGACGCGTCATGCACCGAGCCTGGGGGCGGAAGCCGGGAGCTCCTCCGCTACGACGGGGAAGAGCCTCTCGAGCTCTCGCCAGGCGACGGGGTGCTGGTGCCGGTCGTGCGGGAGCAAGGAGTCTCCGCAGAGGGATCCCTGTCCGAGGTAGTGCTTCCGGTGGAATGCGGGGTCGAGGCCGTACCAGGCCTTTGGCCCACAGGAGAGGGAAAGGGGTTTGTGTTGCTCGCAGCCCAAGAGTGCGATCACTCTCTCCAGCCGGGCGAGGTTGTTGCGGAAGTGCGTTCCGGCCTCGTAAGCACTGCGGCCTGTGGTTGTGGCGCGGTTGAGACGGTTTTCGAGTCGGAGCCGTCTCCGCAGGCATGTGCGGATTGTGGGGTCGCCGTTGCCTCGGTTGACCACGACCCGTGCTTTGCCTGCGGGTCCGCGTCCAGGGCCGCGGCAAGAAGCTTCCAAGGTTGTTCCTCGTGTGCGCGGTCCTTTGGGCGGCTGCGTACCGGCGCCAGGATCGGTGTGCTATCGGTCCTTGCTGCGGCGACTGTTCTCGCTTCGGTGTGGGGCGGGAGCGGCCCGGTTGGGCGCCCTGTTGAGGAGCCTGGAGTGCTTACTTGCGTGGACCACCTTCCAAGCGTCGACAGCTGGTGGGAGGCGCCGGGTGGTTACGCGTCTGTGTGGGGTAGGCGCCCTGCGCAGAAGGACCTCGGGACTCTGGCGGTCGAGAAGGCGCCTTACGAAACGTGCTTGCTTCAGCGCGTAGGTGAGGCGTGGCGTCTCTGGGACACGAGGGATTTGCGTGTGGCGGAAAGCGTTGCGTGCAGCGATGAGGTTCCAGTCACCGAACGCCTCGCGGTCTTTAGGACGCGCAAGGGGCCACGCTGGGCTGGCTGGCGTGAGGGATCGGCCACTGCTGGGAGAGGCGCAAGTGACGCTGTGCGCCCAGCAGACGCGGTCGATACGGCGCGCTGCCCGAGCTATCATATTGTGGAGAGCTGGGACATCGAGAAGATGATCGAAGAGCCTCCAACGGACTACTATTATGAGAAGCTCGCGGCAGATACGCGCGCCCGGCACCCTAAAGCGTGCCCGCACCTCCTCGACCACCTCGTTTCCTTAGAGGGTTTCCTAGACAAGTCAATCTTGTTTGGCTTCTCCTTTGGAATCAGCAAGGCTGAAGTTTGTGTCTCCAAAGGCAAGCTCCTGGGACACAACATTGGGCGGGACGGGAGTTCGCCTGACGAAGAGCGTTGTCAGGCGGTGATTGACTTTCCCCCGCTCTGGGAGAAGCTTCACATTCAGCAATTTTTGGGTTGCGCAAACTGGTTGCGCGGCTACCTGCCTGTTGAGTATGGGCACGCAGCCAAGATTTTAGGGCAGTGGCAGAAGCCAGGCGCCGTCTTTCCTGAAGGCGGGCTGGGCTCAGCCGCCACCGAGGGTTGCAAAGCCTTTAAAGCGATTAAGCGCATGATGCAGAACCGCATCAATTTGGCTACCTTCGATGAGGCCTCTGCTGCGGATGGGTCGTGTCCCCTTGAGCAGATCGCGGATGCGTCGGGCATCGCGGTAGGGGGCAGCGTCGTGCAGATGACGCGTGACTTGAGTCAGCTCAAGGTGCTTATGACGCACTCAAAGAGCCTGACCCCCGCGCAGCAGAACTGGCCGCCCTTGATACAGGAGGCGTTTGCCCAGCTCGAGGTAAAGCGGGCGACACGCCGCATGTTCGGCTCTATTCGGACTCTGTGTTGGACAGATCATGCCAACCTTACCCGAGCGCAAACATCGGACATCGGAATGGATCCGAAACTCGTCCGGTGGGTTGCGGAAATCCTTATGGATGGGTCCGAAATAAGGAGCCTTAGCGGTCGCTCAGCGACGCTGGGTGACAGTTTTAGCCGCAATCCCAAGGATCGGGATGCGCTCCTTGCGGCGAGGACGAAAGACCTCGAGGGCCTTTCGGGCCAACTCCGAGGTTTCGACCTGGACCAGTACCTCGGGAGGGTACTGAGGGTGATGGACCCGTGCCCTGGGCGGTCGGCAACGACGCCGTCCCAGAGCCTGCGGGCCGTGTCCAGGCCGCGGCTGTGCCGATGTGCGTCGTCGCAGCCCTTCCGGTGCGCGTCATGGTTGTCTTTGACTACGCGCGTTGGAAAGAGCAGGACGCAGAGCTGACTGAGATCAGGCGCGTCTTCCAAGCGAGCCTCCCTGGAGTTTCTGTGGCTGTCAGGGGTTGTTGGGGTCCGTTTGAGGATACCGACGGGCTTGCCTCGCATTTCGATTGCGGGGCCGGCAGGCTCGCAGGGACCAAGAAGATCAAGCGGATCAGGGTCGACTTGCTTACTTCGTGTGCCAAGGTTCTTAGGGAAGCTTCGGGGTTTCGTCCGCAGTTCCTCGTAGGACTTGGACAAGGCGGGCTGGTCACAGCCGTCCTTAGGTGGCCTTTGGTTGTTGAGCTCACGCTCCAAGCAAGGAACCTGCAGCGCAAAGAAGCTAGGGCTGTAGGAGAGGCTTGGGCAGGCATCAAGGCTATCTGGGCGGTGCGGCCACGCCTTTGGCGCACGCAGCAAGGCCACTTGGAAGTGGCCGAGGCTTGTCCGGAACTCAAGAAGGATTTTCCGGAGCCTCCCCTGCGAGGTTTTGGGATCGTAGGGAAGCAGGCATTGGGGGCGGAAGTTCTGCGGTCCTTGAGGTTGGACGCGGTTCGTTCCATCGATGATGCCAGCATTAGAGGGATGCTGGACGAGCCGTCACGACCCCTCTGGGACCACGAGGGTCTATGCATCTGCGGCAAGCGGACCTACCTGTTTTCTCGCTGCCCAGCCTGCATCGAGAAAGAGGCAGTCGATACCTCGGTAGAGATAGCCGAGCGGGAGGAGCTCGAACCTCCGCTTGAGGGCGACCTTGAGGCCCATGAGGTGGGCCTAGAGGTCAACTCCGTCCTTGCGACCTTGGATAGGACAGGAGGTTTGTTTAGGGTTAGGTCCTCAACCATCCAGCAATGGGCGGTAGGGTTCAGGACTACGCCCAAGGATGCTCCCGTTCCCACAGCATATGGCATGCTGAGTGGGAAGATATGGAAGAAGGGCCATTCCATGAAGCTCAGCCTCGGCTCCCAGCACAAGGATCTTTCCAAGTGGGGCGATGTGAAGCCTTACTGGACCACATGGGTGGTTAGAGAAGATGGTGCTGTGGTGGCGGGGCACAACTGCTCGCCCCTGGATGCGGTTCAGGGCGACATCGTCGTGCATTGGTCGTCAGTGGTGAACTGGCACGGCCACAGACATGTCGTGAATGAGCAGTGCGAAGTGCTCTGGAGGTCTAAGGGCAAAGAGGTTGCCTTAGACCCCTCCTTCGGCAAGCTGATAGCCCTTGTGGGTAGGGTTACTCAGGTCATTGGCTGGCGGGCAACCGGAGAAGCCTCGGATCCCCGCAGTTCTACCCGGCAGGCGTCAAGGGTCCTTGCTCTATTCTCTGCGTCCAATGAGGGCGTAGAAGGGCATTGGACCGCGGGCGCTATCAGTCGCGGGAAGAATGCCAATGAGTGCAGGCTGAAGGGTAGAGTTTTGGCGTTTATGGGTGAGGAGCACAAGGGCCCTGCTGTGGTTCTAGAGCTCGTCAGCCATAGCCCTATCCTGTGCATTTGGGACCATTCCTCAACCAAGGTCAAGGTCGAGTTTAAGGGCGGTGTTCCGTCTTTGAGCCTGGCCGCGGGGGAGGACGAAAATCGTCGCGAACAGCTTGCGGTCGAGGCGAGGGACGCGGCGAACATTTCGGAGTTCCGAGTCACGGGATCCCTTCGTACGGCGTGGTACGAGGGCCAGCGGCGCGATCCCTCATTGGCGGGCTCGATTCGCAAGCCGGAGCCGCCGATGGTGATATCCGGAGACGGGTTGCTGGAGCGCGAAGTGACCCTCAGGACGGGTCAAACCGTCGTCGTCCCAGTGGTTCCCAACGGGGCTGCGGGCGCGAATGGGGTGACCTGGCGCCGCGCCTGCTACAATTCAGTCCACTGTGGAGTCCTTGGGGCCCATAGGTCTGCCGAGGTTACCATCAAACTGCTGGAGAGGGCAGTCTGGTGGCCCGATTTGGAGAAAGATGTGCGGACCTGGGTCGCCAAGTGTCTCGCCTGCATTAAAGGCCGCTCTCGACCGACGAAGGTTGAAGCTCGTGCGGTCAAGTGTGGCGCCGAGACATGCTGGCAGGAAGTCAGCGTGGACTGTGAAGGTCCGAACCGAGAGGACAGGGAGGGGCATAGGTACTCGCTTACGTACTTCGATTGCCTCAGTCATGCTGTCCTCCTCGAGCCGATGAGGTCTCTGACTCATGCTGAAGTCAGGAGGGCGTTCGTGCGCTGTGTGCTTCGCAGCAGGACGATCCCGAGCCTCATCAGGTCGGATAGAGGGCCAGAGTTCAAGAATGCGCTCATGGCAGAACTCAGCGCTATGCTTGGGACCGAGTGGCGGTTCAGCGCGCCCTTGAGGCCTTGTGAGTTGGGCGCAAACGAGCGAGTCCACCAAGAAGTTCAAAAGGTGCTGGGGGCGGTCGTCAGGCAAGTCGGCGCCTCCCTTTCCGAAGCTTGGTCGGATTGGCTCGTGGTGGCGGAGTACGTCATAGATAACACTCCGGGACCCCACGGGTATACCCCGAGGGACCTAGAGCGGAGCTGGTCGCTCGCTCTACCACTTGAAAAGGACGTCCTGCGAGACGCCTTGCAGTTTGAACCCATCTCTGATTGGGCTCGGAGCCAGTTTAAGCAGTTCTCGGAACTAGCTGCTGCGGTCCGAGAGCACTGGACGCGGTCTTCAGAAGCGCGGGCGAAACTTGCAAATCGCCATAGGCGCACTGTGGACCTTAAGCCAGGCGACCGAGTGGTCTGGAACGCTCCGAGGGCCCGTTCAGAGGGGGCGGGTCGTGTGCCTTGGAAACCGGGTCTGACCGGCCCCTGGCGCGTGTTGGAAGTCAAGGGCCACAGGCTCACCTTGGAGCCCGTGTCGATGGAGTCGGGGGGTACTTCTTCCGCCCGGCGCGGCCCGATGGAGGCGCACGCAGAAGACTGCATTCTTGTTCCTGCGGATGCAGATGGCGCGGAATCCCGCGAGCCGGTCGTCTTTGAAGACGATGAAACCGGCGGGGACGGCTCGTCTCGCCCCAGCTTAGGGCAGCAGGTTCAAGGCGACGCCAAGCAGGTGGAGTTCACGCTGACCAGGCGCGGGAGGGACTTCGTCCTCCGCCTTGGTGACCGCATTGCCTATCGGGGTGTAGGTGGAGGCCCGAAGGTGTGCAGGTTAGGGCGGGTCACGCAGGTGGATGCGGCCCGTGCACAGGTCGGCGTCCATCGCTATCTCCCCGACGCCAGCGGGGTTCGCGTCAAATGGCGGCTTGCATATATCGCCGAGGACGGAGCGCTCACGCTTTCAGAGGGGACCCGTCCGGCCCATGAAGCGGTTTCCGTGAAGGAAATCATTTCCAAAATCGACCTAAACCGCGACGGCGTGCTTGCTGCAGCCTCGGCCAGAAAGTTGGACAAGGGGGCGTATTCGTTGCAGGACAGGACCCTCGAGCGAGCGTCTCGTGCCGGCACGAGTGTGCTCTCGATCCGAGAGGCCCTCGCGGACCTCTTGGTCGCGGAACCCCGCGCGTTGCAGCCTAGGGCTTCCCCAGAGTCGGGTGCTGTCGAGAGTTGGTTCCGGCAGTATTTCCTTGGTGGGGTTGCTGATGTCTTAGAGGTTGCTTGGGGTGACGCGGTCGTTTCCTCCGACGCGGCGAGGAGGCGCGGGTACAGGGTCGTTCCCGCTTTTGTGCAAGGCAAGCAGGCCTACGGGATCACCTGGAACCTGGCCGCGGAAGAGCACTTAGAGGCCATTAGCGGCGCTGTTCTGCGCACAGAGCCGAAGGTGCTCGTGATTGGGCTTGAGGGCAAGAATGTGCCCCGGGCTTTCCTCCAGCTAGTCGTCCGGTGTGCGCAGGAACGCACGCGCGCGGGCGCCCACGTCGCGCTGCGTTTGCAGGCGCAAAAAGGCGAGTGGGAACCTTGGCGGCTAGAGGAGTGGGGCGCCTTGTTTGGGACGCTCGCAGAGCCACGCTGGCCTTGGGCTTTCGTGCGGGCTGACATGTGCCAGTTCGCGCGGGCCAGTGGCCGCGGCAACCTCGTTGAGAGCGGGGCCCTGTGGCTCGCCGATTTCAGCCTAGAATCGGTAGGTTTGAGGTGTAGTAGGCCGGATGCGTTGGGCGCAGTGCGGCACAAGCACTTTGAGCGCGCGCAAGCTGACTACAACCTCATAGGAGCGGCTTTCTGCGCCTCGCTCCAGGACCTTGGTCTGAGGGGCGCAGAAGAGCTGTGCACCGCTGCAGTTGAAAGCTTTCCAGCCACTGCGGGTGCAGATAGCGCCGCGGCTGCGCCACCGCCCTCTCCAGTCGTTCCCCTCCCGGACGTGCGGTCGGGCGAGGACCTCACGCCAGCAGAGCGTGCGGAGCTGGATAAGGAGGTGGATAAGTATGCCGCGGAGAAGGAAGCGTTTTGGCGGACCAAGGCGGACGCCAAGGACTGGGATTCCGTCCGGGCTGACCTTGAGGTCTATGCTCTTGCGGGCGAGAAGGTCGCGGAGGATCCTAGGCGCACCGAGGCCTATAGAGACCTCGTATGGTCGGGTTTGAAGATCGAGCCTGGACCAACCAGACCAGGGCTGACCGATGCTGATATCGCAGCCGTCAGGGAGGTCATACGGCGAAAGGCCGCTGGGTTCTGGGTGGAGGACACCACCAGGACCACGGTCAGGAAGTTCGCCCATGACTGCATCCCCACCGGGCCGCCGGTCTCGTCCCAGCCTCACAGTCTGAGGGGCGAGTCCGCGCAATGGGTCGACGACAAGCTTGAAGAAGAATGCAAGCGGGGTCAGTTGATCCGCGGCAGCTCGGCTTGGGGATCTGCGCCGTTTCCGACCAAGGAAATGCCCAGCTACAAGCGGCATAGGAAGCGACGCTTGGTGGTTGACTACCGCCGCGTGAATGCCCGAATTAAGCGCTCCACGTACTATTGTCGGCGGGGCAGCGATGTGCTCGCCGCCGCAGTAGGTTCGGTTTGGTATACCTTCGTGGATGCGGTTAGTGGGTTTAATCAGATTAGGAACACCAAGCGTGCTCGCGAGGTGTTGGCCATTGTGGCAAGATCAGGGAAATATCTCCCTGTCGGCCTCACCTTTGGCCCGATTAACGGCCCAGATGATTTCAACTTTGTGGTTGATAGGGCCTATGCCCCCGGCAGAGGTAGGCGCCTTAAGTATACTAAGGAGTGGATAGCCTACGTGGATGATCTTACTGTTAGGACGGGTAGGGTCATTGATGGGCAGTTTTTCACTGATGCCCAAGCCGAGGGGGCGGTGCGCGAAGCGTGCGCCAAGGGGGCAGTCGCGGCTCCGCAGAGCGCGTCGTCTGCTCTTGAAGCCTTAGGCGTTCGCGGTGCGCACAACTCCAAGCGCGCGAACCATGACGCGGCGCGCTCGGACCAGAATCACCCCACGCGCGTTCTGATGCTCAGGATGTTGGGGCTGTTCGGGTGTTTCTGTGTTCAGGGCGGGTGTTTTTGGGGCGGGCCGTTTCCCAGGTCGCCGGTCTGCGGGCAGAAGGATTTTTCGTCGTTCGTCGCGTGCAGCTTCGTTCGTGTGTCCCGCAGCCAGTGTGTAGGAAGCAGGCCTAGAGGTTCGGTCCAAGGTCGAAGCAGAAGCCGTAGGAGCCTTAAAGCCCCGACCATAAGGAAACTCCCCAAACCCCCGCCGCAGCGGTTCAAGTGTGTTGTAGAGCCTAGGGTAGGTAGTCCCTCCCCGCTTTCGTGCCTGTGCACTGCGCCCCGCTGCGGGTCGCGACCAGACCGCGCGGGAGCGACCGATCGGTCGCCCGGACCTTCGTGGTCAACCACAAGGCCCCGCTGCGGGCCGTGCCCTGGCCGCGCGGGAGCGGCTGCCTACCACTACTGCACACCGGCCCCTTGCAGCGGGCCGTGTCCTGGCCGCTCAAGGGCGCGTCAGGTTTCCCTCGCCCATCGGAGGTCCAGCAAAGCCGCGGGCCTCAGTGCCGCGATGGGTGGAGGAGGGTCTAAGGGCAGGGGCAAAAGCAAGAGCCCAGGCCCTGAGGGCCGGAAGGGCCCGCCCACGATAGACGACGTGCAGCGCCTGCTAGTCCGATGCATGCGGCACGGCGAAGAGGCCGGTTCGGTCCGGGCGGCCTCTACCCGGTTGATGAGTTGATCGAGCAACTCGGGATCACCATCAACCAGTACAACCAGGCGGTCGCGCACGACGCCAGCCAGCGGAAACCGAGGTTGGACACCTCGCACGCTGGTTTCCTTCGTGCCTTCCAAGGCCACTCTGCCGATTGTGGCCATCCGATGGGGTTCATGATGGAGGGCCTAAGTGAGACGGCCATCGACGACCTCATCCGTCAGTATGGCCCGGCCATGTGGCACGGCACGGACTTGCATGTCGTGCCAAGCCTGTTGCAGAACGGCCTTGATCCCCGGCGGCGGGCCGGGAGGCCGCCTCGGGGTTCACTACGTCCTAGGACACTGCCCCACGCAGTGGGAGGACGGAAGGCGCGGGTTCGGCCGCGGATCGACTTGCATAGTCGAGGTCCGACTGGCGGTCCTGCGGGACGCCGGAGTGCCCATCTATGCAGGAGCGGATGGGGTGGCCCTCACTGGCCAGATTAGGGCCACCGGCATTTCCCGCATCTGGGCACTCCCCAGGGGCTCGCCTGTCTACTCAGACTAAGTGGATAGGTTGGTCTTGCGTGTCGACCTAAAGAGTTTAGGCGACTCCAGTGCGGGCCCCAACCCGCCGTTGGGGCGAGGACCGAAACTGGGCACGGTCCAAGCGTCCCAAGCTGCTGCGGCCAGCAGTGGCGCGGCGAGCTCCTCGACGGTTGTGCTGGCCCCTGCGGGTCGTGTCATGGCCGCGGGGGCCGCCCAACCTGTGACCCCTCCTAAGGCCGCGCCTAAGGCCAAAGGGCGTCCCCTAGGGACTCCTAGGACTTCGATCGTGCCAGCGAAGCCCAAGGTGTACCCTAGGCGCAACATCCCGGGCCCCAATGTCCTCGAGCCCGAGGACTCGCTCGAGGAAGAGGCAGCCCAAGCAGCTGAAGGTGTCGAGGAAGATAGTTCCAGCTCGGATCTTCCCGACACGCGGGCGCCTCCAGCCGCGGTCAGAGTGAAGGAGGACGAGGAGCCCGCTAGTGGGGCCCAGGCCGAGAGCGCAGAGGAAGGAGTCCTCGTGCTCGGCCAGTCTGTGGTCACCAGCGCGAAGGAATACCTCGCGCGGTCCGAAGCTCTTCTTAGAGCGCAGAAGCTCCAGTCCAGAATACTGGAGGTTGCGGGAACTGCGATGGTGAAGCTGGAGAAGATCACCAAGCGTGAGGAGTCCCTCAAAACGCTGCGCCGAGAGGGAGAGAGTCGGGCGGCCGGGGAAGGCGCCGACGGGGAAGAGGTGTCTGACGATGGTCAGGACGCCCCCGGGGCTGCGGGGTCGAGCACTTCCGCCAGGCCTTCGGGAGGCGGGACTGCCCAGTCCGCCTCAGCCTCAGAGGAGCCTCGCCCCAACGCTGACGGCCACTACGGATGTTCCGCTCCGGGATGCGGGCTCGCCTTTGAGTCGCTGGTGCAGTACCACTTGCATCAGGCGGCCTGCCATGGCGCCTCTCTTCCGCCCAACCTGGGAATCAGCCCCTCCGCACCTCTTGACCCTTTTCGTCAGGACTGGCGGGGACGGCTGTTCCGCCGAGGAAAGGACGGTGGGTATGGGGAGGTGCCCATGCTCCGAGTGATTAGGTACCACAAAGCCAACGGGTGCGATCACTCGAGAGTCCCGCTCCTGAGGCGAGGGGACCGAATCCAGCTTGAGGATGGATCGCACCACATCTTTGGTGGTGATGGTGGAGCCATCCGCCGGGGTGGCTTCGCGACGACCCCGAGCTGGACCCCCCTGGTGCTCCAGAGGGAAGCGATGGAGGGTCCACGCCCAAGAGCGAGCCCACGGAGGAGGCCGTGCCCGAGCCTCCGCGGAAGGCCGCTCCGCGCGGGCGGGCCCTCGAGCCGCCGAAGGGCGACGTCCAGCGACGCCTGGCCGAGCGTCGCTCCAAGCGAGACTACTCGCCGGACCTGGTGACGCCTCTCGACGATCTCCATGCCAAGGAGATCGACTCCTTCTTCGCGGGCGACCCAGCCGCGGATAGCCTTGACGTCATTTTGATGCGCGCCGAGGTTCGCACTGAGTCCCACCTCAAGGTTGGCCGGGAGGAGGAAGAGCCCCTGGTCAAGGAGGAACAGGAGGAGGAGACGGAGGTCGTCAAGGACGAAGAGGTCTCGGTTGAGATGGAGGCTGCCACCGCGGATGAGGCGGACGAGGTCGCCCTCCCAGCCAACCGAGCCTACGTCGAAGGCCGCTTTTACCCCTACGGCAGCTGGCGGTGCTTCTTCTGCGAAGCCATTAACCCGGTGACCGAGGACCAGTGCCTCACCACGCACGCGGGCGGCCCGAATGCGGGCGCCCCGTGCGACGGCCGATGGATCAATGGGATCGACATCGGGTGGTGGGAGGTGGATCCCCAAACCGCGCCGGAGCAATGGCGGCGGAGGTTTTCTGCCGAAGAGCTTGAAGACCAACAAGCGCGGGCAGATGCCGCGAGGCTCCTCAGCGATGAGGAACTCGCTGAAGCCCTCCAGGCGGCCGAGGAGGCGCAGGCGGCCGAGCGCGCCAAGAAGCGGGAGCGGCGCCAGGCGGAGAAGGCGGAGCGCGATGATCACATCAGCGAAGCGCTCCGCATAGCAGGGTGGCAGTGCCCTAACTGCTATGAATGGAACCTTTCATTCAGGCAGTTGTGCTTTAGGTGCAGCACACCTCTCCGCTTGGCAGAGGTCGTGTCCCGCGGGATCCCGGATCCGCGGCGCGGCGAACAGAGGGACTCGGGCTCCGAGAGCAGCCAAGATGAGCTGGAGTACGAGATCCTTCTGGCCAATCGCGCGATGGATCAGGAAACGATCCAGCCTCTTCTTAGAAGCAAACACAAGAAGAGGGGCGGCAAGAGACGTCGCGAGGAGGCGACGCACGGCAAGGGCCGCGACCCGTGGGGTGCTTGGGCAGACGCCCGTGGCAAGGGCCAGGGCAAGCCGAAGGGCAGAGGCAAGTCCGATGCCAAGGGCAAGCCCAAGGGGAGGGGCAAGTACGCCTGGGGCGCTTTCGCCGCGGGCATTGTTGCCGCGCTCCAACCCCGCCCAAGCACGAGCTGGGTCCCAGCTTTCCCGTGCGGGTCGGCCCGGCCGCCGCCGAGTGTTCCGCTTCCGCCGCGGACCCCCTTTTTCCTGGGTCGCGGGCTCCTCAATCGGTTGATGCACGCCCTCAATGGGAACATCAACGGCTGGTGGGGCCTGGCGGGTGCAGCGTCGGCGCCGATTGCCTTGCAGTTGCACCGCGGGGTCGTGCATGTCGTCGAGGACTCCATGCACGCGGTTGCAACGGTTTCGGCCGACGTTGTTGAAGAAATCGGCCATGGGGCCAGGCGGACCGTGTGGGTCGCCGGAACAGCCATCACTCTCGTGGTAGTGATCTTGTGCGGTGCTGTTCTGTGGTACGTGAGTCGTGCCGTTGCCAATCGCATTGCGCATTTGCGACATGGCAACACCGCGGCCCCTGAGGCGCGGCTGTCTCAGCTCCTTGGCTCCGAAGCGACGTTTGAGGTCGCGAGCACCAAGAAAGGGGTGACCCATAAGGTTTGGGTGCATCTCAAGGAGGAGACAGCTGCCTGTGGCTGTCGTGCTTACCTGGCAGAAGGACGCTGCGGGCATTGCGATGCCGCAATGGACACCGCTCGTTCCTTAGGGTTTTTGCACGCGGCCCAGCGAGGCGCGGGTCCTGCGCTCACAGACTCCATTCGGAGTACTGCCTCCGATGCCCTAGCTAAGGGTAAGGTGGTGTTGGGTTTGGGGAACAGTGAAGGGTGTTTCTCCCAACTCGCGGCCAAGAGCCGCGGGCTCTCCTGCTTTCAGGGGCTCGCGGGTCGTGACCTGGCCGCGGCCCCAGCAGATGGAGCGAGCGCAGTCCACGCACATTCCGGCTCCGTGCAACGTGCCGCCACTGCCACTGTGGCGCGCTCGCCAGGCCGGAGGAACAAGGGCCCAGCCCCCGCTAGGAGTTCTCCAGTCAAAGAAGCAGAATTCCTTGCGGGCGGGCCATACATTCAGGCCGCCCAAACGCTGCTTGGGTCCGGAGCAGCAGAGGATGTGATCTACATCCGGGCTTACAGCTTAGATTGCCCATCCTGCATCGAGGCAATCGAAGCGTCGCTTGGCAAGGGCGCAAGCGTTCGGATTGTCGCCGACATGGGACAATGCCACCGCACCAAGCTCCAGTGGCAAGCGTTGAAACGCTTGGCGGCCGCAGGTGCCGAGGTGAAGGTGGGTTGCGGCACATCCTTGCGCGACGCCTATGCTCGCGACGGCCGCGGGGCTAAGGTAGGCACCGGGATTCAAGGGCTGCACCATGCCAAAGCCCTTTGCCTACTGCGGCCTGACGGCGCGGTGGTGCTGATTGGGAGCCTCAATTTTACCACAAGCAGCAAGGCCAATGCGGAGGCAGGGCTTAAGCTTGAGGTCCCCAAGACGCACCCTGTCGCGCAGTCCTACGTCGAGGAATTCCAGAGGGTGTCGGCCGAGGCATTCTCCCTCGATGAGGCGGTTGCAAAGCGCCCTCAGTTGGAGCGAGCCAGTAGCTCCAACGTTTCTGGCAACGCCACTCGTGCCCCCAACACTGCTCCACAGGGTATCGAGTAGGCTGCGGCCAGTTGGCGCGGCGTGGTATGTATCCACGCATTATCAGAGCCGGCGTTGCAGCACGGCACGCTGCTTCGCCAACCTTTCGCACTTTCTTTTGCGTGACTGCGGGCGAAAAGCCGCGGCAGGTTTGAAGCCTGCCCATTTTGCATTCCCCGCACTTTTCTTCTCCGCCCTGCCTGTGGCCCCTCTTGTCGAGGGAGCTCTTTTGCAGGTGCTGCGGACCGTGTCCTGGTCGCGGCAGTGCGCTCGCCGAAGCGCGTGCGAGTTGCACTGGCTGCGGCACAAGCAATGTGCGCGGCTCTCGCTGAGTCCGGTAGCCCGTAGGGTAGTTCTGGATAGGTGAGTAGCCGTAGCCGTAGCTTAGGGCCGGTAGTTTGTACAGTGTGCCATTTGTACCATAGCTTTGCACTAGCAGCATAAAGACCTGCCCAGTACTCTGGAGCCTCGCCTGCCAGCACAAAGGTGAGCGCTCGCGGCTTGGGGTGGTTTAGGGTCGTAGAGGGCTGCTGTCGTCGTGCGTCCGTTTGGTAGTGCGGGCTGCCGCCCAAGCCGCATGCCAATGCTCATGATGTGCGGGCTCTACCAGGGTCGCACGCGACGCCCTCGCCCTACCCCATCTGCCGCGTTGCGGAAGTGCTTGATGCGCTATGAGCTCTTGGTGAGCCGGAAGCCTCGGCTGAGGGGCGAATGTGAGCAGGTCAAAGCATGCATGGTGTGCTTGCTTAGTGCTAGTGCAGCGTGTTGTTTTCCTTTGCATGTGTAGTTTTGCAATTCGTAACAATGCCAATGTTTTGGCTCAAGTACCGAGCTTGTGCCTTTGAGCACGGTAGTTTCGTACAGTAGCTCTTAGGTTGCTGTGCGGTCCGACCGGACGCACTCAGGCGTAGCTGCACAAGTGCTTGAACTCGCGAAGTCGTAAAACAGCGTGGCCGCGCTGTGATTGCATTGGTTTAGTGCAAGTCCAGTGCTGGTCGACTTCACAAGTAGTAGTAATATAATAAAGTAGTTTAGTACTTAATAATAAAATAATAAAGTAGTAAAGTAGTATATGTAGTAAAGTAGTATTTAAAGTAGTCAAGTAGTCAAGTAGTCAAGTAGTAAAGTAGTAAAGTAGTAAAGTAGTAAAGTAGTAAAGTAGTAAAGTAGTAAAGTAGTAAAGTAGTAAAGTAGTAAAGTAGTAAAGTAGTAAAGTAGTAAAGTAGTAAAGTAGTAGATGAATTAGAAGGAGTAGTATAGTAGTACTAGTAGTAATAGTAGTAGTAGTAGTAGTAGTAGTAGTAGTAGTAGTAGTAGTAGTAGTAGTAGTAGTATAGTAGTAGTAGTAGTAGTAGTAGTAGTAGTAGTAGTAGTAGTAGTAGTAGTAGTAGTAGTAGTAGTAGTAGTAGTAGTAGTAGTAGTAGTACTAGTAGTAGTAGCAGCAGTAGTATTAGTAGTAGTAGAAGTAGTAGTAGTAGTAATAGTAGTAGTAGTAGTAGCAGTAGTAGTGGTAGTAGTAGTAGTAGTACTAGTAGTAGTAGTAGTAGTAGTAGTAGTAGTAGTAGTAGTAGTAGTAGTAGTAGTAGTAGTAGTAGCGGTAGTAGTATAGTAGTATAGCAGTAGAAATAGTAGTAGTAGTAGTAGTAGTAGTAGCAGCAATTGTAAGTGCAAGTAGTAGTACTAGCACTAGTACTAGTAGTAGTAGCAGTAGTAGTATTAGTAGTAATAGTAGAAGTACTAGTAGTCGGAGTGGGATAGTACTAGTAGTACGAACAGCAGCAACAGCAGCAGTAGTAGTAGTGATAGTAGTAGTAGTAATATATATATGTATATATATATATATGCTATATATAAATTTTAATTATACATATATATATATATACATATATATATATACACATATATGTATGTAAGTATGTATGTATGTATGCTAGTTATATGTACAAAGACATGCTTTGTACTTTTCGTTGCTATAGATACAGAATACATTTGTTGCGTACTAGTAGTATATACAAGAAGATGTGTACGGATATATGCACATTATAATATGTCAATTACCTAAACAATGGAAGGAGAGCGAGAAGCCGCCAAAGCCAAGCGAGAAAGAGAAGAAGAAGAAGAAGCAGGCAAACCGCTCATGCCATCTGTTTGGTGTATGCACACATGGGTGGGGCATATGTGTGTGCAGCAGCAGTAACCGGCGCATGCTTGGCAGGCAAAGCAGTCCCCGGAGAAGACCAAGCCTGCCAACAAGAAGCCGGAGGGTGATGATGATGCCGACGAAAACACCAGTGACAACGATGACAAGCAGAAGAAAAAGAAGCTTGAGGCCGTGGAGGCTAAGAACCTCCAGGTCAACAGCTCGTCGCATCGCAAAGAGTGGATGCGGTTCAAGCGGTGGGAGAAGAGCAAGAAGCGCTTCCCAGCCAAGCTGCATGCTGCAGTTGCCACGCCGGAGCATGCTTGTTCAGTACCGCGCACGCATGTTTGTGCACGTGTGCATACACGCGCGATCATCCTGGCTCGCAGGACGGAAGGTTGCAACTGTTCAAAGATTTCGTCGAGTGCGACGGCGACACCAACGAAGTGGAACTTCGCTTCACCGCGCGCGTGGAAGACAAGCAGCAGAGCACGGTGAAGTGGGGATTTCGCTCTGAGAAATGGTTGCAGGATCAGCACGGCGAGCGGAAAGCAGAAAAACTCATGGCTAAGAAGAAGTCGCTGGGCCTGCTACTAGGTGGCATAGTAGATATACAACTTTGGATGTTGGGGCACACACACGCCTATATCAGTTTGTCCCAAATCTATGGAGTGCAGTCAGAGGACAATCCCGGATCCCGAGTTGGGGCCCGACAGTGGCGAGGTGCTCTACTTTGTGCTCGTCGAGCTTGACTTCAGCAACATTCAGGAGGTTGCCCGGGTCTGCAACATCGAGCTCAAGGGTGGCATCGACAAGAGCGGCTTGAAGGAGTTTGTCAAGGCCCGTGTCTATGTGATTTACGTTGAGAGTTTAAGTCCCAGCTTGAGGGTTCGCGAAGCAAACGGGCTGAATGCCCTTGACACAAATGCGGTTTGAGGTTTAAATTATATAGGGTTTAAGGGTTTAGTAAACCCTAAACCCTATATATTGATCTTTTGATGACTTAGCAAGCCATCATATCCCCTAGAAATGTTCATCCCATATGCACCATAAGGTGCTCCTTACTAGTCAACATATATGCTTCCAAGTACAGGGTTTAGGGTTTAGGGTTTAGGGTTTAGGGTTTAGGGTTTAGGGTTTAGGGTTTAGGGTTTAGGGTTTAGGGTTTAGGGTTTAGGGGGGTTTAGAGTTTAGGAGGGTTTAGGGTTTAGGGTTTAGGGTTTAGGGTTTAGGGTTTAGGGTTTAGGGTTTAGGGTTTAGGGTTGAGGCACGTAAGAGAGTCCTCCGGCAAAAGTGTGTATAAGGGTTTAGGGTTTAGGGTTTATAGGGTTTAAGGGTTTAGGGTATTAGGTTTTAGGGTCTAGGGTTCAGGGTCTAGGTTTAAGGTTTCTAAGATCGCAGTAACCGCAATTCCGAAGTTCCAGCCGCCAGGAATTCAAGGCCCTTAATTTATACACCTTCAACAACCCCCCCCCCCCCCCCCCTGAAAACAAAGAAGCCCAGAGCAGAAACTTTGAGCCCCAGAATCGAAGGAACCACCGCTTTAAACTTACACCTGAATTGGCCTGCAAGAGAAACACACCCGGAGCACTTCCAGACCCCGGACCTACATATCCCTTTAAACTCCAAACAAATTCTAATGTAATGTCTAGAACCGAAGCCCCTCGAGAGCCACTGGCATCGTCCCGGCAGGGTGGTGGCATTCTTGATGCTGGCATGAACCTCAAGCTGGTGGACTTCAACAACGGGGCTCCGTTGCAAGGAGGGGACCTCTTGAAGAAGGCTATGGGTTCTGCCGCGGTTCCCAAGAAGAAAGCCGGGAAGGCGAAACCTCCCCAGGAAGGTGATGAGGACTCGGGAAAGGCCTGCGACTTTGTGAACGCATGTAGCGTTTACATTTTACAAAACCCCTATAGGCAATGCTCATTTCTAAAGCCATGCATGTACAGGTGACGCCAGACACGCCCCTGAGCAAGGGGCAGGCCTTGCTTGGCCAACTCTTGAAAGACAAGAATGAGTGCTCGTTTTCTGATGCAAGCAGCCAGCCAAACCCAAACCCAAATGTTGTACGCGGAACACCCTTAATCGACAACATACACGCTAAGCAATGTACGTGCACTTCGTGGCCAGCCATTATAAGGACGATGGCCTTCCGACTGAAGCCGCTGGCCATGAGCAACGATTTGCGTGCCTTGGTCAATACGAACTTGTGCTGCTACAGGATTTTTTTTTCGGGCCCTCCCCCACAAACCCGCCCCCCTCTCCCCCCACGGGCCCCTTATAACCGGGCCTTACAAAGGGGTTATAAGTATACCCGAGCTCCAGTATACCCCGCATGACCCGCCTATCCTGCACCTTATCAGGAGCAATCAGTTGCCGACGCATGCAGAGATGCAGCAGCAATGCAGCTAGATGGTGGCACCGCCTGCCCACTGATTGCATTGATTTCTGCGTGGGGAAACTCCGAGCACGGCGAGCGATCCTTCCGCAGGTGTCTCGAGTAATTAGGCCCCCCCCCTCTGCCTGCCAGCGCTGAGAAACTGCAACAATATAGGGTTTAGGGTGCTTGGAGGTGCATGGTACTTATTAACCAATTGTAACTGCATGTACTTATATATCTGTACTTACAACCATATTGAATGGGCTTATAAGTGGGTTACAGTTATAATTGGTTAGTAAGTACCATGAAACTCCAAGTGTGGGAGTGCTTCTTTGCAATAGACATCTGAGGTGGTGCCACAAGCACTGTGATATTCAACCTGGACGAATCAAGCTCACATTGCGGGAAGACAAGATGGCAACACCCATGGATCACCATGTTTTATGGCCATGGGATGTCTTGCATTTCCTCTACCGGGAGAACCGACTGGAGAAGTGGGTGTACGACCCTCCCGAGCTCGCATCGGCTCGTGTCAAGGCTCTGCTTTGCTTGGAATAATATATTTGGGGATAGAACTTAAACTCCGTAAGGTCAACCCTCAAATTAGCATTTATGTTTTTTTTGCCACCTTGCTCACAGAGTGGTCACAGGAGTACTGGCAAAATGTACGACATCTGGAATTCTTCCAGAAGCTGGAACTGGAGGAAGAGGATTTTGCCACATGCATACCGATATCTTGGCACACGGATGGTGTCAAAATTTACAGATCTCAAAAGGCATGGGTCTACTCATACGCTGCTTGTACTCGCAAGGGACCCTCGCTGGAAAGCAAGCTGCTCTTTATGTTGTTTCGCGACTGTCAAATGGTGAAACCAGACACCCATGATGAGACCGGGCTACTGGTGGCATGGTGCATGGACGTATTGAGGACTGGAAATTTTCCAGAGTGCCAATATGGCGGAGCTCCATGGCCAGACGGTAGTCTGGAGGCGAAACGGGCAGGGATGCCATATGCCGGCGGGTGGAAAGCTGCCTTTGCAGCCTTCAAGGCTGATCTGGAGGCGCGGGCCATGGTGCACAAGATGGTTCGCAATTGGGCCAGCAACTCGATCTGCGAGCACTGCTTAGCATCCAAAGTGGCTGGGCTCACTTTTGGTGACTTTACCGAAACTGCGGCGTATCTTAACTACCAGCTCTCGCACGACGAATTCCTCGAGCTCAACCCGCCGGATCGACAGTCCACCTGGATTCATGTGAAAGGCTGGACGAAGGACCGAAATTTAGATGTAACTCGGCCTTACGATTTTGACCTCGAAGTGTTTTTTCTTGTGTTCGCCAGTCTGCCCAAAATATGCTCACCCCAGAAGCCAAGCTGACCGCGCACACAAGGATATGCTGCATGTGTTGCATCAGGGAATCGGCCAGCACATGGTTGCTAGCTTGGTCTGCGACCACTATGAACAGATGCACGGGCCACTGACGCTCAAACAGCTGGACAGCCTGCTGCGATTGGATGCGTGGCAACACTACAAGTCTTTCTGCCGGGCGAAAGGCAAATCTGTTGCTTCCTGCAGCATGCAATTTAACTTGTGCCGCTTTGCCCGAGAGAGTTGGCAAAGTTACCCCGAACTCGCTAGTTGTTATAAGGCTGCGGTTGTGAAGTCCATGCTGTACTGGGTTGCAACGTTTCTGGACGAAAGAAAAGATGCTGGATCGCCAAGCTCGATCTTGCGGGCGGACACTGCGTATGCAATGGCACAATTCCAATTTATACAGGACACCCACGGAGCCTGGTTTGACCTTGACACGGCCAATCAGGCAGCTGGGGCAGGTCGACGGTTTTTGGTTTTGTACCAGCAACTGGCACTTTTTGCCATGCGTGCCAACCGCAAGATCTACAGATTGACCCCAAAATTCCATTGTTTGCTACACGTCACACTTCGTCTTCCGCGTGAGAAGAGAAACCCGCGCTTCGACCATTTGTACATGGAAGAAGATTACATGCGCCACATTGGTCGGATTGCATCCCGCACCCATGCTCGGACGATGGGTTATATATGTTTGCTCCGCTACCGTGCTCTGCTCGAGATGTACGGCCTCGGAAAGTATGAGGAGTCTAAGCGTCCGCATCGCTTCTTGAAGCACTCCAGAGCCACTCAGCAAAAGATATTGCTTGAGCCTTGTTAGGGTGTTTTAGGGATTAATAGGGTTTTATTTTGTTTTCTCAACACGTGCCCCTCGATCCCGGCCTACTAAGGCACGGCGTCCATAAATGCATTTATGCCTGCTGCAAAGACGTGCAGCCCGGTTGCTCTTAAATGTTTTCTGTTTGCTATACTCTTATGTGCTTTCTTTTTAGGGTTTAGGGTTTAGGGTTTAGGGTTTAGGGTTTAGCATTCTCCTGTTTTACCCACCTTATATGTTCCAACTCCCTTTTAAAAGCCAAGGCAACGCAGGGCCGCTGGGGCCCGCGCCAGCAGATGCTCGTGCGACACGCCGGCGAAAACATCGCCGAACTTTGCCAAGAGGGGTTGGCAAACCCAAGCCTAAAATCCAAATAGCCTTAAGTATGCTCTTAAGGTATATCTTATTTTTTTTTGCACCGGCCCCTTTAAGGCTTTAAACAACCCATGAACCCGGTAACGTACCATTCAGGGTGTCGAGGTTTGGACGTCCTTGTTTCAAGGTCTTTAAGGTTTTTGGGGTTTTGGGAAGCCCTATACTTAAACCCTAAACCCAAAAAGCCCAAACCCTAAGCCCTATAAACCCCACACCCTTAAAAACCGTAAGCCCCAACCCTAAACCCGAAACCCCAAACTCCCAACCCTAAACCCCAATCCTAAACACCAAACCCAAACCCATCCTTTCTTCTCGGGAGCCCGTTGCCCAAAATCTATGTGCAGCGCCCCTTGCCGGGCCGGTGCTCAGGGGTTTAGGGTTTAGGGTTTAGGGTTTAGGGTTTAGGGTTTAGGGTTATAGGGTTCAGGGTTATAGGGTACATATATAGGGTTATAGGGTTATAGGGTTATAGGGTTTAAAGGGTTCAAGGGTTTTTTCGGGTTGTATGGTTTAAGGGTGCCAGGTTTTTT
Source organism: Symbiodinium natans (assembly GCA_905221605.1). Lineage (NCBI taxonomy): Eukaryota > Dinophyceae > Suessiales > Symbiodiniaceae > Symbiodinium > Symbiodinium natans. The sequence goes on from CAJNDS010000694.1 coordinate 69,242, forward strand.
TTTGAAGGCCTAAAGCCTCAAACGGAAGCTTCAATGCATGCAGTGTCAACTGCAGGCCCGTGGCAAGGCATCCATACAGCCTCATAATCCTTGAACATATCGGTTTGGTGACATGGATCGCCTGCCCGATCCTCCGCACTCAATAGAAGCTCGGAGGCTATGATGTGTTGACCCTCCCACAGAAAAGAATTTCAGGGCCTGTAGTCCTCAGCAGGGTTTTTTTATGCAAAAGTTACATGTTTGTAGGTTTGTTTCCCGACACCTCCCTTTTTTTGCACATGCACATATTTTACATGCAGCATGCCTATGCTGGCATATTCTCGCGCGGCCACGCAAAATCCTCGTTCGCGCGACCATGTAAAGCTCTCGCGTGAATGCTGAATAATGGCCACTTCGGGCTGTGTAGGGAGGCCCACATTACGCCATCCAGATTTCCAAGGGCCGCATCACCCGCCAAAGAGTTTCAGGCGCCGCCCCGAACTTCTGCAGAGGTGCGGAGTTGTATGCAAGCACTGCTGCCTGCAATCTCTCCCGGACCCCTCCGTGAGCATAGTCAAGCACACGATTCATGCACTCCGTCAAGCCGTTACTCTGCGGATGACCCGGCGGGATCGTCCGGTTGCGAAGGCCAATCGCCCGCTTGAGTGCCTGATGGCCAGGAATGCTTATTTCACAGAGACAAAAAGCAATATTTTGTACTACATTTGATACTCAAGGGTTAGGCCATAGAACTTGACGCAACCTTGCCTCGGAGATGACGCTGGTAAACTGAGAGCCGTTGTCAGAGTGAACGCAGATGGGAAGGTCGAAGTCTTGGAAATATCTGCGTTGTTGGGTTCTGCCAGGCTGAGGGCTGCAGGGCTCTTTTCGTGGAGGTTCACCAGTACTTTGAAAGGCCTTGGGTTAGGGCTTCGGGCTTTTGGGTTTAGGGTTTAGCTCTTTTCGTGGAGGTTCGCCAGTACTTTGAAAGTCTTCAGGGCTTCGGGCTTTTGGGTTTAGGGTTTAGGGTGGGTTTGAGAGTGCCTGATCAAGACTCCCTGGACGTTTCCGACGGTTGCGGTGCCATCATCGAGTGACCAAGCAGAAACACGCCGCGTGGCAAAGTCCACGCAGACGAGCATGCACCAGCGAGGGGAGGTATCGTGCGGGGTCACTCTCTTGAGGTCCACGCCGACCACCTGACCTGCTAGTCCTGGTGTCGGTAGGTGTCGTGACTGTGGCCTGATGCACTGCCTCGTTGTTCTGGCGCGACACTGCTCGCACCTTGCGACGCACCAGGAAGCGTCCAAGGAAATATTGCACCAGTTCAGACCTTCGCATTTCAGAGCCGAAACGATGCCAGCACGTCCTCTGAGGTGGCACAGGTCAAGGTGTGCTTGGTAGAGGTAGTTGATCTTGTCGGGCACTGAGATGCCGCTGCTGTCGGGCTGCATACGCAGCGCAGTCCAGTCTGCACGGCCCATCGTAGCTTGCGCAGCCTGGTACGCTTTGAGGTCGGTTGACGGGAGCACGTCGTCGTCAGCCGCCATGATGAAGCGCACGGCCGTAGCCTTGTCAGCATCTCGAGCCCAGAGTGACTCTTCGGCACCCGTTCCATGCTGGCCGGTGTGGTTGTTGACAAAGTCATCCTGGCTCTGCTGCAGCCTCGTGCGACAGCAGTCCTTGCAAGTGCTGCCGATTTTCAGTGGCTTTTGCCACTGGGACTTGGCGAAGCATTCCTTCGGTTTGTCTTCCTGACAGACGACGCAGACTTTGGAGGTAGTAGCCTGGCTGGCGCAAGTGCAGTCCTTGCACTTGCGCGTGCTATCTGGCTGTTGCCACTGCGAGACGGTGAAGTTGCCAGACCCCCGTAAAGCACCGCAGGCACTGCAGAGCTTTTCTTTCTTCGGCTGGGAGTCTTTCCCGCGCGCAGCTGCCACAGAAGCTGCAGCAGTGCAGGACGTACACTTACCAGCTTCGCCCAAGGCCCACTGCGAGGTGCTGTACTTGTCTCTCGGCATGTCGGTTTTGCAGACGGAGCAGACGCGAGAAGCCTTGACTCTCTTTCGAAGTTTTTCGTCGACTGGCTTGCATGCGAGACACACTGGCTCCTGGTAGGGTGCTTGCAGCAGGGGACTGAGTATGCAGGGTAAAGTTGCTTAAGGGTTCAGCAATGTTCAGGGATATTGAGGTTAGTATGGCGTCAAGTCCGCTCCTTGGAAGGCCACACAGAAGCCGCGTAGAGTGCACGGTCCTTTACTTGCTCGCAAGTAGCGCACTTCTTGCTGGTTACAGGCTGGTCCGGGAAGCGTTTCTGGAGCTCTTGGGCCAGCAAGCGCTTCACGTCCTGTGTTCAGGGTTTAGGGTTGAGGGTTCAGGGTGTAGGGTTGAGGACTTATAGTGTCGGGTTTAGGGTTCAGGGTTCAGGAAACCTCGTTAGCGGCTACGCCTTTCATTTAAATTCCCCTCCTGAGCTGTCAGACTCTGACCATTAGCTGGCGCAGGAGCAGGTGCAGGAGCAGCTGCAGACACTGCAGGTGGTACAGGCAGAGCTCCAGGAGCAGGTGCAGCAGCAACTGCAGGAGCAGCTGCTTCAGCAACTGGCTCAAGAAGTTCTGGACGGTCTGGAAGGCGCCTGACGCGTTGCCAAGCTTTCTCGAGAGTGAGGTTCTCGTAGTAGGTCTGGTTGGGCCGTCTGGCAAGAAAGCGACCAGACAAAGCCTTCTTTGCATCTTCGAGTGACACATGTGGCCGCGTTTCGAGGAAGACACGGCACATTGCCCAATCTTTCGCCGAGTTGTCTGACACGGGAGGTCTGGCCGCGGGCAGGCTTCCGACAGCCACTTTGTCCTGCACAGGGTCAAACCGGAGCTTCGGGGTAGGCGTCATGCTCAAGTATGTCGCCTCGTCCATGTGCTGTGTTTCGGCCAGCACGAGCTCCACTATGTCACCTTTGTCTGGCTTCACATTGGTACTGCCCGGTAAGCGTCCTTGCTGGGAGCTTGTGCAGGCATTCATGTCGCCTTGCAAAGAGGCTGTCAGCTCACGTGCCACAACCAGACTGGACTTAGCCCTCATGGAGTCGGAGAGAGTGAGCCACAACTGGAAGTTACTGGGAGCACTGGTTTTCGTCAATGCTCTCGGTTTGAGTGCCACGAGCTTGTCCAGCGGCACGTTGCAGCAGTCCAAATCAACCAGCACCAAGGTTGAAAGCTGCGGTCTCACGAAAAAGTGGGTCTGTGGCTGTCTCAGCCAACGCTCCACATTAGCTCGGAGTGCGTTTCTTGGCAGAGCCGGTCGTTGTACGATGGCTCGGCTCTTGTCCTCGCAGATTTTCGGCCATGCAACCGAAAACCCCAAGCACTGCTGAAAGTAGACTTCGCTTCACATTGGCACTGGCCAAAGGGGGGGGGGGGTGCAAAACCCTCAACCCTAAAGTTTGAAACCCTAAACCCTCAACACCCTAAACCAAGGAAGCCTAAACCTAAACCCCAAACGAAACCCCCAACCACACCACAGGGGGGGGGGGGTGGCTGAGCAAAATAGGGTCTATTTAGAAGCTACCGCCTGGGATTATTAATCAATTTTAGCATATCCAAGACAACCCAGCTACTTCTCCAACAACGTCTCACGCATATGCGCACTTAGACAACTCATTTCGGACTGATAAATGTTTTGGCTCTTGCAATCTCAGACCCTAAGCCCGGAACCCTGACCACAAATTCGTACACTCTAAAACCCTACACAAGAAACTCTATACCGTATTTCCTAAATTTAAACTCTAACTCCTAAACCCAGAATCTAGAAGAAAAGGAGGAAAAAGAAAGAATCATGTGCAGACGTTCCTGTGTTCCTATCTTCGGAGTTCTTCTATTCCTATCTCTGCTGATTTTTCAGAATGGAAGGAGGGCTTCATTTTCCCTCTCACTTTTCCTTTCACTTTTCTTTTCTCACTCCAAGCAGAAGGGAGAAGACAAGGGAGAGAGGTGAGAGATAGAGAGCACCTTACAGCTCAATAAATAGAAAGGTGACCAAAATGGATGAAAAGATCGCCTGCTTTCATTTCTAAACGGCCTGTCCCCGCCTTCTTTTCTTTGCACAGTGCAGACATAAATAAACACGAAAGAAGAAAGAGGGCCTTTCCCTACTATTTCCTTCGCTATCCTGGAATCCTGGTTCGGAAAAGAAAGGAACAGCTACCAGCCCCCCTCCCGACTTTCATCTTTCCATTTCTTTGTTTCGTCACGCTCAAACGGACAGAAGAAGGGCGGCCTCTAGTGTTTCCTCGCCTCCTTCTGCACTGCTATAACTTCCTTTCTTTTCTCTTCTGTTGCTTTGTGTGACAGGTGCGGGGGCATTTCTTTCACTTTTCCCATCGAAGAAAGGCTCCCTTCCTATCCGCATATTTTCTTTTCTCTTCCTTCCGAAAAAGACTATAAGAGGCAGGGATAAACAGAATGAAAGAGGAGTCTCCTTTTGCTTTCCGACTACCTTCTCACCAAAAAAAGGAACCCTTCTCTTTCTTCCCTTGACTTTCTTTTATCTTGTTTGCATTCTACGTTTCCCACTAAGAAAATGAGACAATGATGAAGATAAGTGAAGAAAGATCACCTGCCTGCACGCAGGTTCTCGGGAGCTTGTCTCGACCGGGCTGTCCCTCCTTTCCCCGCACCGCTTGTCCCCATTGATCTCTCGCGTCTCTTCCCTTTGCACTCTCTCGCCTCTGGCCCGCCTTCCATGCTGAAAATGCTGAAGAGATACGAAAAGAAGAGCTCATGATTCTTTCTCATTTCTTCTTCTTTATCATTCCCATATGAGTAAAGAAGAAAGATTAGGAGAGAGAGCCCTGCGGCAATTCCTGTTTTGGGCGGAAGAAAAGAAATAAAGAGATAATAAGAGAGAAGAACGAATAAGAAGGTGCCGGGAACGAAGATGGAAACTGCTCCTTCACCCTGGTCTATCGCTTCCTTTTCGAATTTTTTCGGAAGGAAGATCGAAGAAGATAGTGGGGAAAAAGGAGTGAAGTGCCCGTAGAAGGGAGAAAGTGAAAGGGATGCCCCCGCAACTTTCATATTTTGATAAGAATGCAAGCGCCAGCAGAGAAGAAAGGAAGAGAGAATAACGAGGAAAGAGCGGAAACCGAGGAGATTAGGAGCCAGGTTTCCCTGATTGATTCTCGTCACTTTTCTCTGTTTTGGGAAGGTAAAGGGCTTTATATCTCCCACCTCTCTCCCTTGTCTTTTTGGTTGGAGTGAGAAAATATAAAGAAAAGCGAAAGGAAAAGTGAGAGGGAGAAAGAAGCCCTCCTTCCATTCTGAAAAATCTACAGATTTAGAGACAGGAATAGGGGACAATATGGAAATGATTCTTTCTTGTTTCTTCACGTTGTCTCCTTTCCCTATATGACTCCCTTGCGATTTCCCTTTTGGTTGGAGTGAGAAGAGACAAAAGAAAAGTGAAAGGAAAAGTGAGAAGGAGAAAGGACGCAGAGATAGGAATAGAAAAACTCAGAAGAGACACAGTCTCAGACAAGATAATTTGCTGACTTGTGATTGCGTGGCTGCCTTGGCAAGAGTTGTTGCTGGAATGGCTTTTGGGAAGAAAGTCGGAGGTGCACTTTTCGATCCAGGCGTGTTTCGCGAGCCGCAGCTTCTGGCCTCCTCTTGCTTGGGCGTGGCCAAGCGCCAGGGAGCAGAAATGCTGCGTTTTTCAAGTTTCAAATTCGTTTCTGTAGTTTCAGACTAGTTGCAATAGTTTCAAAATCCAGTTGCAAAATCGTTGTTAAGGGGAAACTGCGTTTTTCTACGCGCAATTGCAAAACATGCAGAAGTTCTGGTTTTCAACAAGCGCGGACAGAAATTGCAGCTCCTCCTTAACAGCGATATTTCAACTGGATTTTGAAACTAGTTTGAAACTGACTTGAGACTAATTTGAAACTATGGAAACGATTTTGAAACTCGAAACACTACCATATTCCGGACTTTCTGCCCCCCTCCTGGCCCCTCACATATGGCCCTCACGCACGGGAAGTTGACTTTGGTCAGGCGTGACTAAAGACCAGAGCTTCCGAAAGCTTGCCAATCTCCGGACAGTAGGAATAGAGGAATGTGTGGAAATGATTCTTTCCTAGTTCTTCATCTTCTTTCTCCTTTCCCTATGTATGAGAAAAGAAGACAGACAAGGAGAGAGCCCCCTGCAATTAGGAATTTCCCCAGAAGAGAAAGCGAAAGGGATGCCCCCGCAACTTTCACGTTTTTGAGAAGAATGTAAGCACCAAAAGAGAAGAGAAAGGAAAAGAGAATAGCGAGGAAAGAGGCAAGGAAACACAGGAGGCAGCCCCTCCGCTTGCTTCTTGAATGAAAAAGACATCGGAGAAATGGAAACATGAAATTGAGAGGGAAGTTGCGCTTTTCCGTGCTGAAGAACAAAGCAATTCCAAAGAACATGGAAAGCACAAGGAATGTACTGGAAAAGGTAGGGAAAGGGATTCTTCCCTCTGACTTTTTTGCTTTCCTTCAATCTGCGATGTAAAGGGAAAAGATGCAGCGGACAGGTTTGAAAATACAGGCAGGTGATCTTTTTTCCTTATTGTCATCATTGTCTCTTTTTCTCAGTGGGAAACGTCTCATTTTCTCAGCGGGAAACGTAAAGTGCAAAAAGATAAAAGAAAGAAAGTAGGGAAGAGTTGGAAGGTTCCTTTTTGTGGTGAGAAGGTAGTCGGAAAGCAACAGGAGACTCCTCTTTCATTCTGTTTATCCCTACCTCTTATAGTCTTTTTGGGAAGCAAGACGGAAGAACATACGCGGATAGGAAGGCAGCCTTTCTTTGATGGGGAAAAGGAAAGGGATGCACTGCCCCCTCAATTTTCATGTTGATAAGAATGTAAGCACCAGGAGAGAAGAAAGGAAGAGAGAATAGCGAGGAAAGAGGCAAGGAAACACATGAGATTAGGAGTCAGGTTCCGGTGATTGATGTTAGATATTCGTCTCTTGTCTTCTTTTTGAGAAGGTCGCTTTTGGTTGGAGGAAGAAGTCCGCCTTCATAAAAAAAAGCGAAAGGAAAAGTGAGAGGGAGAAAGAAGCCCTCCTTCCATTCTGAAAAATCTGCAGATTTAGAGACAGGAATAGGGGACAATATGGAAATGATTCTTTCTTATTTCTTCACGTTGTCTCCTTTCCCTATATGACTCCCTTGCGATTTCCCTTTTGGTTGGAGTGAGAAGAGACAAAAGAAAAGTGAAAGGACAAGTGAGAAGAAGAAAGGATGCAGAGAAAGGAATAGAACAACTCAGAAGAGACACAGTCTCAGACAAGATAATTTACTGACTTGTGATTGCGTGGCTGCCTTGGCAAGAGTTGTTGCTGGTTTCGCGAGCCGCGGCTTCTAGCCTCCTCTTGCTTGGGCGTGGCCAAGCGCCAGGGAGCAGAAATGCTGCGTTCTTCAAGTTTCAAATTCGTTTCTGTAGTTTCAGACTAGTTGCAAAACAGTTTCAAAATCCAGTTGCGAATTCGTTGTTAAGGGGAAACTGCGTTTTTCTACGCGCAATTGCAAAAAATGCAGGAATCTCTAGAGGTTCTGGTTTTCAACAAGCGCGGACAGAAATTGCAGCTCCTCCTTAACAGCGATATTTCAACTGGATTTTGAAACTAGTTTGAAACTGACTTGAGACTAATTTGAAACTATGGAAACGATTTTGAAACTCGAAACACTACCATATTCCGGACTTTCTGCCCCCCTCCTGGCCCCTCACATATGGCCCTCACGCACGGGAAGTTGACTTTGGTCAGGCGTGACTAGAGACCAGAGCTTCCGAAAGCTTGCCAATCTCCGGACAGTAGGAATAGAGGAATGTGTGGAAATGATTCTTTCCTAGTTCTTCATCTTCTTTCTCCTTTCCCTATGTATGAGAAAAGAAGACAGACAAGGAGAGAGAGCCCCCTGCAATTGGGAATTTCCCCAGAAGAGAGAAAGCGAAAGGGATGCCCCCACAACTTTCACGTTTTTCATAAGAATGTAAGCACCAAGAGAGAAGAGAAGGGAAAAGAGAATAGCGAGGAAAGAGGCAAGGAAACACAGGAGGCAGCCCCTCCGCTTGCTTCTTGAGTGAAAAAGACATCGGAGAAATGGAAACATGAAATTGAGAGGGAAGTTGCGCTTTTCCTTGCTGAAGAACAAAGCAATTCCAAAGAACATGGAAAGCACAAGGAATGAACTGGGAAAGGTAGGGAAAGGGATTCTTCCCTTTTTTTGCTTTCCTTCAATCTGCGATGTAAAGGGAAAAGATGCAGCGGACAGGTCTGAAAATACAGGCAGGTGATCTTTTTTCCCTATTGTCATCATTGTCTCTTTTTCTCAGTGGGAAACGTCTCATTTTCTCAGCGGGAAACGTAAAGTGCAAAAAGATAAAAGAAAGAAAGTAGGGAAGAGTGGGAAGGTTCCTTTTTGTGGTGAGAAGGTAGTCGGAAAGCAACAGGAGACTCCTCTTTCATTCTGTTTACCCCTACCTCTTATAGTCTTTTCGGAAGGAAGAGGGAAGAACATACGCGGATAGGAAGGCAGCCTTTCTTTGATGGGGAAAGGAAAGGGATGCGCTGCCCCCTCAATTTTCATGTTGATGGGAATGTAAGCACCGGGAGAGAAGAAAGGAAGAGAGAATAGCGAGGAAAGCTCCTTCCATTCTGAAAAATCTGCAGATTTAGAGACAGGAATAGGGGACAATATGGAAATGATTCTTTCTTATTGCTTCACGTTGTCTCCCTTCCCTATATGACTCCCTTGCGATTTCCCTTTTGGTTGGAGTGAGAAGAGACAAAAGAAAAGTGAAAGGACAAGTGAGAAGAAGAAAGGATGCAGAGAAAGGAATAGAACAACTCAGAAGAGACACAGTCTCAGACAAGATAATTTACTGACTTGTGATTGCGTGGCTGCCTTGGCAAGAGTTGTTGCTGGTTTCGCGAGCCGCGGCTTCTAGCCTCCTCTTGCTTGGGCGTGGCCAAGCGCCAGGGAGCAGAAATGCTGCGTTCTTCAAGTTTCAAATTCGTTTCTGTAGTTTCAGACTAGTTGCAAAACAGTTTCAAAATCCAGTTGCGAATTCGTTGTTAAGGGGAAACTGCGTTTTTCTACGCGCAATTGCAAAAAATGCAGGAATCTCTAGAGGTTCTGGTTTTCAACAAGCGCGGACAGAAATTGCAGCTCCTCCTTAACAGCGATATTTCAACTGGATTTTGAAACTAGTTTGAAACTGACTTGAGACTAATTTGAAACTATGGAAACGATTTTGAAACTCGAAACACTACCATATTCCGGACTTTCTGCCCCCCTCCTGGCCCCTCACATATGGCCCTCACGCACGGGAAGTTGACTTTGGTCAGGCGTGACTAGAGACCAGAGCTTCCGAAAGCTTGCCAATCTCCGGACAGTAGGAATAGAGGAATGTGTGGAAATGATTCTTTCCTAGTTCTTCATCTTCTTTCTCCTTTCCCTATGTATGAGAAAAGAAGACAGACAAGGAGAGAGAGCCCCCTGCAATTGGGAATTTCCCCAGAAGAGAGAAAGCGAAAGGGATGCCCCCACAACTTTCACGTTTTTCATAAGAATGTAAGCACCAAGAGAGAAGAGAAAGGAAAAGAGAATAGCGAGGAAAGAGGCAAGGAAACACAGGAGGCAGCCCCTCCGCTTGCTTCTTGAATGAAAAAGACATCGGAGAAATGGAAACATGAAATTGAGAGGGAAGTTGCGCTTTTCCTTGCTGAAGAACAAAGCAATTCCAAAGAACATGGAAAGCACAAGGAATGTACTGGGAAAGGTAGGGAAAGGGATTCTTCCCTCTGACTTTTTTGCTTTCCTTCAATCTGCGATGTAAAGGGAAAAGATGCAGCGGACAGGTTTGAAAATACAGGCAGGTGATCTTTTTTCCTTATTGTCATCATTGTCTCATTTTCTCAGTGGGAAACGTCTCATTTTCTCAGCGGGAAACGTAAAGTGCAAAAAGATAAAAGAAAGAAAGTAGGGAAGAGTGGGAAGGTTCCTTTTTGTGGTGAGAAGGTAGTCGGAAAGCAACAGGAGACTCCTCTTTCATTCTGTTTACCCCTACCTCTTATAGTCTTTTCGGAAGGAAGAGGGAAGAACATACGCGGATAGGAAGGCAGCCTTTCTTTGATGGGGAAAGGAAAGGGATGCGCTGCCCCCTCAATTTTCATGTTGATGGGAATGTAAGCACCGGGAGAGAAGAAAGGCAGAGAGAATAGCGAGGAAAGAGGCAAGGAAACACAGGAGATTAGGAGTCAGGTTCCGGTGATTGATGTTCGTCTCTTGTCTTCTTTTTGAGAAGGTCGCTTTTGGTTGGAGGAAGAAGTCCGCCTTCCATTTTGAAGAATCTGCAGAGATAGGAATTGAAGAAATCACAAGAGACACGGATAGAGGACATTATAGACTTGATTCTGTTTTATTTATTCATCTTCTATCTTCATTCCCTATATGAACACAGAACAAAGACAAGGAGAGAGAGCCTCCTGCAATTGGGAATTTCCCCAGAAGAGACAAAGTGAAAGGGATGTCCCCCGCACCTTTCACACTTTTGAGAAGAATGTAAGCAACAGAAGAGAAGTGAAAGGAACTCATAATAGTGAGCAGGGAGGCGAGGAAAGACTGGAGGCAGACCTTCTTTCCGGGTGAGCAGGACGAAACAAGAGAATGTAAAGATGTAAGTCGGGAGGGAGGCTGGTAGCCGTTCCTTTCTTTTCCGAACCAAAGACAAAGAGGAAAGAATGCAGGATAGCGCGTAGGATCGCGTAGGAGAGTACGGTGTGTTTTTGTCATTTTTTGGAGATGATACCGCGGTTTCTGGGTACTCTTTTCTCCTGCATCTGAAGGCATTCTCACGTACCGTTTTTTATTTGATTTTATACTACACGGGCCCCCAAAATTGGTCAATTTTTGCGATTTTTTATTATGTTGTAGGATTCTTTGAGCAAATTTTCAGTTTTTACTGATTCTAAGCTAAAAGAGTACATTTAAAATTATTAAAATTATTAAAATTATTAAAATTATTAAAATTATTAAAATTATTAAAATTATTAAAATTATTATTTTCTGCCCTGAGAGGCTCCCGGAAAATTAAAATTATTAAAATTATTAAAATTATTATTTTCTGCCCTGAGAGGCTCCCGGAAAATTAAAATTATTAAAATGATTAAAAATATTAAAATTATTAAAAATATTAAAAATATTAAAATTATTAATTTCTGCCCTGAGAGGCTCCCGGAACATTAAAATTATTAAAATTATTAAACTTATTAAAATTATTAAAATTATTAATTTCTGCCCTGAGAGGCTCCCGGAAAATTAAAATTATTAAAATTATTAAAACTATTAAAATTATTAATTTCTGCCCTGGGAGGCTCCCGGAAAATTAAAATTATTAAAATTATTAAAATTATTAAAATTATTAAAATTATTAAAATTATTAAAATTATTAAAATTATTAATTTCTGCCCTGAGAGGCTCCCGGAAAATTAAAATTATTAAAATTATTAAAATTATTAATTTCTGCCCTGAGAGGCTCCCGGAAAATTAAAATTATTAAAATTATCAAAAAATTATTAAAAATTATTAAAATTATTAAAAATTATTAAAAATTATTAAAATTATTAAAATTATTAATTTCTGCCCTGAGAGGCTCCCCGAAAATTAGAATTATTAAAACTATAAAAATTATTAAAATTATTAATTTCTGCCCTGAGAGGCTCCCGGAAAATTAAAATTATTAAAATTACTAAAATTATTAAAATTATTAAAATTATTAAAATTATTAAAAATATTAAAATTATTATTTTCTGCCCTGAGAGGCTCCCGGAAAATTAAAATTATTAAAATTAGTAAAATTATTAAAATTATTAAAATTGTTACAATTATTGAAATTATGAAACCATTAATAATTAAAATTTTTAATAATTTTAATAATTTCAATAATTTTAATAATTTTAATCATTTTAATAATTTTAATAATTTTAATTTTCCGGGAGCCTCTCAGGGCAGAAATTAATAATTTTAATAATTTTAATAATTTTAATAATTTTTTAATAATTTTAATAATTTTAATTTTCCGGGAGCCTCTCAGGGCAGAAATTAATAATTTTAATATTTTTAATAATTTTAATAATTTTAATATTTTTAATAATTTTAATTTTCCGGGAGCCTCTCAGGGCAGAAATTAATAATTTTAATAATTTTAATAATTTTAATTTTCCGGGAGCCTCTCAGGGCAGAAAATAATAATTTTAATAATTTTAATAATTTTAATAATTTTAATAATTTTAATAATTTTAATAATTTTAATAATTTTAATAATTTTAATAATTTTAATAATTTTAATTTTCCGGGAGCCTCCCAGGGCAGAAATTAATAATTTTAATAGCTTTAATAATTTTAATAATTTTAATAATTTTAATAATTTTAATAATTTTAATTTTCCGGGAGCCTCTCAGGGCAGAAATTAATAATTTTAATAATTTTAATAATTTTAATAATTTTAATAATTTTAATAATTTTAATGTTCCGGGAGCCTCTCAGGGCAGAAATTAATAATTTTAATAATTTGAATAATTTTAATAATTTTAATAATTTTAATTTTCCGGGAGCCTCTCAGGGCAGAAAATAATAATTTTAATAATTTTAATAATTTTAATAATTTTAATAATTTTAATAATTTTAATAATTTTAATAATTTTAATTTTCCGGGAGCCTCTCAGGGCAGAAATTTAATAGTTTTATTAATGTTAATAATTTTAATAATTTTAATAATTTTAATTTTCCGGGAGCCTTCATGGCAGAAATTAATAATTTTAATAATTTTAATAATTTTAATAATTTTAATAATTTTAATAATTTTAATAATTTTAATTTTCCGGGAGCCTCTCAGGGCAGAAATTAATAATTTTAATAACTTTAATATTGTTAATAATTTTATTTTTCCGGGAGCCTCTCAGGATTATTAAAAATATTCAAATTCTTAAAATTATTAAAATTATTAAAATTATTAAAATTATTAAAATTATTAAAATTATTAAAATTATTAATTTCTGCCAACGTCCTTTTGAAATCCGACCGTAGGGTCTATTTAGAAGCCGTGCTCTTCTAGGTTTATTACATTTAGGTATATGGACCTGTATTATAAATCACAAGCCCCAGCTTCTAAATAGACCCGGTTTTGCTCACACACGGGGGGGGGGGGGGCGGGGTGGGCAAAACCCTGAACCCTAAAGCATAAAAGTCAGAAGGTGCCATGTTGACAGAGCCCTGCTCGCAGTCCTCAGTCAATATTGTCACCGACCAACTCGTTGCTTCAGGGAACGCATTGATGAATCGCAGTGCTGCTGAGACAGCCATGCATGCAATAATTAAGTCAAGCAAGGCTGCGTTTGGGGTTTAGGGTTTAGGGTTTAGAGTTTAGTGTTTAGGGTTTAGGTGTTCAGGGTTAAGGGTAAAGGGTTGAGGGTTTAGGGTTTAGGGTTTAGGAGGTCTTATATCCTGTGGCACGGTGCAGTTCAGCTAATTGAAGGCCCTGGGTGTGTGGGCAAAGTCTCGATAACATTGGAGCCATGCTTGCAGACACACCATGCTTGCAGACACATATCGCTGACATGGGAGGCACGCCCTGCAGAGCAGGCGATAGGTCTAACCCCTATGCGTGACCCTTGTCGTCATTTAGGGTTTAGGGTTCAGGGTTTAGGGTTTAGGGTTTAGGTTTTAGGGTTTAGGGGGGGGGAGGGGGGGGCAAAACCCTCAACCCTAAAGTTTGAAACCCTAAAGCCTGAAACCCTAAAGTTTGAAACCCTAAAGCCTGAAACCCTACAGCCTAAACCGTCAACCCTGAGTAAGGAAGCCTAAACCTAAACCCTAAACCAAGGAAGCCTAAACCTAAACCCTAAAGGAAACCCCCAACCACACCACAGGGGGGGGGGGGGGGGGGGGGGGGGCAAACCCTCAACCCTAAAGTTTGAAACCCTAAACCCCTAAATAAACACCCTAAACCAAGGAAGCCTAACCTAAAACCCTAAACGAAACCCCCAAACCACACACAGGGGGGGGGGGGGGGGCGGGGTGGGCAAAACCCTTAACCCTAAAGTTTGAAACCCTAAACCCTAGACCCTAGACCCTAAACCCTAAACCCTCGTTCTTAAAAAGAAAGCCTAAACCCAAACCCCAAACCCAAACCCCCAACCACACCACAGGGGGGGGGGGGGGGCAAAGTGGCAGGCGTTGCATCTTAGTATAATGAAAAGTATAATCGTATATGACCATAGTATAGACCATTGGGGGGGGGGCCCGCCGGGGCTGAATCATATATATATATATATATATACGTACATACATACATACAGACATACATACAGACATACATACATACATACCTACCGGGGCGGGGGAGGAGGTGGGTGGTGGGATGGACAAAATCTACAAAAGAATCGACTCTACAGGAGGAACATGAAGAGGCTTAGGGGTTTGGGATTGCTCGGAGTTTGGGTTTTGTTTAGCGTTTAGGGTGTAAGGTTTAGGGCTTAATTAGGGTTAATTCTTGGTTCAGAGGTCTGGGTGAAGTTGCATCCCGAAATCTGATCGCAACCCCCCAAGGCTGCCCAAGAAGTCGCAAGCCCGAAGCCCCAACCCCCCCCAGGTCAGCCGAAGCCCTAAACCCTAAACCCTAAACCCTAAACCCTAAACCCTAAACCCTAAACCCTAAACCCTAAACCCTAAACCCTAAACCCTAAACCTTAAACCCTAAACCCTAAACCCTAAACCCTAGACCCTAAACCTCAGCAGAGCGCATCTCTCTTTTGGAGGCCGTCGTGGACCAGCCGGCGGTTAAGGATGCTCCTAGCTCCGGGTTCAGGTTGTTAGGGCTGGTTTAGGGTTCAGGGTTCCGGGTTCAGGGTTCAGGGTTCAGGGTTTAGGGTTTAGGGTTTTATGGTTTTAGGGTTTAGGGTTTAGGGTGTAAGGGTTAGGGTTCAGGGTTTAGGGTGTGTATCGGCGTACGCGCGGGGGGCGCGCCTCTTCTTTAGATTTCGGGGTGCACTCCCTATGTGTGTGGGCAGCGGTGCTTTCGCCAGTTTAAGGTTTAGGGCCTAGGGCAGCGGACAGTCCACGCAAGAGTTGGCGCCACCTCACTCCCTCCGCACTTTACGGGTGGCAGCATATCCTGCTTCGAGCGACCTTCGTCGGATCGACTTTACATCACAACAGTGATTAGGTTGCTGCCATCTGCCTTCAGCGTCTGGTCACCCAAACTTGAGGTTTTAGGGGTTTGCAGAGTTTAGGGTCTTTAAGGTTTAGGCTTACTGCTTGAGTGCTTCAGGGTTCAAGACCTTGAGGGTCCATGGTAAACCCTGAACCCTTGTTGCCCCTATAGGCCTTCTTCTAGGAAGCTGTTCGGCTCAAGGCCCCTGAAGCCTTTTTTGGGGCTTCCTTGTGCGAGGAATGGAGGGAGTCGCCCTGAAACCCTACCCCCCCCCCCCTTCCCCCCTTCAATCCTAAACCCAACTCTAAACCCTGAACCCTGAACCCTGAACCCTGAACCCTGAACCCTGAACCCTGAACCCTGAACCCTGAACCCTGAACCCTGAATCCGTTCTATCTGCCCAGGTGCTAAACTCCAATGCCACCGCGGTAGTTCTGGGCTCTGCCCTGGGCTCCACGTCGGGAGACTTTGTGGGGGTTCGGCTTTAGGGTTCAGGGTTTCGGCCGCAAGGTTAACCAGCCCTAAACTTTAAACCCTAAACCCTAAACCCCCAACCCTAAACCCCAAACCCTAACCTACCATTGGTCGCCCAAGGAAGAGGTCTTCCAACAGTCAGGGCGAAGCTGAGGTTACTTGTGCCTCTTCTTCCTCGCCGTCGATGTGCCGTGCACAGGCCCGGGGGTGTAGGGTTTGGGGTTTAGGGCTTAGGGTCTAGGGCTAGGGTTCAAGGGAGTTAAACGAGTCTTGAGATATTGTCTTCTTACGGGTTTTTAGTTCTTCAACAGCGAACAAGAGCAGAGAAAGTGCATGCCCACAGTCCCCCGTTTTGTTAAATTCATGAGGGCGACAGGGTGTTTAGCGTTTTGGGGTTACGGGTTGGCATCCAGGCTCGTGGTTTGGGATCCGGAGTGCAAGTTGCCGCCTCGAACGGGGCATGCCAACGGGGCTCTGCTTCAGGTTGTGCGTTCTTAGGGTGTAGAGTTTGGAGTTTATAGGGTGTAGGGGTTTAGGGTTTAGGCTTTAGCGTTCAGGGCTGCAATGGGAGCCCATGTGAAGGTGTAGATCACACGGATGGCATGGCGCACGACAATCTTGACAAGCGCTCGAACCTTGAACCACCACATACATCCGATACAGAGCCTCACTGCAACCCTGCGCTCCTGATATCCGAAACCCCATCTGAAACCGAGCGACCTCCTGCCCAAAGCCTGCTGCCTACACTGCAGGCTACGACCTCCTCGAGGACAGGCTCAGGGAAGCTGTTTCGGTTCTATCTGGCAACTTCTCTACACTACGGGTCCTTTTTTTTATGAATGCTATTCTACGGCAGCTCCTAATGCCAAGGGTAGCCAAAAAGGGACCATACACTTGAGAACTGACCATCTCTCTTCCCTTTATAAGGCCGAGAGCCCTAAACCCCAAAAGGACTGGAGCCCTAGACGCGAAAACGCCTGGAGCCTGCAACGCCCTAAGCTCAAAAGGCCAATTCCCAAAAGCTGAAAATTCCCTAAAACCCTGCACCCAAAACCCCGAAGCCCTGAACCCCTAAACTCTACACCCGAAGCTCTAAAGTGGCCCCTCAGCCCACCCCTGCACCCTGGCCCTACGGAGAGAGGAGAGCATGGTGCTGACCGGGCGCGAGGCGCAGCACCGCCCAAGCCCAGGGTTGGAGAGTTGGAGGGCTGCCTGGGGTTTAGGGTTTAGGGTTTAGGGTTTAGGGTTTAGGGTTTAGGGTTTAGGGTTTAGGGTTTATAGGGTTTAGGGTTTATAGGGTTTGCCTGGTTTTTGGGTTGGGGGTTTATAGGGTTTGTAGGGTTTATAGGGTTTATGGGGTTTATAGGGTTTATAGGGTTAATAGGGTTTATAGGGTTTATAGGGTTTGAGAGTTGGAGGGTTGCTTGTTCCCCTAGACCCCCATAATCAAGGGATTGAGACTCGTACCCCTAAGGTTGAGGATTTGCCTAAGGAAGCCCAAGAAATGAAAAACAGTCCCCCAAAAGGTAAGTCATCTGCAAGAATTCTGATATTTTGCACAAGGGTTCCGAATGCTAATCCTAGGGGTTTTCTTGGGGTAGCTGTATGGTCCCTGAACACGGTCCTTGTCAAATATGTAAAAACCCTGAAGCATGGGTTTGACTCTGAGGATTTACGGAGAAAATGAGGGGTGCATATGGTTTAGCGGATTGCGAGGATCGCCTGGAACTCTGAACTGCCTAAATCCGAAACCTTCAACCTTAAACCGCAAAATCCTAACACTCGAAGCCCTTAAATCCTGAAACACTTCAACCCTTCAACCCTTAAACCCTTAGAAGGCTTAAACCCTTAAAACCCCTTAAACCCTTAAAACCCTCAAAACCCTTAAAGCCTTAAGCCCTTAAACCTTAAAACCCTGAAACCCTCGTAGAACGAGCGCGCAAGCCGCAAAAAGATCCTCATAGGTTGGGATGTTCCCGCTTTTGCTATAACCCTAAACCCTACTAAAGGGCTGTTAAGTAGAAAGGGGGAACATCCCATCTCGCAGGTGCTGAAAGACCACGGCCTCGCGAGTGCGGCGGTGGAGTTCGAGGCCCCGTCGCGGTTTAGGGGATTTAGGGGTTTTAGGGGGTTTTGGGGGTTTAGGGGGTTTAGGGTCTAGGGTTTAGGATTTAGGGTTTAGGATTTAGGATTTAGGGTTTAGGGTTATTTTTGTGTTTGGGGGGGGGGGGGGGGGGGGGGTTTTGAGGTTGGGCTTCGGGGTTGACAGGTTGGCTAGGTTTTCGTCGGGAGCTTCTTTCGAGGACGATGGTCACCTTGGGCGGAGGGCGTTGTCAACCCCAGACCCTAAACCCTACACCCTAAACCTCTCTGACGTATATAATTTAAATGTTGGGAGTTACTGGGCAAGGTCGCCGTTTTACTGGGCAAGGTCGCCGTTTTACTGGGCAAGTCGCCGTTTTACTGGGCAAGGTCGCCGTTTTACTGGGCAAGGTCGCCGCTGTACTGGGCAAGGTCACTGTTTGACTGGGCAAGGTCGCCGCTGTACTGGGCAAGGTCGCTGTGTTGCTGGGCAAGGTGGTTTTAGGGTTCAGGCCCCACTCTGGGCTAGCTTTAGGTACTCTTGGCCGGCTTTAGGGTTCAGGGCCTACTCTGGGTTGGCTTTAGGGTTCAGGCCCCATTCTAGGCTGGCTTTAGGGTTCAGGGCCTACTTTGGGCTGGCTTTAGGGTTCAGGTGGCTCCACTCTGGGCTGGGTTTAGGGTTCACGCCCACTCATTTCTGGGCTGGCTTTTAGGGTTTAGGGCCTACTCTGGGCTGGCTTTGTTTAGAGTTGTTGTCTTGTCACCTGAATTTATACATGTAAGTGACATGTTTTCTTATTATTATGGGATTCGTTGGG
>CAJNDS010000695.1:0-2500 GCA_905221605.1 Symbiodinium natans
CCCCCCCCCCCCCCCTCCCCAGTTTAGGGTTTAGGGTTTAGGGTTTAGGGTTTAGGGGTTAGGGGTTAGGGTTTAGGGTTTAGGGTTTACAGAACATCAATCGAATAGAAAAGAAGGAATGAATAAGAAACGTTGTGTCACGGTGATTGGGGGTTGGGAGGGTGGGGGGTCTGGGGTTTAGGATTCAGGGTTAGGGCGGTTTGAATGTCTAGGCTTTTGTAAGGGTAGCAAGGTTTGGGGGTGTGAGTTTAGGGGTATGCGATATGGGGTAATAAGAGGGTTGGGGGTCATACTGTTAGGGTTTGCAAGATTCGTGGTTTGGGCAAAGAAGAGTTTAGAAAAGGTCAGGGGTTGCGGCTTTATAAGGTTTATGCTTGGGCGTCCTCTTGCTTGGTCCGGGAGTAAGGCTCGGGGCTTGGCGTGTCACCTAAACCCTAAACCCTAAACCCTAAATCCTAAACCCTAGCCCTATTTCTTAGCAGAACCCCTTTAACACACAAGAAATCTGTAAAGCTAGCGACCATTTCCAAAAATCGGTCCTAGCTTGCAGGGTACTTCGTGTCTACTCGTGGTTAGACCCTAAACCTAAACCCTAAACCCTAAGATTCCAGGAGACCACCGGATGTGCCGTTCACTCCACCCAGCGCGGCGTAGCGCTGCTCACCTGGCGGAGCTGCCAGGCGCAAACGGAGGTTAGGGTTCAGGGTTTAGGGTTCAGGGTTTAGGGCTCAGGGCTTAGGGTTTCGGGTTGGGGTTGGCGTTCAGGGTCTCAAGCCAAGTCTTTGGGCGTCGATTACGGACCTTTCCTGGATGAGACCACCCTCACCCCCCTCTCTGATGTTTGTTAGGCTTTAGGGTTTTTGGAGTTGAGGAATTTGGGGGTCAGGACTTTAGGGGCTCACCCTAAACCCTAAACCCTAAACCCTAAACCCTAAACCCTAAACCCTAAACCCTAAACCCTAAACCCTAAACCCTAAACCCTAAACCCTAAACCCTAAACCCTAAACCCTAAACCCTAAACCCTAACCCTCAGTTCTGGCAGCTTCCGGTTTGGGTCTCGACCGGGTCTTGGGGCAAGCTTTCTGGTAGCCTCGACGACAGCTTTGCCGTAAAGTGAAGCAAACACCGATAGCCTCAGTCCTAAACTATTCTACTTTGTTGCTTATAAGAACCACCCAAAAAAATAAGCAAAGTCTTCCTTGTTAGGGCAATACAGGGATGATTTTTCTATTTCGGGGTAGTAAGTGGAGGCCGTCGAAACATTGCATACATCCCGGGTTCCGAGCGCTCACATGCCTAAACCCTAAACCCTAAACACGAAGCCCAACAATATCCGCGCTGGGAGCTCGAACAGCTTTCCCAAGTTGATGAGAACCCAGCCTCGGAGCCTATAACCCTAAACCCTAAAAACTAAACACTAAACCCACCCTGAACCCTAAACCCTAAACCCTAAACCCTAAACCCTAAAACCCTAAACCCTAAACCCTATACCCAAACCCTCAACCGAATCAGGCCCCCGCCGCACGGGTCCCCCTGCGACTCCACAACTTCGAGGAGCCGGTGGTCTTGGAATTACCTGGGACGGACCACGTTCCAGGCGGTTTAGGGTTTAGGGTTTAGGGTTTGGGGTTTAGGGTTTAGGGTTTGGGGTTTAGGGTTAAGTACGCTGCGTCTTGGGTTCTTTTCGGTTTAAAGGGCTTGCTGCCCTAAGCCCTGCGGACCCCAGGTTTGTGAACCCTGCGGGGTAGATTTTACACATTGACATAGGCCCTAAACCCACGACCCTAAACCCGAAGGCCCTTAATCCTAGACCCTATAATTCCTAAACCTGAACTTCTGGTAATTCGTAGTTCAAGGAGGTTCAAGGGGGATGTCGCAGCCTGCATCCGGATTTGTTGAGGCTTCAAGGGCTCAAGGGATGTAGGCCTTCAGGTTTTTCAGGGTTCTCAGGCTTTAGGATTCAGGTTCCAAGGTTTAGGGTTCAGCCAAAGGCGAGAATCAAGGTTATCATCCAGGCTCCTGCATTTGTGTTGGGGGTTGTTGGTTCAAGTCGCTCCCGGCGCCACACACAGGAACTTGTGTACCCTAAACCCTAAACCCTAAACCCTAAACCCTAAACCCTAAACCCTAAACCCTAAACCCCTAAACCCCTAAACCCCTAAACCCCTAAACCCCTAAACCTTAGAACTATTGGCGAAGACGACAACGCACATCTTACAACGACTGCCGATCTGTCGCCAACGTTGGCAGAAGATCACAG
Source organism: Symbiodinium natans (assembly GCA_905221605.1). Classification (NCBI taxonomy): domain Eukaryota; class Dinophyceae; order Suessiales; family Symbiodiniaceae; genus Symbiodinium; species Symbiodinium natans. The sequence continues at coordinate 2,261 of CAJNDS010000695.1, forward strand.
GCTCCCCCCCTTTCAGTTCCCGAGATTCTCTAGGCTGTCCATCACGGCATTGGGGTTTAGGGTTTAGGATTTAGGGTTTAGGGTTTAGGGTTTAGGGTTTAGGGTGAAAAACAGAAAAACAAGATCCGAACTGTGGAATCCTGGCACGCGGCTCACGACAGGAATGGCATTGGCCTGGCTCTCAAAGTTGCCCCTTCACGCAGTTCTACACCCGAACAGCCTCAAACCCCCCATACCCCA
>CAJNDS010000695.1:5000-87824 GCA_905221605.1 Symbiodinium natans
AGCTTGCCACTGCACCCCAAACAAAAAGAAAAGGGCAATCCAAGTTCCCTAACCTCATCCTAAACCCTAAACCCTAAACCCTAAACCCTTCAACCCTAAACCCTAAACCCTAAACCCCTCGCGGCCGCTGCCAGGACTCTTCAGGCCATCAAGCCCGACGCGCCAGCGATCCTCCTGTCGCCGCTGCTGAAGGTCCAGGACGGCAAGCACCCCACCAAAGCCCGGTTTAGGGTTAGGGGTTAGGGTTTAGGGTTTAGGGTTTAGGGTTTAGGGTTTAGGGTTCCACAGCGTTGACCCTAAAACAGCTGGACCAAGGAACTGAAAATGCGAAAACCCACATGTTTCTCCATTTAGCTACTAGGAATAGGGTAGCCCTATAAACCCTGTACCCTAAGCCCTAAACCCTAAACCCTAAACCCTCAGTAGATGTTTAAGGTCCCGGTTGGGTTGTTGGGGTTTCATTGTAGGGTCCTGAAGGTCAACGGGTTTCAACTCACCGTCCTTCTGTCCAGGCATGCCAGCTGCCCCAAAAGCTAATGAAGAAATCCTCAGCCCGTAAAAGTGAACCGAATCCCGCGCCAAAAAGGGAGCGAAAACAACACCCCTATAAACCCTTATAAAGCCAGCAGTCCCTCCCTCCGACTGGTGGCAGCGATACTGCGAGACATCTTACATACTGACAGAATTCATATGGAGCTGCATTGGGCGATGTCTTGCAGGAAGACCTTGGCAAAACTAGAGCGAATGACCTTAGCTACTGAAACAGTTGACAAGAATGAAATGAACAACATGCATGGACATGAAACGAAGGTAGTGAATGAAATGAGTGGAATGAACTGAAGCGAAGCTCAGCGAAGTAAAGAGAAGTGAAGTGAAGTGAACAAAATGAGTGAATGATCCGCCTTTCAGCTTTGATTGACACCCAAAGTGCTATTGTCTTCAGCCTAAACTAAACCCCCTAAACCCCCCAAACCCCCCCCCATAAACCCCCTAAAACCCCCTAAAACCCCTAAACCCCCTAACCCCCTAAACCCCCTAAACCCCCCCCTAAAACCGCCCTAAACCCCCTAAACCCTAAACATAAACCCCCCCCCCCCCCCCCCCCCCCCCCCCATAGGTACATGTCTTCACGCGCAGGAGTGGTCTGAGAGAGCAGCCAAGGCTCCTTGCATAAAGGGAGGCAGGGCTCCTGTACCCCTAGTAATCCTGGGTAGGATAAGGGGGACCGTCAAAAGGGAACCCCTTCTTTACCCTCTTCTGGCTCTCTTAAACAGAGACCTTATTCAGAGGGTCTATATCCCCAAGAGTCCCCCTAATCCTATCCTCTACTTAGTGTGCGCCCTTGCTTTCTCTGTCTGTCTCTCTCTCCCTCTCTCTCTCTCTCTTTCTCTTTCTCTTTTTGATTTATTGTTTTCGTTGTGGTGGTCTAAGGGGCAGCTTCTCCCATAAGGCCCAGAAACAAAAACAGGTACCTTATATAATATGTTAAGTTCCTCTGGAACCCAGTGTAAATAGAACAGAACACAACACCCATCACGTCCTGCACATGCCCACGACATGATGTCCTGAGTGGCATTGAAGAGTTTCCTTCGTCATGAAGTCCCTAGCCTGACAGCCTGGAACCTCACGATCTTGAACGCCGCAGCCCGCCCCGTAATAACGCGTCAATGCACCCAAGCATGAAGGACACGTCCATCTTCTATGGTACTCGAGGTACAGCCTCAACACTGAGCGTAGAGTCCCCTGCACCATACTTGAAGGTTGACTGCACGGGGGGGGGGGGGGGGTTAGGGTTGAGGGCTGAGGCCTTCCGACATTGAACCCAAAGAAACTCGCGCCGAAACACTTCCAAAAGCATCCTAAGCCCTAAGCCCTGACACGTTGCTATTTGCCCGTGTGGTTTTCTTGAAATTTCCGGTCTGGAGAGAGTGTTCTTCTGTTGAGGGGCGGGGAGGGGGGGGGGGAGGGGGGGGGGATTGGTTACGACCATTTGACTCTAACCATCCCCAAACCCTGCTATTTACGGCGTTTTTGCCTCTTTGTGCAACATGTTGCTGGAGGATGTTTGATGTTCAGCAAAACGGGCGCTGTCACACGTGTTCATGCCGTTTTGCGAACATGCCCAAAACCCTGCTATTTGCGGCGCTTTTGCCTCTTTGTACAACATGTTGCTGGAGGATGTTTGATGTTCAGCCACACAAGGCACTGTCATAAGCGTTCATGCCATTTTGCGAACATGACCAAAACCCTGCTATTTGCGGCATTTTTGCCTCTTTTATACAATGTGCGTCTCATCGAACACAACTACAGCTGGGTCTGGCGCTGGCAATTGGTCCCCAAGCGAACATCCTGGATCGCTTGGGGAAGGTGTGCTAAAATGAGTGCCCTAAGTTTGCGTTCCTGGATTTCCTAAAGCACGAATCCCTCAATTTCCACAGCCACACGCACGAAGTCCTGTAATTTACAGCGCTTTCCGTGTATGCCCTAAAACGTACAGGCCCGCCACCACACGGTCAGATATCAACGTGTGACTCCCTAAGCCCTAAACCCTAAACCCTAAACCCGAGCCTTAACCCTAAGATTCCGCAGGCTAGGGTTCTGCTCGGTTCGTGTTTCAGTTTTTGTTCGGCTTGTTGCGATTTGGCCTGTGGCAAAACCCGTGACATCCCAGGCACCCTACACCCTACACCCTAAACCCTAAACCCTAAACCCTAAACCCTAAACCCTAAACCTTTTAAACCCTAAACCCCTTAACATCCCAGGCGCTCTTGAAAGCGATCCTGTGGCTGCAGACGCACCCTGCTGCCACAGGCCGTATCAAGCTTGTTTCCTTCCCTGAGAGATTAGGGTTTAGGGTTTAGGGTTTAGGGTTTAGGGTTTAGGGTTTAGGGTTTAGGGTTTAGGGTTATATATTTTTTATCGTGTTGCACAAAAGGGTTAGCCTTTTTTGGGCTAGGGTGTTCAGCCCCTAAGTCCAATACCACACTTACTACACTTCTGCAAAGTCTTCACGGATATGACGAATCATTCTTAGCCAACCGGCAAAAGAGAAGGCCCTTGGCCAACCTGCAACAAAGAAGGCCGTTTGGGTTCTACAGGTCTGCCTTTGGAAAAAGTGGCCATGTAGCCCTTGACTAGAGGAAAGGTGACCAGCCTCTGCACGCAAGGCGGGGCTGAGATTTTAGGGTTTAGGGTCCGGAGTTTGGGGAAGTTTAGGGTTTAGGGTGTAGGGTGGGTATTGAAGCTATGTTGCCATGATTGTCCGACACTTCTGCAAGCGGGCGCTGCAAAGCGGCCCAAAGCTGCCTCAACATCATCAAGTCCTCTTGATAGCTGCTTAAAGAATCATCCACCAATCAAGTCCTTTTGATAGCTGCCTAAAGAATCATCCACCAGCTTACGAGCAGTTGACACGTGAGCAGGCCGAGTCGTTGTGGGCTTCGCCATCATGGATGATGTGTGGCACTGGCGCGTGAGGCTTTCTGAGCCGAAGCATCCCCCAAACTTCAACTCCGGGATGAAAAGAAGGGGTTTAGGGTTTAGGGTTTAGGGTATAGGGTTTAGGGTTTAGGGTTTTAGGGCTTCCCCTGTTGCTGAAGGCTTAGAAACCTGGCTACAGTATGAACAAACATTTGGTGATGGTTGAGAGGTATACCTACCGAGGCCCTCCACCGCAAGCTGTCAAACCCCAATCTCCCTCAACTCACCAAAAGTTTGCCCAAGCAATCATTCCCCCCAAACCCCTAAACCCTAGGAAGAACCAAGCTCAAGCAACGAAGCCCCGGCTTAATGCTGATGAGCTGCATCCTGATATCCCTTAGCAAATGGCCCTGAAGAGCTCAAGCACTCAGAGCCCCGTAACCCCTGGCGTGAACCCTAAACCCTAAATAGTCAACCCTTCAAGCCTTGAAACCCCAGCCAGGATCTTGAGAAGGAATGAAGTTTTAGGGTTTAGGGTTTAGGGTTTTAGGGCACCCTTACCCATAAACCCAACCAAAGGCTCTAAACCTGGCCTCGGCACTCCTAGCTTCCGAGGGGCGTGAGCTTTGGCATTCAGGGGCTCGCTTCCCGTTTAGGGTTTAGGGTTTAGGGTTTAGGGTTTAGGGTTTAGAATGCAAAGCCCCAAGTTGAGCCAGCCTTTGCGCAAAGCTTGCAAAGGCGAATCCGGCACCCTGGTCCCAATTTTGGGAAAGCTTTGCTGCAGTAAAGGAGGCACTTCTCAAGCCTAGGGTTTAGTTAGGGCTGAGGGCTTAGGGCTGAGGACTTAGGGCTTAGAGTTCTTCAAGGCTTGTCGTATCCTAGACCATTCAAAAGGTTCGGTGTTTAGGGTTTGGGTGTTCAGGGCTTCAGGGCGTTAGAGTTTGAGAGTGTTGGGCTTTGTCCTCGCAGGCAGAGTGGCTGTTGGTTTTCGAAGATGGGGGGTTTTTAGCTTCACAAGGGAGGGGGGGGGGGGGACAAAGTGGGCCCACGTTGGTGCCCTGAAAACTAGAAAAATGGCATACCACAAGCGAAACGCCAAAAGGGGCCTCTGGTTCATCATGTAGATCAGCGCCACTAATAAAGCTGCCCCTAAACCCGAAACCCTAAACCCTAAACCTTTATGCAACCTCAAACAGCCGCCTAGGCACCAGTACTGGAAGCTAGTCTATTCACCAGTTGAGCCTTTGCTGCAGGGCTCGCAGGGGAGGCTGGGTGGAAAAGTCCAGCTTGGAGATTTTCTGTCCAGGGTGTTAAGAGTAAAATAATGAATATAACCAAGGGTTTAGGGTTTGGGATTTATGGTTTTGGGTTTTGGGTTTAGGGTTCGTTGGTTCAGGGTTTAGGGTTAGGGTTCATTGGTTCAGGGCTTAGGCCTTAGGATTAGGGTGGTGGATTCCAGTGGTGGATCTACTGTGCTCATTTTTTTTGCACCGGTGGTGAGTGTCAGGTTGCAGAATACCTCTCGACTGTGCTATCTACAGCCTCTCCCACCCCATGCAATCTAAGTGGACTCCCCGACCTGTTCCTTGTTAGGCTTGGGCCGAAACTCATTTGAAGTATAATATGTATATATATATATACATATATATATATATATGTATGCTAACCCCCCCCTCAAAAAAAAAAAAACAGAATTAAGAACAACGATCGGCGAGCATCGATGTTTCCTATGACAGGCTTCGACATGGTGCATTTGAATAACTAAATGGTGTACACCCTGAAAGGGGGAGGCTTTGAATGATGTAAAGCGGGTGGGAGACTCAAATAGTTTAAGTAACGTAAATAATGTAAATCCTGAAAGGCGTGGGGGCAGCTCCCCCCTTCTGGGGGGGAATTCAATACTTTAAATATGAAGCCCCTATTTGAATATGAAGGCCCTTCAGATTTAAATTATCTAATAGTCTTTACTTCCCCTTCGGGAGAGACGGGCCAGGCCCCCCCTTTCAGGATTTGATATCTTCAAATTATTGAAATTACACCACCGAAAACCCCAAACAGTAGAAGGAAATTACACGTGTGAAGTGAGGTTCCTTCATACAACACGCGAGCCACCGCACCTAACTTGGCTGGGGCAACAACCGACAACGCAGGAACCTAAAGGTTTGTTCCAGCCGGACATCAGAACCCTCTACGGAGTTTCACGAGCCACCACCGCACGCGAGCCACCGCACGCGATCCACCGCAAGCGAGCCACAACACCTTAAATGGCTGGGGCAACAATTGACAACGCAAGAACCTAAAGGTTTGTTGCAAACCAAGAACTGGCGAGCCACCGCACGCGAGCCACCGCAGGCGAGCCACCGCGCGCGAGCCACCGCACGCGAGCCACCGCACCTAAATCGGTCGGGGCAACCATTGACAACGCACGAGCCTAAAGGTTTGTTGCAAACCAAGGACTGGCGAGCCACCGCACGCGAGCCACCGCAGGCGAGCCACCGCGCGCGAGCCACCGCGCGCGAGCCACCGCGCGCGAGCCACCGCGCGCGAGCCACCGTGCGCGAGCCACCGCGCGCGAGCCACCGCACCTAAAGTGGCTGAGCAACAAATGACAACGCAAGAACCCAAAGGTTTGCTCCAGCCAGACTTCATGTAACGCTATAAGGAGTTTGCACGGTATTCACACACGCAATACAGGAACTGGCGAACCACCGCACGTGAGCCACCGCGCCTAAATCGGCTGGGGCAACAATTGACAACGCAGGAACCTCAAGGTTTGTTGCAATCCAGGGACTGGCGAGCCACTGCACGCGAGCCACCGCACGCGAGCCACCGCGCCTAAATTGGCTGAGCAACAATTGACAACAAATAAGAACCTATAGGTTTGTTCCAGCCAGACTTCATAAGCCTAAGGAGTTTGCATGGTATTTACACACGCAATCCAGGATCTGGCGAACCACCGCACGCGAACCACCGCACGCGAGCCACCGCACCTAAATCGGCTAGGGCAACAATTGACAACGCAGGGCCCTAAAGGTTTGTTGCAATCCAGGAACTGGCGAGCCACCACGCGCGAGCTACCGCATGCGAGCTACCGCAACGAGCCACCGCACGCGAGCCTCGCGAGCCACCGCGTGCGAGCCACCGCACACGAGCCACCGCGCGCGTCACGTCTTCTATATAGCTTTAGCCGCTGCAGATGGCAACAGCGAAAGAAGTTGCAGACGAAAGGGGTCTGACAGTACCAGGCACTACTGCGTGGGGGGGGGGGGGGGGGGCTGTGCCCCCCCCCAACCTTTTGCTTTTTTTAGCCGTGCAAGCGCGCCCATCGCGCGAGCGTTGCGTTTGCAAATGGGACCCAACCCCCCCCCCCCCCGCCGCTTTTGTTTAGCCGGGCAAGCGTAACTCATAATATGAATCCTGTTGAAAACCGTCCGCAGTAACGCGTTGCTTGCTTGCGTGCGGGATGGCTTTGCTTCGCTCCTGCTTGCTTGCTTGCTTGCTTCCTTGCTTCCTTGCTTCCTTGCTTGCTTGCTCCCGTCGCCGCTTGGTTACTTGCTTGCTTGCTTTCGCACGATGGGTTTCCATAAGGGTGCTTGCTTGCTTGGGTGGCTTTGCTTCGCTCCTGCTTGCTTGTTTGCTTGCTTGTTTGCTTGCTTGCTTGTTTGCTTGCTTGTTTGCTTGCTTGAGGGGACACAAAGGGAGACAAAGGGAGACAAAGGGACTGCGTGTTCTGTTTCTGGAGCTTCTCCACCATGCACTTCTGCTTCTTCAGCACTTGGCTCTCCCCACCCTTGTTGCCACGCTTCTGGCCCATCTTCTAGCACGAGTAGACCCTGGGTTCTGCACGCCCTGATTACCGGCCCGCGTTTGCGGTGCTTCCACGGCTCGCTGGGAGCAGGCACTGGCAAGCCAACAACGTTTTCGAACGTCTACACAATTCATGCTGGCATGCACACATGCACATGACGCTGCCGCAGCTACAGAACCAACATGTGCAAATCCGTTGCATTTCCTGCGTCCCACTCTGCTCTCCTGCGCCTACCCAAACTCGAAAACATGCGGGCATGCCACGCCGGCTCGCTGCCAGGCGATTTCAAGCAGTGCCTTCAAGCAGGAAGCGTCCGACCCGTGCTCGCCCCAACTCTTGGAGCGGTACCTACGCTGCGCAAGTGGACCTTCACCCTGGAACATAACCCAACGCTTGGAACATTGTCCCTATAAAACTTGCAGTCGCCTGGAGATAATTTCTCAGCTTCGCTGGCTCCAACGCGCTGCCCCAAACTCCACTTCACTGGCCTGCGCTTCGGCGCCGCCACCTTGTGCTCAGCAATGTGGTGCAAGCTTTGCCGCACCCCGCGCTCGAAATCTCTCTTGGACACCACTCGATTCACGTGCCTCTTTGCTCACGACTTCTTCAATCTCAGCGCATGTCAGCAAGTCCTCGTGCGCAAACTCCGCGTGCGCGGCGTGTTGTACCCTGACCCGTTTCACGTCGTGTGGAACAACTGCAAAACAGCGGGTCTCTGGGGCTCCGTGATACTCACCGGAGTTGCCATGGATATCTCGCTTGGCCCATGGCAGACACACAAGTGGTTCAGGACCATCATCGATGCAACGCACGACTGGTTGATCATCTCGAAAGAGGGGGACGCTTTGGTCCGCGCAGTGGTCCAGCCTTCCAGCGCGTGGCTGAAGAACGTGGGTGGGACGAGCACACCGTGCCGCAGCCACTTGCCGAGACAAGGTCCACGCTGAAGAACGCCCGCTTCTTGCACGCGCAGGGCGCGCGAGCTCAGCTACCGTGCTGGTGTGTTTGGAACGAACGCTTTGCAGCTTGGACGGGCAATGAGCGTTTCCAGAACTTCGAGGACTGAAAGACTCGTGTCAGCATAGATGGAGGCAGCCTCGCGGAGAAGCATGGGAAATAAGAAACAATAAGGCGGCATGGGTCCTTTAATTCTGGCTCCAAGACCCCTCCCAGAGCTAAAATAGGGTTTATTTGGAAGCAGGCTCTTGTGTTTAAAAAGCAGGTATTTGGGCTCTGTTTTCTCTTACAAAACCCGAGTACCAGCTTCCGAATAGACCCTATTTTAGCTACAACCGGGGGGGGGGGGAGGTATGATGAACACATTCCAGCTCTTAACCCTTACCCCAACCTGCTTCGCGGGAGCCTCTTTCAGGAGCACAACAAGAGCACGCATCCCGGAACACAAATTGATAGACCAGGAGACAGGGATTTTCCAAGAATTGGGCTTCATCTTGGTAGTCCCTAAAATTCGAACAGCAGATCTCTGGGTCAATATTGAGGACCTAATTTCTGGAAAATCCCACTGAGTTGGGAACAACGTACGTGGGGCTGGCTCGCTTGCCTGCCGGTACGGCTGGTTGACTAACCTGTAAGCCACGATTCTCTTTGTTGATTCCGCGTCTAGTGGTCGTATGATCCGATGCATGAAGCCAGTGATGTCAACGTCCATTTGATTCTCCATTCTTGGCAAACATAAACCTTAGACCCGAAGGTGTTATGTCGACCTTTGGTTAATCACGTGGTGCATCGCGCGCTGGTGTCAACCCCAAAAACGGAAAGGTGAAGCTTTAGGGTTTAGGGTTTCAGGTGTGAGCTTTAGGGTTCAGGGTCTAGGATATAGTCTAGCGCTTAGGGTTTGAGTCTTACACTTGCCATTGCCCGCCCCCCCCCCCCCCCCCCCCAAAGCCATAGACTCACGTGAACATGGAATGCATCTGGAGCTGTTTCAACACCAGCCCCCCTTACTGAAACCTGTGGAAGAGGCAACATGTCTAGGCTCGTCATGACATTGGATTTGGGTCCCAATCCGAGGGTGGACCGTGTGTGGGACGACTGGTGGAAGTTGCGCGGCACGATTCTGGTTTTATGATATTTTTGTTAAGTTGCAGACGGCCTTGTGTGAAGAACTTTGCTTGGGCTTTGGTCTGCAGATCTTTAGTTTGTTCCACATTGGACATTGTTTGGAGGTTTGGGCGAAACAAGGTGTATAGTATTTGGTTTGAAGAGGGTTCCTTCTCATTTCCTTTGGATGCATCCGGGCGGTAATGAAATTCTGTGAAGCGGAGGTGCTCAACTGGGGCTTTGATTTGTCTTGTTGTTGTTGATGATGGTGGTGGTGATGCTGATGTTGACAATGGTCAGGATGGTTGTGACGATGAATGTAGTAACCCTTATAGCCTAGTCACTCCTGGGGCAAGCCTTGCAGCAACCCACCCGACACCCCACTCTTGCAACTGGAAAATCTGAAGAATCGCAGGGCGAAAACGAAAACTGCTCTGGTCGATGGTGCTGCCGCTGGCAGCACACCAGCGCTTCTGGGGCCATAGACCTGTGTTTGGGGTTTCGATTTCGGTGGAGGGGGGGGGTTATAAGCAACGGTAGGCAGGGGCCAGCACTCAGGGAAATACTCATGGCAGAACAACCCTGAACCCTGGCCCTAAGAAGTTGAAACCATAGCCCTGGGCCTTGTCAACCTCAGTCCAATCCTTAAAGAGTCAGCCCGGGCCAATGTTCGTTTACCCCTAAACCGTGAACCTAGCCCTGACCATGAGCCCTTTATATTGATGCCATAAACCTTGAATCTCTGGACAGCGCAGGCCTTGGGCCCTGTTGCCGCGAGTCCCAAAACAGTGCTTCGTAGTATCTGCTCGTCCAACTGGAAATCTGCGCTTCTGGGACCATAGACCTGTGTTGGGGTTTCGATTTCGTGGAGGGGGGGCTTGTAAGCAACGGTAGGCAGGGGCCAGTGCTCAGGGAAATACTCATGGCAGAACAACCCTGAACCCTGGCCCTAAGTAGTTGAAACCATAGCCCTGGGCCATGCCCATCCTCCTCGATCTCTGCATCCTTTTCCAGACGCTGGGCTCAGCAAACAAGCGGCGCCAACGTCGCAGCAGCAGAGAACGCCATCTGATCCACGCGCTCACACTTGTTGCCACACTCACACTTTTCGTTTGCCCACAGGCCCCAAGGCTTGGCCCAAAGGTTTCTTAGCAGCAGCACACCTCTTGCATGGGCTTGTGTTCGCTAGAGTCTGACCAGAATCTGACCTTCAAGGAGTATGTTGAAAGGTGCTGACATCCATGCTCAACATCAATCATGAGCTGCTGAAGCTCTTCCTCGCTCAGGAATCGCGCGCTACGTGCAGTCCACGGTGTGCCCAGGTGATGGCATTGGATTCCCTATTGCAAATCGCGGACAAGTACCAAGAATTGTGAGGACTCCCCGAATTTGTTCATATTCATGTGCGTGTGCGCGCCCTTGGCACCGACTCAGCTCAAAGTTCTGGGAGGAAAACACGGTGCAGGTGAGCACAAACTGCTTCCCAAAGGACGACGCAGCGCCTGAGGCGGGGATGCTTGACTTTTCGGGTGTGATTCTCAACCGTGGCATGTCTCATTATCGTTTTGCGCCCATGCTTGGGCAAACGCTTGATTTGGGTAAACTTCCTCATGGCTGGCCTACTACGGTGCTCCGTTGATATCGCTTTCACGAGAGATCCCGCAGAGCGGTGATGTTTCGCGCATTGAGACCATGGACGGGGCCACGAGACAGCCTTCGAGGACTTCCAGACTAGCCTGATCAAACGGCCGCGTTTTGGACATCAGTTGACAAGACAGCAGCAATCAACGCATGCCTGCATCTCTGCACGCGTCGTGCGCATTCCAACCCTCCTGAACAACCTCAGGCTTGAGTTCACCGAGTGGGTGAGTGAGCGAGCGAGTGCTATACATTGCATGATATGTCGTCTGTACGACAAGGCAGGTGAGGATGAAAACCGTGTCTCTTCGCCATCCATATCATCCTTTTTCTCCTTCTCAACTTTCTCCTTCGCGGCATCCATCATCACATCCTTCGAGTTGTCTGTGTCTTTTTTGTTAGGGTGCGGCTTACACGAGCCCTGAAACTTACCCCCTGAGCTTCAAGACCCTCCCCAAAGCCGAGCCCCGAAAGCTCGAAGCCTAGCCCTAAGCTCTAAACCCTAAGCCCTAAACCCTAAACCCCAAACCTAAACCCTGAACCCTAAACCCTAAACCCTAAACACTAAAACCCTAAACCCCAAAAGCCCGGCTGGCCCTACTGAGGCGGTCTTATGCTTCGGAGACTCATTGACCTACGGCTGGACCACGCAGGCCGACTATTCCCTCTGAATACGTGGGGGGTTTAGGGTTTAGTAGGGTTCAGGGTGTAGGGTGTAGGGTTTAGGGTTCAGGGTTTAGGGTTCAGGGTTTAGGGAGGCTTTGAGCTTCCAAAATGCGGGGATGATCGTAGGGCTTGCGGGTTGAGGGGCTCAAATCAGGGGTTTAGGGTTCGGGGCTTGGGTTAGACGTAGGGCTATAAAGGAATTAGGGTTCATGGAAACTAGGCATATATTCTAAGGCTACAAAGGCTACAAACAGGAGACTGCCGTAGCGCATTCTTTGACTGTTTTTCTTGCCGACATGACAAAACTCACACTGATATCTACCCTAAACCCTCAATTTTTAAGACCTACAAGCCCAAGCCTTCAAGCCCCCTCGACTTTTGGCAGGGCGGTCAGCCGAAACCTTACGGCATCTTCCTCGCACAGCTACTGGGGTTGCCTCATGAGAATGTGGCCGCGCCCCCGGGTGCTCATTTTGAGGGTTTCGGGTTTTAGGGTTTCGGGTTGAGCCCTAAACCCTAAAGGCTTTAGGGTTGTAGGGTTTAGGGTTGTAAGGTTTCGGGTTCCGGGCTACGGGATATACTTGAAGTTGCTTAAGGCAGGCGTTGAGAGTTTAGGTTGTCTTGTGGGGTAGGTTACAGACCTGAAGGTTTACGGTCCCCAGAAACCCTAGATAAATACTAGAAGCCCTAGACCCTGTACACAACCTGACTAAACCCTAAACCCTAAATTTGGGGGCTGTTTTCAACAGGGGTCCCATTGCAGAAGGCATAGTCTAACACGGCTCTTCTCCTTTCTGGAGACTTCTTTGAGGGCTCAAGGTTCGATTTTATAGTGATCCGATTATGCAAAGCATGTGGTTTCTGTTTTGTATCCTCAAACCCCAAACTAGAAACAAACGCTTCGTTTTCCTTGCAACCTACCGAAAAGAAAACAATTTTGCTCCAGCGCATTCCCCTAAGCCCCGTAAACCACAACCCCCCAAACCTCAAAACTCTAAACCTTGAAACCCGAAAACCCTGAAACCCCAAAAGCCCTGAAACCCCAAAGCCCTGAAACCCCCAAATCCGAGAAGCCCTCAGCTCCTGGGTGGGTTCTTCAGCAATGGCATTCCTTGAAGAAGAGAATCCCGAACCCGAACCCCCCAGACCCCAAACTGGAACCCCCCCAGAAAAAGCAAGAACCGAAAAACCTGAACGAAAGTTTCCAGCCCCAAACGCGAAACCCCAGTGGCAGTATTTTCGAGGAACCCGAAACCCCAAAATCCAAATCCCCAACAGCCGTAAGGGAACATGTGGACCCTAAACCCTGAACCCGAAAGCCTAAACCTAAGCCCCTAAGCCCTGAACCCGAAACCCCAGCTGCAATCGGCAGGTAGCAGCCGGCCTCGCTGGCCAAAAGGCCCTGCCGGGAGGAATATGGAGCGCAGTCCGTGCTAGGTTTCTTCCCCCCCTGAACCCTGAAACCAGAATCTGAAAAAATGAGAGGGTCATGAATGCTACACAAACTCTATTTAAAACTCAGCTGGAATCGGCCACTTTTGGCCGAATCCGAAACCTTCGTCGACAAATGGTTTTTTCCTCTCGGCGGCCCTAAACCCGCACCCCCTTCGTCGGCGGCCCCTAAACCCTGACCCCCTTTGTCGGCAAACAGTTTTTTCCCCCCCGAGGAGGGGGGGGGGGCTAAAGGGCCCTAAACCCTGACAGCCTTTGTCGAGAAGTGGGTTTTTTCCTTCCGGGAACCCCTAAACCCGAAACCCGAAACCCTAGACCCTAAACCCTAAACCCTAAAGTCCTGCTGAGGGCTTGCTACCAACACTTGAGAGCCCGAAGCTGTCCGAGCTTCGCGAGCACTGAACGTGCAGCCCAGGTAAAGCTGGGGCTGCTGGACGCTCCAAAGCAAGGCAAGGCCCACGCTGGCCGTCAAGGCGGTCCAGCAATTTCCCGACCGACGCTGGCTACGCCGGCTCACAGGAAGAGCTGAACTGGGATATCATACCTGTTGAAGACTAGCATTTTCCATTGGTGTGAAGTTTTGCTCTGTCCTGTTGCTTGCTCTAGCTCGCTGCGCCATGGTCGATCGCGCGGCATACCCGGACGGCAAGGTCCTGGATCTGGCGGTGCGCCGGATCTTCGGGTGCCAAAAGCTGCCATCGAACACGTGCCTGCTCATGGTGGAGATTGGCATGCTGTCCTTGGAGCGCATTGCCATGCTCGGCGATGACCTTGCCACTGTCAAAACTACGCTGAAGACGCTCGCCGCGAGTGAAGACGTCCTCAACGCTCCAGGACCATGTGGCGACCAGGCGCTCCAAAATGGAACAGGGTCCGAATAAGATCCCAGAAATTCCAGGCGAATATCACGCCGAGTTCCGCGAGATCTTTGTGCAAGCTCACCCGGACGTATTTCTGAACTACCGCAAAGAACCCCACCAGAAGCTCGTGGAGAAGCTCTACCGCGACGATGTGGTCCATGGAGCGGTGCTGAGATGCGAACGAGGCCGATCGGTTCGCAGATTTGCAGATTGGTTGGGGGCTACACATCTGCGAATCTGCGAATCTGCGTTTTCTCGAGGAAACGCAGATTCACAGATTTGCAGATTGCTTGGGGTTACAAATCTGCGAATCTGCGTTTTTTGAGGAAACGCAGATTCGCAGATTTGCAGATTGGTTGGGGGCTACAAATCTGCGACTCTGCGAATTGCTGACCTGAGACTTGTTTTTTTTTTTGGGGGGGGGGAACCATACATATATATATATATATAGAATATATATATATATAGAATATATATATATACACACATATTTCTTTCTCTTTATCTATACATATATAACTTCCCATTGCCTCTTGGCCGAGTTGGGGTCTGAAGCCTATGGGGCTCGGGGCTTTCTTTCCGTTGGTCTAACTGGTATGGGAGTTTGCAGTGTCCCGCCAATTCAACTTTCTACTCGAAATTGAGCGCCGTTCGGGATTCGGAGGAAGTCTTATGCAAGCTACAAGCCCCAGTTTTGCTGAGCCCCATGTCCCAAAGTCGTTGCGTCAAAACGTGTTTATTGAGGACACTTCTGCTGATGAGAAGAGCCCTTGTGCTGCAATGGCGGACCAGTCCATTTGCTTTGGGGCTGGCGGGTCAGGACTTCAGGCGGTTGAATGTTCCGACGGAAACCTAAGCACCCTAAACTTAAACCCTAAACCCTACACCCTAAACCCTAAACCCTAAACTTGCAACCCTAAACCCTCAACAACATCCATATATGCCCATGTACAGATAAAGCTTCTGCAGCGACTTGAGCTGTCTGGGCCCCAGTCTGCCCTAACCCCTCCGCCGTCGTTAGTTATCCCATAGACCCCCAAGTCTCAAACCCCAAGCCCTGAACTATATCCCCTTGGGAATTATTTTTTCTTTTTGTTTATGTAAAACCCAAGAGGGTATTGAAAATATTATTTTTATTAAGGTTCTAAGGTGAGTATGGTGAACCCTACCCCCTTATTTGAAGAGCTTAAAGCCTCAGGTTTTCGGCACCATTGCTAGAAGCCGACACTTTAACCCTGGGGGGGCATGGGTCAGAGCATGAGCCTCCAAGCGCAGGCAAAGCCGGTTCAGGGTTATGTCCGCCGCTCTGTGTGCCGATTACAAAGTAACTGGAGGCTGGGGTTAAGGTTCTTCTCGCACTACGCCAGAAACAGCCTCCAAGACTCAGCAGACCTTTGGAATCCCCCAAAGCACCCCCTAAACCCTAAACCCTAAACCCTGAACCCTGAACCCTAAACCCTATGTGTTTGAGTGTTTGACCTTATACCTGGTCAATGTATTGTATGCCCACCCGCGCTGGCGAGTACAGCCACTCATCAGGCTGCCCCTACCAATGCGACGCGCTGGCCTTAAGGGCTACCAGCTTCTCGCACTCCCCCCGCTCCACAGCTTATGCGAAGGAGTGCTCCCTGCTGCAACTGCCCCAGGCCCAGCAACCACCAGCAATGGCTGAGAGGTGTGCGCAACCTGGCCTCTCCATTAGGCGCTCATTGCCCTCAATTATTGGCAAGGCCATGCTGGGATGCCACCCATGACCCCGAACCCCCTGGCAAAGCCACCCGCTGTGCCCGCCAGACTCTCAGCAGCCGACATGAAGTAACCCCCCACAGCTTTAGGCCACAACCACCAAGCCCACTACCAAGCGGTGCTTTGCGCAGCAGCCCGATACTTGGGCTCATAACCTGTGTTTGACCTTATACCTGGTCAATGTATTGTATGCCCACCTGCACTGGCGAGTACAGCCACTCATCAGGCTGCCCCTACCAATGCGACGCGCTGGCCTTAAGGGCTACCAGCTTCTCACACCCTAAACCCTAAACCCTAAATCCTAAACCCTAAACCCTAAACCCTAAACCCTAAACCCTAAACCCTAAACCCCAAACCCTAAACCCTAACCGAACTCATCTCAAACCTTGAGGCCTCTTCGGCGAGCCTTGCGCTCGTGGCGCCAGCGCTTCGGCAAGTAGAGCCGCTGAGCGACCTTTGAGGGTTTAGGGGTTAGGGTTTAGGGTTTAGGTTTAGGGGTTAGGGTTTAGGGTTTTGGGTTTAGGGTTTAGGGTGTAGGGTTCGGGGTTAGGGGTTACGGTTTAGGGTTTAGGGCTTGGGGGGTTGCGCTTGCGACGCCAAAGCTAGGCCGTAGGCCGCTGGCGGGATCCTCGGGCTCTTTAAACCTCGCGCCGTCGACTACCCTTCAACTCCAAGGCCCTAACAGAATCGCAGGTTAAGGAAGCAAACCCTTTACTAGTGCACCTCTTGGGTCACCCTCAACCCCAAACCCTATACCTAACCCTAAACCCTACACCCTAAACCCTAAACCCTAAACATTACTGCACCTCGACCCCAAAACTACCACCGAGGTCTTTGGCACAGCAGGATCCCTGGGATCACTTCTGCCCCCCGGTCATGCAGTGTTCCGATTCTTTGGGGGGCCTCTATGGTTTAGGGTCTTAGGGTTCAGAGCTAAGGGTATAGATTCAGGGATTTCGATGCTTCCCTCTGAAGATTTCGAGTAGAATACGGGCTTGTGAGGCTTTCCGCTGTCTCGGAAGTGTGGGGGCCGGATTGGCTCATTCGGTTAGGGTTTCGGGCTTGGGGTTTAGGGTTTAGGTTTTAGGGTTGAGAGTGGCATTGTGCAAGGTCCTTCGTGGACGCGGACCCTGAGAATCAGTGGAATTGGCCCCACGGCAGGGACATCTTGCTGGGGTCGGGTTGTTTGATAATTTTAAGCACGCTAAGCCCTGAACCGCCTAAAGCCCGCAAAGCCCTAAAGCCTAAACCCTACACTCTTGTACCCCAAACCCTCCAAACCCTAAACCCTTTTAACGTCCTGTATATTCGGGTTTCGGCCCGAACTCTCGTCCGAACTCCTCTCACATAGTGTGCAGGTGCTGGGTCGAGGGCGGAGGAAAGGGCCGACGGAAGAGTTGCTACGAGGTAGCGGGTTTTTTTGGGAGACGGCGGGCCTTACTGGGACTGCCAGTGGTCAAATTATACACCCTGTGTGTTTTTTAGGGCTTCTGGTTCACATGCCATCCCGCATTAACATCTCAAAGCCCGACTTAGCTTCGCCCTCGATCTAAACCCTAAACCCTAAACCCTAAACCCTAAACCCTAAACCCTAAACCCTAAACCCTGAACCCTCTCACAACGAGACCAGGCTCGTAGACCTGGACCTTCAGCTGCAAAACGCTGGCCTGGAGGCTGGGTGTCCTGTTTCGGCGTTATTTTGGAGGTGAAGCCTAATGGGTAAATAGTTACAAGTAGGATATTTTTTTATGCACCCACCAGAAAATGGCGATGACCGCTGGAGTTTTCAACTCGCCCCCTACTTATAACAGCACCAGTTCTCACGTTACCAGCCATGACAGCTAACAGTGGAACATCAGGGCTGCTTTTGGGGCTTATAGCGATGATGTGTAGGGCTTATTGTGGTCTGGGGTTTGGAGTTGAGTGGCTCAGGGGGGGAAGTCCAGGAGCTGTGAGGAAGGCTCTGAGAGTCAAAGGAAACCGTGGTACGAATGGATTCTTGGGGTTCCGTATGAGAGTGCATACCTGTAGCTCGAAGCCCGAAACCGCCCGAAACTTCTTATTGGTAACCAAGCTTAACTAAAGGGGAAGCCCTTACAATACCCCAGACTAAGGGGGAGCCCCAAACCCTAAACCCCAAAACCCTAAACCCTGAACCCTAAACCCTAAACCCTACCCCCTAAACCTTGAGCTTCGAACCCTAAACCCTAAACCCTAAACCCTAAACCCTAAACCCTAAACCCTAAACCCTAAACCCTGAGCTCCGTAAGATCCAAAACCCTGCGGCAGGTCCTGGCATGCGCAGCCTGGGGCATGCCGGATGCTGGGAATTGAGGGTTTAGGGTTTAGGGTTTAGGGTTTAGGGTTTAGGGTTTAGGGTTTAGGGTAAATACGCAAACCCTAAACCCTAAACCCTTTAGATCCCAAGAATAGCCATTTGGAGTAGGGCCAGTGTTCTTGGGAACAGGATGTTGCATCAGGTTTGGTGCGCCAGGGGGACACTTCTCTACCCTATGGTCCTTTATGGGCCTCTGAGCGCAAGTCCCGCTTAGGACCCTCGTGACGATACGAAGCCTTATTCTACTTAAACACAAATCCAAGAAGGGACCAGATATTTCGTACAAGGGAACCTAAAGTGGCCTGCTGGCAGCCTAGCATGGGCTAACAGAACTCAGCTTCAGGGCACGGGAGACGCCTGCGGGTCCAGGCTCAAAGACAGAACCCCCACTATACAGATCTTCCATGTTGGGTTTTGGGTTTGGGGTAGGGCTTGGGGTTTAGGGCCCAGCACCCTTAACCCTCACAATGTGACCTTTTCGGGCCCCCCACATCCGAGGAAGAGGACTACCTTGCAAGAGCTAGCCTCACGCGCCACCTGGCACAAAAGCATCAGGCCGGGTGGGAAGCCCAATGCCCCTTTCTGTAGCGAAGGAGAGTCTGTCTTATGTCACTTATGTCATTAGTTTCTTTCTGCCCGCTAGTGCTCCCTGTTTCTCATACAATGTGAGCTACAACTGACAATTCGCCATACTCTGCGAAAAGCAAGTGGGTTGCCTATGTTGGCATGTAGTGGCCAGAACACCCTGACAGCACCTGAAATTTCCAATACTGTTAACCCTAAGCCTTAGGAGGTTAATATCTTGTGGCACATGCAACTATGGGGAGCCCTAAACCCTAAACCCTAAACCCTAAACCCTAAACCCTAAACCCTAAACCCTAAACCCTAAACCCTAAACCCTAAACCCTAAACCGCAGTGGAGGTGGAGATGGCAGAGTTTCTGGAGGGCGAGAGGCAGGTTCACTGCCTCCCAGGCTCCGACTGGTTCCAAGCCCCTTTGGCGCACAGCTTTAGGGTTTAGGGTTTAGGGTTTAGGGTTTAGGGTTTAGGGTTTAGGGTTTAGGGATAGAAGTTTCGGAGCCTGGGCGGCTGTGCCGTCCGATGAGCTCTGCATCCTAACCAAAAGTTGTGCACTCACACTTTCACAGTGGTCATGTTGCTTTAAGGGTTTGGGTCTGGGGAGACGGACCCGATAGACCACGCGGTGGCCAATTTTCGTATCGGTAGCCAGAGTGCGCTCTGGTATTGGGGGTCGGAGTAAATACTAATAGTATTCCCTTATGGCCCCTTTATCATTTTTACTATAGTAGCCCCTGAAACCCAGTCTAATTATTCAGGCCCTAAACCCTAAACCCTAAACCCTAAACCCTAAACCCTAAACCCTAAACCCTAAACCCTAAACCCCAAAATCACACGCCCTGGTGTAGCCCCAGGTTGCCCGCAAGGGTCTCGTGGCTCCATGGTGCTTCCGCCGAGACGTGATGCAGGCAAGAGAGAGAGGGCTATATCCCCCTTGGGGTTTTTTAATTTTTGTTTATATAAACCCAAGAGGATACCTTGTTTTTTTAATGTTTCTTTCAAACCCAAGAGGATATTAACAGAAAGTTTTTTCTTAAGGTTCTAAGGGGGGTATAGAGGGGGGTTCCAAAGATAGGGGGTACCGCGAGTACCCTTTCGGGGAGTTGAGGGTTTAGGGTCTAGGGTTTTCGGGTTTGGGGTTCCTGTATATGGGATCATCGTATCTTGGGATATTTTGGCGGGACCCCCCCCCCCCCCCCCAAACAAAAATTGGGAAATACCCGTATGGTTGCCTGTTGAGGGTTCCGAGCTTCCGTGAAGGAACCCTTACTTCCTCTTCCCGCATAGGTTTATGGCTTCAGGAGTTTCAGGCGGGTTTTGGTCTTCGGTGCATTTCTACAGAACTGAATCAGGTGTCGGTGTTGGCGCTAGCCGCTGGAACCATTTTGCAGCCCTAAACCCTAGCTACACCGCATCAAAACCTTTCCCAGCCCTTCCAGCCGGCTACTCAGCCTAGAAAGAATATGGGAAAGCTCACAAAGCTCAACGACCTTCCATAGCAGCCAGGGCAGCACCTGGCAGTTACGCCGACAAGCACACAATAGCAAGAGGAGCGTCTATAAGACAATGCCAACCAGAAACTAGAGTAGATATACAAATTGGAATACCGGACAGTAATAACCAGAGGAACAGACATGATAAGGAACAGCAACAACAACAGTATCGATAAGACGATCACACCTCCCCCCAACACTTTAAAGCCCCAGCAATGAGAAGAGTGCTACTTGGTTGCCCCAGTACGGGCCCTACATGATCGTGATCTGGCGATGGTCCTTTTTCAATCTTTTTCAAGGGGTTGGCGGCAACCAAAATTGGGGTTTACGAAAATAGGGGACTCTCAATATGGATCCCCGAATCGTAGCATCCCCTTATAGTCAGAACCCCAACAAGGTACCCCTAATTTCGGAAACTTCGAAATGAACCTTCGGACAGTGACGAGCTCCCTAAACCCGAAAACCCTACTGTTACGAGGCGTTTCGCCGGGTCAGCAGCTGGTGGAGAGGCTTGGATCCACGCAACTTTGTCGTGCCAGAGGAGTCCGGGCAAAGGGTTGGGAGTTTGCTGTAGGGCTTGGGTTGTGGCAGTAGCTTTGGGGGTGGTTGCACCTGCTTGGTGCGACAATATCCATACGTGTTCCTGTGCGCTGAAGCACGTGGTCTGGGCTCTGAAGGTGGCGTTGTCACCCGCATACCGTTGCGGATTCTCTTTCGAGTTCTGCTGCTTCGTCTTATCATGTCAGCGCAGGCCGACAGCGAAGCTGGCCAAGTCGGCGACGTTCCTGTTCAACGTGTCTCTCTTGATTGTTGTTTAGTAGGTTCTGCTGTCGCTTTGCGCTTTGCCAGACTTTGCCATGGCTTCTCTTTGTTTTTCGGGTTGCGTAATGCGGGTTTTCTCACTTCCGCGCAAGCGGCAAAGTATGCAAAACATGGAGATCACACAAGGGCTCATGTCGATGAGCCCCCAATGTCTCCCAACAAGCTCAGGGCAAGAGCAAGAGATTTGAGTTTTCTTTGCGTCTCCAGCTTCCCTTTTTCCAGCTCTTTGGAACAAGTCCTGAAAGCTGCGAGAGCTTGAAGTTCACAATCTCTCGGGCACTGGGGAAGTTAGTCGCGGCGGCAGGCGTGCGTCTAGGATTTTGCCAGCATCCTTTGGAGCAACATGTGTTCGGACTCCCCCTGTAAACATCCGCCCTTTGAAGAGTGGCATGTGCGCATCCAGGTCATGCGTGCGCAATGGTGGAGCAAGATCATACAGGCATGCAAATAAAAACCGCAAGTGGGAGTTGTTCATGAAGGCGAAGCTAGCACCTCCAAACGTGATCCTCATGGAAGCACTGCCACCCCCCCCCCCCCCTCCCACCCCGCACACACGTGGGACCCCACCGCCCCAAGCCACGAAGCCTCGTTTTGCCGTCCTGCAGGAGGGGACCTTCCTGGCGCTCTTCCGCAACGGGGCAGCCACACTTTCTGAATCTGAGCCCCCCCCCCCCCTCCCCTTCTAAGATTTTTTGACGAGGCCCGGGGGTAACGTGTGAGTCTCGGTGAAACCCAAGCCATCATCTGCGTCGCTTCCTCAAGAGTGATGGTTGAGAAGCTCTTCGTGGCTGATCCACTTGATGAGAAGCTATGTGCATCCGGCCCAGTAGCTCTCGCTTAAGCACACTCTTTGGGGCCTCTATGGTTTGGGTCTAGGGGAACCTGCTGCAAAGAGGAGCAACATCGGTCCTGTGTTTGATCCGAAGCCTCAGGCCTTCATGGGTTGAGGGTCGAGGAGTTGGGTCGTTTGGGGCCATAAGCCAACACTTTAGGGGATTCCACCACCAAGACGGACAAAGGAAACGGCCGCAGGTCCGCGAAATCCCAAACCCTCAAGCTTGAATCCGATGGGTCCTACCCCTTGCATTGATTCCGAGCCTCTCGGCAACCCAGCCTAAAGCCCTGGCCCGTCAGCAACACGAGCCCCGTCACATAACCCGAATCCCAAAATGCTAAGTCCCGTGAAGCCAACAGTCTGACACACGTGTCACCTTCCCAAAAACCCTAAACCCCAAACCCTAAACCCTAAACCCCACTCTACACCCAAACCCGAAACCTTTTTGTTTTTATTGCTTCCTGGCAACCCTAAACCCTAAACCCTAAACCCTAAACCCTAAACCCTATAAGGCCGGGATCATGCCCTGGGACTCCGACTTCGACGTGAAGCTGTACACCGAGGCGGACATCACCATGGAAGGCCAGGGTGTGAGGATTTAGGGGGTTTTGGGTTTTAGGGTTTAGGGTTAGCCGTCCTGGCGACTTCAACTTCAAAGGCTTGAGGGGTTCAGGAGGTTAGGGGCTTTCAGGGTTTGGTGGATTTTTTTTTTTTTTGGGGGGGGGGGGATCATGGCTTTGGGGACTTCGGTTTTACATGTTTTTTGTTGTTATGTAGTCGCCTGTTTTTTGGCGGAGGGTGGGTTGGGCTTTTCGGTGGTTTCGGTATCTTTCGGATTTGCGGCACCCGGCTCTCAGCTTTGTGTTTTTAAGGCCCAAAATGATGATCTATCTTAGGTGATGGGGTTGTCAAGGGTTGCGTGGTACCTTGGGACGCTCAGACAGCCCATGGACAGTTGAGGAACATGGGGCTTCCGACCTATGCTTGTGCCAGACCCCTAGACCCTAAATCCTAAACTCTAAACCCTAAACCCAATCACCTTGAGCTTGGGCCGAGCTGGCTCCTCACGAGGCTTCATATCAGGGATTTACTATAGGGTCAGAAGAATTGCTAATTGCCTAGTAGTAGAGTAGGTAACCTTTAACCTTTTTGGGGTAGTATAATCCCCTTGTAATCCCAAAGGCAGGTTAACCTTTAATTCCCCCAGGTTACTGGACAACTAAGATATTCGGGGGCCCCTGTATGGTTATACTATACTAGCCCCCAAAACCCTGTTCAAATAATTCAGGCCCCGATATTCTGTACTTAGGATTCTTTGAAACTGGGTAAGGGGGACCCTCCGCCTCCGAAGGCTTCATGAACCGGACGCATGAGCCGGCGTTTCAAGCCATCGGGCGGCTCAGCTTAGATTCATGGCTCGTCGCACCCCAAGCCGGATCCGATGAAGAACTGGTTCTAAGGGCTTGGGGTTTTAGGGTTTCGGGTTCAGGGTGTCAGCAGGGTTTCGCATCAAGATTTCGCAGATCCTGCGGAAGGGGTGGAGGATTCAGGGACCCTAAACCCTAAACCCTAAACGTGGACACCCCTCTCGCCGGTCAACCCACCAAGCTTTCATAGGAGCAGATCACTGCTCCAAATCGTTTGGAGTTACTTCGTAGGATCCCTTCAAGGCATTTGCCAGGAACCTGGCTTTTTGCCGGCGCAGTTCGCAGTTTTTGGGTCCCTTGCGGCCTACCCCTGCAACCACCCCCAAATGCCAATCTGGACAACACATTCCAAGAAACCTCAGGGTGTGCCTGGATCCTTAAAGAAGAAGGGGGTGGAAAGTAACCCAATGTTGCCCAACCTTAAGTACACCCCTCCAAGTGGATGCAGCTTGGAACGTTGTGTTGTTTAAATTTTATTTAAACCCATTGCAATAAATGGTTAAGCCTAAACCCGAAAGGGTTCAGGAATCAGGGTTTAAGCTGGGCTTAGACACTCCGGCCTTCAAGCGGCTTCTCAGGATACAAGCTTTTGCGTACGACGGCTGCGGTCAGGCCTCCACAGTGATGTCAACTAAGGGTCTAGGGTCTGGGGTTTAGCCTGTAGGGTTTAGGCTTCAGGGTTGAAGGTACAGGGGTTGTTAAGTCTTAAATTGCAGTTGCGGCTTACCTTCAATCCGACCCCAACCCCAAAACTTATTCCGGGAGCCGTCCTGAACGTACCCAGCCAGCGAAGCGCCTTGCCCTAAACCTGCGAACCCGGCACTTCTCAACCCTAAACCCTAAACCCTGAACCCTGAACCCTAAACCCTAAACGAACCTTAAAACCACCCAAGCCCGGGCCCAAAGCTTTAGGGCTTGGGGCTGAGGGTCAAGCTATGGCGCAGCCGACTGCAAGACCCCTCAAGCACATCATAGGCTAGTAGCAGAGTAGGTAACTTTAACCTTTTTGGGGTAACATAATCCCCTTAAAGTCTCAAAGGATAACCTTTAGTTCCCCCCAGGTTACTGGACAACTAAGATAGGATAGGCAGGCCTCTGTGATATTAGGTTCTATTTTCCCTTGTTGGGTTGAAGGATATCACTTTCAGGAATATTTGACATTCTCTATGTTCCCTTATTGGGTTTAAGAGCATGATTTTCAGGAATATTTTTTCGGAGGGTTGTTTTCATGACATCCTAGTAGGGTTGGCTGCAGGTCGTTGCTCTGAGGCTTCGAGGGGCTCGGGGTTTTGAGTGCGGGGCTGATTTGATAGCTGCAGCTTCGGGGTTGAGGGTGTGGGGTTTAGGGTTTAGGGTTTAGGGTATGGGGTTTGGGGTTTAGGGTTTAGGGTTTAGGGTTTGGGGTTTGGGGTTTGGGGTTGGGGGGACCTTCGGGCTTCGGCTTGTAGCCTTCTAGGCCCTGCGTCCCAACCGGTGACAGGACAACTACGTTCTTCTACGGCAAGCGAGCATAGTGCACCACATTGGCCGCTGAGCCTGGTTTTTAAGGCCGCCTCGTGGCATTTTTTTTTTTTTGGGGGGGGGGGGGGGGGGGGGGGGGTGAAAAGGGTTTGAGGTTTAGGGTTTAGGGTTTAGGGTTTAGAGTTTGGGGTTTAGGGTTTAGGGTTTAGGGGAGCCCTGAACCCTAAACCGCAAGGAAACCCTTATTCAGTAGGTTTTTCTTCGGGTGCTTCTGTCCATACATGCCTCCTTAGTCCCCGAAGGTTCAAGCCTTCAGGAAAGACTCAGCGAGCCAGGAGCATGGGGCGGCTTTGAAGGATGCGAAGCCTTCATCCCTAAAGCTTGAACCTAAACCCTAAACCCTAAACCCTAAGCCCTAAACCTTACTTCTGCAAGTGGGCACCAAACAAAACATCCTGTCCCAAGGCGATGCCTACGTGCGATGTGGACGACCGAGGCGCAAAGGGCGTGCTTGTGTGGCTGCCACGCGCAGAGGAGGTTCAGGCTAAGAGTGTTTAGGGTTTAGGGTTTGGGGTTTAGGTTTAGGGTTTAGGGTTGAGGAGATGGTCCATTCTGGGATTTATGGTGCGTTTCTGGTACTTTGCTGTGCTACGACCCCTTATTGTTATGTTGGATGCCCCTTGACCCATCCAAGAGAGAACCGCTTGCAGGCAGTCTTGTTCACCCTAAGCCCAGCGTAATGTTGGTCCCATCGTTTCGATCAACCTCAAATGCATGCCCTAGACCCCGATAGATCTGTTAGATCTGTGTGCATACTATTCATAGTATATTGTATGATATTACATCGCATTACATTGCATAACATCATATCATATTACACTGTATTGAAATTATACATACATATAATATATATATATATATGGTACCCCCCCCCCCCCAAAAAAAAAAAAAAAAAAAACACGGTTCCATATGCTCTTCGGTGCAGTCCGACAGATCGGCCTGCCAGTTTGGTCATGGTGCCAGTTTGGTCATGGTAGAATTTGATTTCTTCATGACATATTTTACTCAATTTCACTAATTTGTCTAATGCAATTAATTTAATTACTTTACTTGACTTCGTTGATCCCCAAAAGCTTAATTCACATAATTTGGTCCACTCAGCAGTTGCTCGAGCGAGTGACTCAAACAGAAGTGACCTGAACAATTTGCTCGAGATCGTGGATTGCTGTCATTTTTAACTAAGATTGCTGTTAGTCTTACTTGGGTTCCTATTAAATTTAATAGGATTCATAGGGTTCGTGTGAATTCAATAGGAATCCGGTTCAAATCAATAGGAACCCCATTAAAATGAAGGAGAACCCTATTGAAATTCATGCGAATCTTTTTTCCAAACTGAGTAAGAGTCCTAACGCACAATTAACTAATAGGAATCTGGTTTAAATATGTAGAAGCTTAGCAAGTTAATCGGACTCCTATTAAAATTTCTTGGAGTCCTAAATTCAGAGGAATCATAGGAAGCCCATTGACCTGATAGGAACCCTTTTGAATTCATAGGAATGCTATTCAAATTAACAGGAACCCTACAAAAACATCTATGAATTCTTTTAAGAGTAGCAGGAATCCGTTTAACATGAAGATGAATCCTGTTAAGATCAAGAGGAGCCAATAAGATAAAAACAGCGTGGACCCTTTAAAACAATAAGAGTCGTACTGTGAGAATTATTTTGAGCCCTATTGAAGCTTTTAGTTAATAGGATTGCTACTGAAATTACTAAGAATTACAGTACAATTACTTCGAGTCCAATGGAAATGAATAGGGAACAGGATTCAAAAAAACAACAGGAACACTGTTGAATCTAGTAGGAATCCTATGAAAATATCCTTTCAACATGAATGAGAAACCCTGATAAAATGAATACGATTCCTATTCAAATTAATCGGAAGCCTATATTTAATAGAATTAGAAATTGTACGACATCTTATAAAGTTGAATAAGAAGCCTATTAAAATTCATAGGCATATGTTTAAAATTTGTTATGAAGCTTATTAAAATTCTTAGGCTTTTTTTAAATTACTTGAAGCTTATTAAAGTTCTTAGACTTTCTATTAACATTAATAGGAATAAGAAAGAATGCTACTAAAAGTACTAAGACCCGTATTCGAATTATTTGGAATCTGATTAAAATTAATAGGAATCAGTATTAAACCGAATAAAGTTTATAGGCATCCTTTAACAGGAATGCTTTAAAATTTAATACGAACCCCATAAAACAAATGCAGGATTCCTATTTGCCGGAACCTTATTGATTTAATAAGAATTCCCATTAACGTGAACAGGAGCATTGTTAAATTGAATAGGAAGCTTTGAAAATCATAAGGAATCCTTTAAAACTAGCAGGGATCCCATTAAGATTAAGACTCTTATTTTCCGTCTCTAATTCTACAACGTAATACCAAACACTTGACTTGTGTGCGTATATATGTGCTTCCGTTGTTTATACTTGTGCTTTTCTTTTTATTTTTTATTTTGGAACTGCCAGAATTCCAGAATCCCAGAATTCCAGAATTCCAGACTTTTTCGAGACTCCCAGTTCCAGAATTCCAGAATTCCAGATTTTTTCAGACACCTAGTTCCAGAATTCCAGATTCTGGAATTCTGGAATTCTGGAACTGGGGCCTCTCGAAAATCTGGAATTTTGCAATTCTGGAACTGGGGGTCTCAAAAAAATCTGGAATTCTGGAATTCTGGAACTGGGGGCCTCAGAAAATCTGGACATCTGGAATTCTGGTATGCCGGAATTGAGGGTCTCTGGGGAGAGGTTTCATAGTGTACGATAGCAAAACATAGTAAAACGCGGGTTTTAGGGGGGGGGGGGGGGGGGTAGCATATATATGTATATATATATATACATACATACATACACACACATAGACATATATATATATATATATACATATATATATATATATACATATACATACATGTATATATATATATAGATAGATATACTTTTCGATGTATACCCTGAGGCGTTTGGGGCGATTGTCAACATTGTTGCCCTGTTGGGTTCACTACTCCAAACCTAAGGCTCCGCAAGCAACATGTGAGCCATAGCCCCTACGGAAGAACTCAGAGAGAGCCCTCGAGCCCTTGAGAAGTTTCTCCGAAACCCTAGACCCTAAACCCTAAACCCTAAACCCTAAACCCTAAACTCTAAACCCTAAACCCTAAACCCTAAACCCTAAGCCCTAAACCCTAAACCCTAAACCCTAAACTCAGAATTAGAGGCATGAGCACCCCTGGCGAGCACAGCTGTTTGGAACCGAGAGTGCTGGCAGCAAGCGGCTTCGGGTCTAGGGTCTAGGATTTAGGCTGTTTTCGGTCTGCCATGCGCTGCCGATACTCTTTTAAAACACAGCGAAGGTTTAGGGTGCAGGGCTTGGGTTCTCCTCTACGCATGCAAAAGAAGGCCCACGTAGTCCTGAACTGAAACTTGTTGTGTGGGTGGGTAGGGGTGGGTGGGGGGGGGGGAGGGGGGGTAGCCGTAGTACAGTCATCCCTAAACCCTAAACCCTAAACCCTAAACCCTGAACCCTAAACCCTAAACCCCACCAACTGTTGGCGATGTTCGGGTTTCGGGTTTCGTTGGCGGTGACCGTCTTGGGGCCAAAGGCTTGGTGATGGTGTGCCAGCCAGCCTGGGTTCTCAAGGCTTAGGCTTTCGGGTTTCGGGTTTCGGGTTTCGGGTTCAGGGTTTAGGGTTTAGGGTTTAGGGTTTAGGGTTTAGGGTTTAGGGTTTAGGGTTTAGGGTTTAGGGTCCGAGGTCGAGGGCGTTTAGGTTCACCAGACCCCAAACCCTCAAAGCTTATCCTGACCCCTAGGCCGCAGGCCCTTAACAAGGACGCCGTGAATGCCTGGACTTGTGGGTGTAGTAAAATAGAGTAGCTTGAAGCTTGAATGGCCCTAGCCCTAAACCCTAAACCCTAAACCCTAAACCCTAAACCCTAAACCCTAAACCCTAAACCCTAAACCCTAAACCCTAAACCCTAAACCCTACAGAACCCTAAAGCTCTGGAAGCCCAGCAGCTGAGGGTGAGCCTGGGCGCCGACCACCTGAACCACATTTTCTTCACCCGTGCCTTGGATGCCACCGGCCTTAGGGTTTAGGGTTTAGGGTTTAGGGTGTAGGGTTTAGGGTTTAGGGTTTAGGGTTTGCTGTGATAGGGCGTAGATGCTGTGAAGGTTCGGTTTCGGAACAAGCTCGAAAGCTTCGTGAGGTGCGAAACGCAGCATTGGCCCGATTAACACTTTTCTCCCACCCCACGCCGTCCAAGGCGGCAAAGCCACCCAAACCTATTCCTTTTAGGGCTTAGGCCTGAACTCAGACAACAGCCCACTTCTAAAAACCTTAGGCAGCTTCAGGGAGGGTTGCAGCAAGTTTCAGAGGGGCGGGCTCGGCCAGGCACCCAGTCAGGGACCCAGCCGGCTGTGAGTGGGAGGGGGGGCCAGGGAGCCAGGCACCCACCCTGCCTGGACCAGCCTGAGACCTCCTGGTCCCTTGGACACGCTGCGGCGAGGGGGTCCGGGTCCTCCTGTTCTGGGGCCCTGGGTTACCCCTGCGAGAATGCCAGCCACCTTCTGGCACAAGTGCTTGGGGTTTAGGGTAATTGCTTTATTATAAGGGACCAGTCCGGTCCCGAACAGAACGTGTTCCGCCCTACCGACCCCCATGCTGTGGGAGGCGGGCGAGCGACCTGGGGCGGCTTGTGCCATCGAGGTCAAAGGGCTTAAGCGCCCCCCAACGTAGGGGGGCGGCCTAGGCCCTGAGTTTAGGGTTTAGGGTTTAGGGCGCATTGGCTTCTGCTTCCTAGAGAGTGATAGGGTGGATAGCTATTGTGTACGGCTACTGTTTGCTGAAACACCGGTTTACCGGTAAGGTTTACAACCCAAGCCGCCCCCGAGATCGTAAATTCTAAGCTCTGAAATCCTGATCTCCGAGGCTTACAGGGTTTGGGGTTGAGGGTTTAGGGTTTAGGGTCTAGGGTTTAGGGTGTAGTGGTTTAGGGTTTGGGGTTGAGGGTTTAGGGTTTGAGGTTTAGGGTGTAGGGTATGCTTCTGCAATGCCAAGGCTACAAGACGCCGGTGCAGAAGCTTTTTGGATGCTTGGCTGAGAGGCTGCCAAAGGTCCCGGACATAGCTTTGTTAGCCCCACTTCATGACTTAGGGTTGGTTTCTGCATTGAGTGGTCTCATTTAGGAGTCCTGCTTTTTATAGGAAGCAAGGACCTACTCATCCAGGCATGCCCATGCCCAGCAGGTAAAATTCATCTTGTGCATAGACTCCATAAACCCGGCAAAGCCATGCACAGTCCCGAAGCCATGAGCCTTAAGTCCAGAAGGCCAGCCAAGAAAGGCGTCACGTAATGTGGCATGAGTGGTTCGCGGAGCTGTCAAAGCCTTCATAAGCTGACAGGCTTCTTAAACCCTCAAAAATCCTAAGCCGAAAGTCGACATCCTCCGCGGTTGAGGTGACGGCATCCCACTGCAGTGCTTCTTCTCTGGGCACAACGCTTGCATGCCTGACACCTTGATGCACTTGGGGTCGATTCGGGTTTGGGTTCGGGGTCAGTTGGGGGGGATTCTGCTTTCGCGGAACTTGCTAATTGTCAACCACCAAACGAAGAAGTTCGTAGTATGCTTTTGCTGTGGGCAAGACCTGACCCTCCGGCCTGCAGACAGAAGGCCGGCAGGGCGTGTGTTGGGGGCACGCCAGCTCAGAGCACAGCAAAGCACGCTTCATGCACACGAGCAGCACTCGCCATCACGAAGGAGAGTTTGAGAAGGTTTAGGGTTTAGGGTTTAGGGTTTAGGGTTTAGGGCTTAGGGTTTAGGGTTTAGGGTTCAGGGTTCAGGGTTTAGGGTTTCAAAGCTTTGGGATCCCTAAAGCCCTAAGCCCAAATCCAAGATTCTAAACCCTAAACTGCCATTCTGAAACTAAGGGGTGAAAGGGTACCCCAAACGGGCTTACCCAGAATTTAGTAGGGTTAGTAGGGTTAGTCGGGTTAGTGGGGTTAGAAGGGTTAGTCGGGTTGGAAGGGTTTGTAGGGTTTGGGGTTTAGGGTTTTGGGGGTTTGGGGTGTAGGGTTTAATTAGGGTTTAGGTTTTAGGTTTTGGAGTTGCGTTGAATTGGGGACTCCTTGCAGAGTTGCCGATGCCATTGTTGCGTTTAGGGCTTAGGGCTTAGGGCTTAGGGTTTAGGGTTTAGGGTTTAGGGTTTAGGGTTTAGGGTTTAGGGTTTAGGGTTTAGGGTTTAGGGTTTGGGGTTTGGGGTTTGGGGTTTAGGGTTTAGGGTTTCAGGCAGCTCCCTGGACCGAAATGCCCCCCCGCAAGGACTGCACCAACACTTCCGCGCCTTGCGAGTTTCCGGAGCGCCTTTGGGGGAGCTTTGGGCTTTGGAGGGTTTAGGGTTTCAGGCTTTAGGGTTTAGGGTTTAGGGCTTAGGGTTTTTAGGACTGAGGTTCATACTAGGATTTACGGGGCTTAGGTGGTTGCGGGCAGGAAAGGGCCAGGAGTCGGGGGGGTTGTGTGATGAGGGCCTTGGGGGGTGGGATTTGGGTGAACGGGTCTGCCATAAGCTGCTAGAGTCAGAGTATGGAATGCCTTGGGATCATGCACCTTGCGAATTCCGCTTTCACGAGCTCAGGGTATCTTCGCTAAACGAGAGCGGATGAACCCGATGGATTTAGGATTTAGGACTTAGGATTTAGGGTTTAGGGTTTAGGGTCTAGGGTTTAGGGTTTAGGGTTTAGGGTTTAGGGTTTAGGGTTTAGGGAGATGAAGGGGTTTAGGGTTCAGGCCTTACCCGCGAAGCTCAGACCTCAAACCACCCCAACTGTCACTGTTGGTGCCTGTGGGCTCCAGGGCCGGAGGGTTTGCGGGGATTTCGTGTCGTGGGGGGGGGGGGGTTAGGGTTTAGGGTGTAGGGTTTAGGGTTTAGGGATTAGGGTTTAGGGTTTAGGGTTTATTTGGGGGGAGGGGGGGGGTCTTAGGGTTTAGGGAACGTAAGATTTCTGGGCGCCGGGTTCAGAACATGTTCTCTGGCACTTACAGCTGTCCGCAATCCATGGTCAACATGAAGCACTGTTGCTTTGGAGGCAGCAGGGACATGAGAAGCCAAGTAAAGGGGAGGGCAAAGGTCAGAGCGCGGATGCAGAAACAACGTACTGTTGGTTCGTGGGGAATTCATGGGGTAATGGGGTGCCCGATATCATCCTTTAAAGGGTATTTCTAGGGCCCGAATTCTGCCACAGTAAGACAATGCGCAGGACGACTTCGTTCACGTGGATTGAGACCCCCTGGCCGACGTGGCCAAAGGCTGCGTGACGCAGGCGTCTTGCTTGGAGCAAGGGTTTGCAGCAAACTGGGGCTACAGGGGCTCTTTCACAACAAAACCTTAACTTAGCCAGGAACTCTTATCTTGCTGAAAGGGGATCTCCGGCGCCTCTTACAATCTGTCATGTCGGGCCCCAGGCCCTCAGCCCTACATAGATCCCTAGACTCCATACTATCATGACAGCGAATCAGGTGCTCAGGCAAACTACAAAGTGGGTTAAGGGAGGCCCTAAAGCCAATCGCGCTGCAGGACTGCACCGGCGTGTTGCTTTCCCCGCGCCGCCGGGGCGTCCGGCACTTAGCAGTTTTTAGGATTTGCAGTTTAGGGTTTAAGTTTCGAGGTTTGGGCTTAGGAGCTACAGTAAGTAAGAGTGAGCCATGCCTGTGTCAGCCAACTTGAGAGAAGGACTGGGGATATTCTCTAGAGATTCTCCGAGAGAACTTGAGGTTGCCCGAGTTCGAAGGAAAACCACGAGGTCAAATCCATCATGCACTTTGGCCGGCGTTTGGGCGTCTCCAGTCTTATTTCCACTACTTCCACCCGAGCCGATCTGTTGCGGGACTTCTTTCTGTGCGTTCCTTACTAGGGTTGGTTGAGGGTCGTTTGTTCGCCTTGTTTGTGTTTAGGGGCTGGTTGGAAGGACAGGAGGCGATCTATTACGGCACTTCTGTCTTTGCCTTTTTGCATTAGAGGTTGTTTGTTAAGCCCCGTAAAGCCTCATTTGCGTCCACTTTTGCGGTCAGACCCCTATATAAGCCCCCTATATAAGCCCCCTACGCCCCCCAAGCGCCCTGAAGCCTAATTTTCGTCCACTTTGCCTTTAGCGCCAAGCCTCGGAGGCCTCCTCAGGCCCCAAAAGGCCACAAGTATTCTTCCACTTTTGTGGCAAGATGCTGCCTGGATCTGTGCGGTGCTGTCTTCTTCCGAGACGTGACGCGTAGATCCAGGCGGATTTCGTCCCAAGAATGGTAGGACAAAATGTGCATGCACCTATGCGGTGCTGTTCTCTTCCCAGACGTGGCGCTTAGATCCAGGCAGAGTCTGTCCATCATGTTTTCTGACAAGAATGGTTGGACAATTTCTGCCTGGATCTAATGCGGTGCTGTTTTCTTCCCAAGAAACCCTTGATGATTCCCTGCTTCGAGGCTTTACCACCTTCGAACTTCCCGCCGAGGGTGGGCTACGAAGACATGCCCCTTGGGTCACGATGTCTTTCTTCAAGTTAGAACATAGTCTTAACACAACGAAGAGCTCAGAGCCACCAGTTGCAGACCATTTTGATACTAGTAATACTAAGGTACTTGTACTAGTACTAGCTTAGTACTATTAGTAGCACTAGTACTAGTATTGGTACTAGTAGTAGTGGTACTGCCACTACTAAGACTAGTAATAGTGCTAGTAGTACCTGTACTGGTACTTTTACTATAGTACTAGTACTACTTGGGAAGAAAACAGCACCGCGTAGATCCGACAGATTCTCGTCCAACCATCTTTGTCAGAAACCATGATGGACAAAATCTGCCTGGATCAACGCGCAATGTCTGGATGAAAACAGCACCGCGTAGATCCAGGCAGATTTTGTAACACCATTTTTGTCAGAAACATGATGGACAAAATCTGCCTGGATCTACACTCCACTGGCTGGAAGAATGACTGATTACATGCACCCTAAAGCCTAAAACCCTAAAGTCCTAAAGCTTTTCAAGCGCTCGTCCCCGCATGCTGAGGACATCGATGGCCTCGAGTGCCACGCAGAAGGCGGTACTCTGGTCGACAGTGCGTGGATCTCGGCCCTAAACCCCTAAACCTCTAAACCCGAAACCCCTAAACCCCTGAACCCTAAACCGGGGCGGTAAAAGGGTAAAGGGTTTGGGGTTTAGGCTCTTCGGGTTTCGGGCTTAGGGCTTGGTTTTCAGGCTCAGGGTTTTCGAAGTTTTGAGAGTTGAGGGGTTCCGGGGGTTTGGGTATAGGTGGTTAGGGGTTCAGGGGGCGTAGGGCTTTCAGCGCTTTTCGGCATTCAGCGTTTTCAGGCCTCGGGCTGGCGCGGCTACATATCTGGGTTCAAGCCCATTATGATAGGGATCCGCCTCCTCCGCTCCCTCAACCAGCAAGTAGAGGGCGCTTTTTTAGAGCTCAGGGTTGAGGGTTTAGGGTCAGTATTCGAATATTATGATGTAGAAAATAGTGAATCATTAAAACAAGTAGGGTGCCCAAATAGCAACTCCATCGTCTCTTCGAGTTCGACGGCTGCCCGTGATCTTCGGTGTTGGAGGAGCCCTAAACCCCAAACACTAAACCCTAAACCATGAAACCCTAAGCCCTTAACCCATAAACCCTAAACCCTAAGCCCTAAGCCCGAAGCCCTAAGCCCTAAGCCCGAAGCCCTAAGCCCTAAGCCCTAAGCCCCAAGCCCCAAGCCCCAAGCCCCAAGCCGGCGTGGGCTACGCCCATCCCCTATGGGAGAGCTTGCAGAAACTCAAGCGCAAGCATTGTCATGGCAAGGGAGGTGGTACTTAATTGCCACGCTATTATTTCTACTACTACTTCTGCTGCTACTGCTAGTCGTAGTAGTAGTAGTAGTAGTAGTAGTAGTACTACTACTACTACTACTACTACTACTACTACTACTACTACTACTACTACTACTACTACTACTACTACTACTACTACTGCTACTGCTACTGCTACTGCTACTGCTACTGCTACTGCTACTGCTACTGCTACTGCTACTGCTACTGCTACTGCTACTGCTACGACTACTACTACTACTACGACGACGACGACGACTACTACTCCCAAACCCCTAACCCCTAGACCCCATAAACCCTCACCTCGGGGGAGTGGCGCCGCCCAGGACGAGCTGGCGGCGGCGGCGCACGTGCTGGGCGGCTGCACGGGCGGAGACAAGGACCGGTCTGAAGTGCCGAATGCCTTCGGGGGCTACCATGGCTACGGGAGCAGGGTTTAGGGTTTAGGGTTGAGGGTTTAGGGTTTAGGGTTTAGGGGGAGCAGGGTTGGGGGAGCCTGACGGATCTTCGGATCGTCAGTTTAGGGTTTAGGGCATTGAGGGGATTTGGGGCTTTTGGGGTTTCAGGGGCCTGGACAACTCAATCTTCCTCAAGGGGTGGTCCAAAGTTGGGCTGGCGTCACCGATACCCCGGTCTTAGCACACTTGGACCCTCATGCCTCTTAGTTATTATCCCTTGCCTTAACAGAAAAGGGACCCTCTGGGTAGATTTGTTGTTTTGTGTGTCTTCTAATTTCAGGGGCGCAGAGTTTAGGGTTTCCGCCAAACACCAAGCCTGCAGTCACAGAGAGTATGCAAGAGAGTGTGCGAAGGCTGGATCCAGAGTCGTTGAAAAAGGACGATCAGTGGAAAGCTTTGACGCCTGCCCTGGATGCGCATGAGGATATGGCTGCGGAAGTCTCAAGGGAGCTGCAAGTGGCAGTCGGGGCGCATCGCCAGTGTGGTATGATGTCTTTCCGTGATGGCTGTGGTCTGGTGCCGGGGGGGCCAAGATGGAGTTGACCTCAACCGTTACAGGCAGTAAACCCTAAACCCTAAACCCTAAACCCTAAACCCTAAATGTCTGCTGTGCTACGAAAGCAGATGATGAGTCCCTCACCGACCAAGCCATCCTTCCACTGGCTTTTCCGCCCATGGGAGACCCGCTGGAGTATCAGATCCAGTGCAATTTCATGCAGCACGGACGAGCGTTCGTGGATGATGGGCAGGCTCGGGCACTTATATCTGAGCGTTTACTGCAGGAGGACATCGAGTCGACTAATTGCTCCTACCAGGAGGCAGCCCAGGAGAAGCCGGAAGAGGTATGATTCCCACGGCCAGCAGTGACAAGTCTACGTGCGGCCATGATGATGTGGCGCAAGTGAAGAGAAGCATACAGTTTCTGTACGAGGAACGCATCCGGGCTGAGTGGCGAGCAGTAGAAAGGCGTTGGGACGAGGACCCAGCGCAGACAAAAGCAAGAAGCACAAAAAACAAGAAGCTCCGAAAAAAATCGGCGCAACAAGTAGAGCAAAAGCGTGCAGAGAGAGATGTAAGGAAAATCGCTGCGCGGCAAAAACTGAAGACGTTCGTCAAAGACATCGAGCAGAAGATCTTCAAGAACCGACACATCGCAAGGCTGCTCAACACAGCCGACAGACGCGGACTCCTGGGTGGTTACATGAAAAGCCACATGAAAGGATCACATTTACATGTAAGCCTCCGAGATGCAGTAGGCACTGCAACTTTGGTAAGGGCGCATGGGCATCTTGACGCCACCACGAAGAAATTTGTGGTACGGAAGCAGCTGCTTGCAGGGTTAGAGAGAGCTGAAGCAATGGAGCAGCGAGCCTGTGTAAAATGAACTCCCATCGGTCCTTTTCAACTTGGGAGCGCTGCAAGCTTGCACGCGCCTGCTGCGCGCTTTAAACCCTAAACCCTAAACCCTAAACCCTAAACCCTAAACCCTAAGCCCTGGCTTTGAACCCTTACAAATCAACCCTCGGACCCCTCAACTTGCGAGTGCTCAGAGCTGGCAGAGGCATTTCGATGCAGGTTACCTGGGTTCCGGTTTAGGGTTTAGGGTTTAGGGTTTAGGGTTTAGGGTTTAGGGTTTAGGGTTTAGGGTTTAGGGTTTAGGGTTTAGGGTTTAGGGTTTAGAGATTAGGGTTTAAGGGTTTAGGGTTTAGAGTTTACGGAGAACGCAATAGACGATACGGTTTCCTGGCTCCAGAGGTGCACGGAGCGCATGAAGCTCTTCGGGTCTACTCCTTGGTAGCCCTGTGGTACCCTTTTAAACCCTTTTTTGATTCTGGGTTCCCTTATAAAGTAACGAGCCCAAGAAAGGGTTATGATACGGTTTGCTGGGCTACCAAGACTCAAATGCCAGTGATCTTTGCGGGGCCCACTGGACATGCAAGCAACCTGCCATGGTGCCTTAAGGGAGCCTCTTGCAAGGGTTTAGGGTTTAGGGTTTAGGGTTACTCTAGGGTTTAGGGCGATGACCTCAGGCGTTGGTCTAGGGTTTAGGGTTGGAGCACGCACTTGCGGTCCGGGCCAATCAGGCCCTCGATAGAAGCACGCCCTGAGGTGCGCCCGGTTCAGGGGCTTATGAGGGCTTCGGGGGTTTAGGGTTTAGGGTTTAGGGTTTAGATGCCTTCCGAGCAAGCCCCGAAGCCGGAGGACCAAGAGCTCTTCTTACGATGTGCGGCCTTGGCCTTGGCCAAGGCTGTGGATGGGACGTGGGTCTAGGGATTTAGGGTTTAGGGGTTTAGGGGTTTAGGAGTTTAGGGGTTTAGGGGTTTAGGGGTTTAGGGGTTAGGGGTTTAGGGAATTAGGGGTTTAGGAGTTGAGGGTTTAGGGTTTAGGTTTCGGGTTGCCCAGAAACCAACACATGGGGGTTTCCGAATTGCAGGGAACCTTATTGGAGTGCTTATTTCAAAGGAATCCTCTATTAGGGGGGTCTATATTTAGGGTCGCTTGTTTTCGTAAACCCCCGTATAAAATGTAAGGATCCTACAAACAGGGGTTTTTTTGGAATCCTCCTTATCGGGGCCCGTATACCCCAATGGTAGGATTCCTAGGGGATCGGGGTTCAGTCTTGGGAGTTCGTTTGGGTTTTCGAGCTTGCAATCGGCCTCTGGCGTTTAGATTCCCGCCACGTGCTATCCCGGTTGTTGCTAGGTTTTCGGCCGCTAACCCCTAAACCCTCAACCCTAAACCCTAAACACCAAACCTTCCTTTTCTGCTAGGAGGCCCGAGATCCAAGAGACGAAAGCCCTAAGTGATGAGCCCTTGTGGTTTCGAGCGTCCTTCTTGGCGGGCTGGTTGTTGCCTGCTTAATTGCCTGTTGGATGGACCATTGGGCAATACCCGGGCTTCTACACCCCCAAAAAAGTTTCACACAGACACGCACACACACACACACACACTCACACACACACACACCCACACGCACGCACACACACGCACACACACGCACGCACGCACGCACGCACGCACGCACGCACGCACGCACGCACGCACGCACGCACGCACGCACACACGCACACACGCACACGCACACACACGCACACACACACGCACACACGCACACCCGCGCGCGTATGTATACATAGGTATTGTTACCTGTACAGAGATACACATGCTAGACAGCAACCCCAACAAGGGGCCACAATATGAAGAGTTGTACTCTCTTCGGCTGGGAAACCAAGGGCCTGGAGACCGGGCTTGAGATTAAGGGTTTAGGGTTTAGGGTTGAGGGATTAAACTTGCAGCTAGGGAGTCTCCATGCTCACAAGTCTGCTATGGCCTTATACTACTATAGTACTCATGTTTGATTCATTTACTCCCATATAGATTCCAGATTCCAAGGACCCGAGAACTCCCCTCAAAACCCCCAAAACCCTAAAACCCTGGAGGAGTGAACCCAGAAGCTCCAATACAGGTTAATAAATTTATACTCCAAATAATTCCCAACAGCCGAAGGGTTGGGCGTCTGTATTTTACGCCCTCAACCTCAGAAGACTTAAGGGTTCAGGGGCCTAGTGTTTCCACAGCGTTTTCAAGAGCAAATCCCCAAAGCCCTAAACTCGCTAGTCTGCTCGGCAGGAAGACGACGACTTCCTGTGGAAGGGGACTCGGCAGCGCCACACGGAAGCCTGTGAAGGGCTGACGTGTCTCAGGTT
This sequence comes from Symbiodinium natans, assembly GCA_905221605.1. Classification (NCBI taxonomy): domain Eukaryota; class Dinophyceae; order Suessiales; family Symbiodiniaceae; genus Symbiodinium; species Symbiodinium natans. Next base: position 43,692 of record CAJNDS010000695.1, read on the forward strand.
GTGAATTAGGGTTTAGGGCTTAGGGTTTAGGGTTTAGGGTTTAGGGTTTAGGGTTCTCAGGTTCACAGTCAGCCCTCCGCAGTGGGATGTGGACGTTAGTCGCCGTAGGCATGGTCATGTGCTTACGACTCCTTTGCTGGAGTCGCAGCCTGTCGAAAAGCCTGGCAGACCCCAGGGGCAGTTTGCAGAGATCATCCGGCTTATCTGAAAGACCTTTCGTGCACATGTTGCTTTGCAGGGCAAGAGCACACGGGCTGTTCTAAATTGGCTCCCTTTGGGGGGGTGGGTCCTGCTGTAAAGGGGGCTCCAGTTGCTAAAAGCTAACCCCAAAACAGAGCAAGTCAGCGCCCCGAGACCTTTCAACCCTGATATTGCGATTACCCCCGCAAGCACTGTGAGTCTCTCGAGTAGGGATTATGGTTTCAGGGCTAACAGGTTGTTCGTGAGAGGATGCCTATCAACAAGCATGTAGGTTAGAATCGGAAGTGCTTGTTTAGAAGTTGAACGAGCTATGGCAACTCCTGCTTCAGTCAGAGAGTAAACTGCCTGCAGAGAGATGGTCACTTCCGCAAATGGGGTCCTTATTACAAGGCCTCTTAATTGAGGGTAACCAAAGAGGGACCATAGTTTCGAGAACTCACCATATCGCAACAAGAACAAGGTTGTGCGAATATCAAAGTGCAGTAACCCTAAACCCAAAACCCTTAACCCTAAACCCTACGCCCTAAGCCCTAAACCCTAAACCGGTATCTGAGCCAACTTGCAATTTTTTGCACCTGCCATCCCGGCCCCACCCCTGACCCCCACCACCGCTTACCCATTACATGTTACAGGTCTGTATCATACATTGTATGTTTTAACAATTGTATGCTAAATATCATTTTGTACACTGTATACCTATATCTGTATATATATATATGTGTATATATGGTAGCATTATATGTATATATATATATACATATGTATATGTATATATATATATATGCATACGTATATGCATATGTATATGTATATGTATATGTATATCGTATTTTATATCACACACACGATACCACAAACTTTACGCTGAGTCTTTCGCCGGCGTGTTAGCAGCCTTCCCGGCTCATAGTGCCGAAGGAACTAGGGTTTAGGGTTTCGGGTTTAGGGTTTAGGGTTTAGGGTTTAGGTTTAGTGCTGGTGTGAACCAGCAGGCTGAGCAAAAGAACCCAGTGGAGTGATCAATTCCCTGGCTTCTAAATCCCCAGCTGACATGGCTCACACAAACGCGGAGTGACTCTTTTACACACGGCAAACAACAGAAAGAAAGACCTGAAGATCTGTGACGTCTGAACTACTTAGACTACGGCACCTACAGGCTAAATGCTGTAAATGCTTGAAAGACATGCTCATGACCCTACTGTGCTTGGGCCTGCATGAGCAACACGACAAAGTTTAAACTACCTGACGGGCCTGCTTAAGAGGAATACGCTTCAACACTCCTCCTTCGCGGCCTCGCCAGGGGACAGCGACCTACACTACCCTACTCCTCTGCAGGTCCTGCCCGTCAGGGTGGAGATTGCTCCCTACCCTATGGCGCTCAGAGCAAACTGCAAATTGCAGTGCAAAAGAGGAAAAACTTGGCATGAATGCGCGATGCGATGCACATCCTGCCCGTCAGGGCGGAGTAGTACCTACCCTGTGCTATGCGTGGTGTGATCTGGTGCACGCCGGTGGCACCGCTGACACACCTCAAATGTGCAAGGATTGGATGACCTTGCAATTGCAGGACAGTCCTTGGTGCGATGGAGCTTCTCCCCCTCAGGGACAGCAAAGTAACGAGTTGGCGCTCCAGCTTCTGGCTGCCTGCGTGCGGAAAGTTCGGCCTCGATTGCTTGGGCCGTTCGGTCACGAAGGCGTTGCAATTTCCTCTGCTTGGCAGTGCTGTGGATTCGGCAAAGAGAGTGGCGTCTCAGGCACCACTTGGCAAGCTCCCGCACGGCAATAAAACCAATGCCTACAAAACCCACAAGCAACATGAACATGAGATCCGTGCTTAATTCAACCTGATGTACATCTCCCTCCTCTTCATCAACGAGCTCAGGCTGACACTTGGCACTTTGGATCTGCACCATTGCAAGCAATAGGAAAAGCAACTTGATCTGCGGATACTGAGGGTGGGTAGGCAGGTCGGCAGCCACAGCTTCCGCTTGGCGGGGGTCCTCTGGACAGTGCTCGAACAAACCCCAAATGGTTGCGAGCTCGAGGATCCTCGCTGCAGGAAGCGCTTTCGTGAGGAGGTCTGCAGCCTGCTCCACACCAGGGCAGTAAACGGGGATTATCTCTCCTGCCTCATACTGCTCTCGCAAATAGTTGGCGCGCACCTTCAAGTGGCGGGTTCGCCAAGACCCTTGGCCAATGGCGATAGCAAGCGCAGACTGAGAGTCAACCTTCAAGGTCTTACCCAAGTTAAAGACCCCAAACTCACCCAGCATGGCCTCTGCTGACTGTAGTGCAACGACGGCATCAAGTCCTGCGACGAGCTCGGACTCTGCAGTGCTGAGTGTGACAAACGACTGCCTAGCGGAACGCCAACAGACAGGAGAGCCGTAGAGGAAGACAACCCAACCAGTGTGCGAGCGATTGCCGTCTGGCGCAAAAGAGGCATCGCTGTATGCAACTAAGCCCGTGTCATCTGCGTCAGCAGTGAGAGCAAAGGCTTTGGTTTGCTGCACGTATGCAAGTGCCCTTTCAGCGATGCGTGCAGCCCTTTCGGGCGCCTTTGTGCTCAACGTAGCAAGGACACAAGCGGTGAACGCGAGATCCGGCCTCGTTCGCTGGCTCAGCCACAAGATTTCTCCGGTCAGCCTCTGGGCTGTACGAACTGACTCCTCGGTGGGCGCCTCATCCGTCAGGAGAGTGTCAAAGGACACCAAGTCTCTTGGGCAAGGGATCTTCCCCAGCGCAGTGGGCTTGACGTTGTTGAGGCGTAGCAGCTCCTCTGCGTAGGCCTGCTGCGACAGAACAAACCCTAAACCCTGCACTAGGATCTCAACCCCTAGAAACCTTAACGGCTGGTGCGGCGTGGCAAGTGTGAGGGGCGTCGTTTTCCAGATCGACTGGATAGCCTTAGCGAGAGCCTCGATGACTTCAGCACATCCAGCAAGTAGGAAGTCATCAACGTAGGTGATTAAACCTCCCACGACTTGACCATCACTGGTTTGCACGACGCGCCACCAGTTCGTGTCTAACTTGCCCCTGAGTAGCTGCAGCTCAACCCCGTTGGCCATGCATCTAAGGTTAAGAAGCTGAGAGTCCCTAAAGTCTGACCACAGCTTTGGTGACTCCCTGAGTCCATAGACGGCGTGTGTGAGGATCCAAAGCTCTCCCTCGTGCGCAAGACCTTGCCGCACAAGGTAGCGCGGCGGCGTTAGGGCAAACACAGGAAACCCGTCACCCTGGGGAATGGGCGTGAGGAGGAACGCTGAGGTTACATCCAAGATGCCTAGCCTCCAACCCCTCTTAGAGCTGATGACCACCAAACAACGAAGTGACTCTGCTGCAGCACCTGACGCGTATATTTCGGTGCCAGTGGAAGGGGCATGGTTTCCACACGCAACAAGCCTCGCCTTGCGTTTGAACAAGCTTGCCTGGGTTGCGTGCTCCCCGTTCCCGGGCGCGGTGGTTTGCACGTCAGGAGGCTTAACAGTGAAAACCAGCTTTGCCGGCACAACCCTCACGTCAGTGCGGTGAAGCCAGTTCCCTTTGCGCACCTCGCTAGGCGGCAAACGGTGCACAGCTTTTTCTATGACCCCGATCTCTTTCAGGATTGACGGGATCCACACTTCACTGTGCTTTTCCGCCTCTCGCGGGTCGACAGTATGAACTATCTGCAGTGGCTCAGTTAAACCACTGAGCAGCTGTTCAATGTCTAGAGTGTACACTGGCTCGGACTTGCAAAGACGCAGGTCCAGGTCGTCAGACCGGAGTGCACGCAGTTGCTGGCCACTTTGGGGGTCTGGAAGCCACAGCTCCCACTGCACAGGCTGTTCTGGCCAGGACTCCTCCTCGACCTGCGCATGGGGTTTTGGCTCCAGGGTCTGCAGAACGCAAGGTGTCTGCTCGTGCTGCATCGGAGTGTGCTTGAGGTTCCACGAGACCTCTAGCTCTACAGTTCCAGCTTCTACCTTCTGAGCCTCTTTCCAACCCCCACCCTTCTCTACTTTCTTCGGGCAGTCTTCACCTGCTAGCTCTAAGGGACCCTGCTCGAACATGTCAAACACGTCCAAGCGCCTGACATCTTGCTGCGTTGTGAGGGGCAAACGTGCTGAAGCAGGGAGCGGAAAGCCTAAGGACTCGAGGGCTTGGAGCTCAGACTCTGGCACCTTCCCTAAGGTGTTAACAGTGTAGGCTACGAGCACAACCCTTTCACCTTCAAAAGGGGTAGTGGCATGACGGCGTTTGGGGTCCAAGTAGAAGGGCTTACCTCTTTGCAGGCTGTGCGTTGTGCCCAACCACTTCTTTCCTGCACTGTCAACTCGTTGCTCAACAGAGCCGTAGATAACATCTCCTGCTCGCAGTTCTACCCACAAGTCTCCGCCTTCAGGAGGGAGTTTGAGTGGAAAGACTACATTGACAGACCCTTCTACATTGTTGTGGTCTGCATGCAAGGACATGGGGTTCGTATTGGAAAGCCAAAGACTCGTGAACTCGGCCTCTGGACTTGCGGACAGGAGCGTCGCGGCCATCAGCTCTGTGAGCCAGGGGTAAGAGTTTGTTGCACTCGTGGTGCCTACTACACCACCGTGTCGGTAAAGGCCGGCCTTAAGAGACTGCAGACGGCTGAACTGGACCAAGACCCACATGGCCTCTTCAAGGTCCCAGTCTTCAAGCAGTAACTCCTTTGCGAAACCCTCAAGGTCCACAACACTAAACCGACTGGCCCTAAACTCCTCCTCAACGGCTTCACATTGCTCAGGCGGACACTCACCGTCAGGCAGTGGGAACAGCAAAGACTTGCTAACTGCAGGGCTTGACTTCCCACGGAGTCGAGTGCGACTTGCAGGTGCGGGCACGCACTCACCTTCCGGCGGTGGAAGAGGAGGCGGTGGCAGAGGTGGCTCGCCAAGTGCTGGCTCGGACTTCCCACGCACACGCCTTGCCGGCTCGAGCGGCGCAGGCTCCCTCACATCGCCCTCAAACACGCGGTCTGGCATCTCTGGCGAATGGAGGCGTGAGCGCACATGGAGTGTTTGGAGGAAGCCGTTGCCTACTCCGTCGTTGCGTAGGACAATGTGGCCATCATTCACAGAAGGCGACAACCCCATGTACTTACCATCTACCCACCTATCCCCTAAGTCACCCCTAGAAGGTCCGTAAAACTTAAGTTTCACAGAGCACGGTGCCCCAAACGGAGCTGCAAGCTTGGACTTGAGGCCAAGCTGTTGCGCACGTTGCTGCGATGCCGCAGTGGCCATTGCACATGCCCACAGCTCTGTTCCAACTTCGGCCTGGGCGAGGAGCGTGCGCGCCCTAGCCTTTAACCAGCGGATGGTGTTCTCAGCTGCTCCGTTTTGCTGCGGCGTATCTCCTTCAGCTGTGGTGGTACGCACCCCGTGCTCGTGAAACCAAGCTCGGGTCCTTTTGTTAAAGAACTCCCGACTTCTATCCGAGTGGAAGCGCAGCACAGGAAGGTTCAATGAGCGAAGTTCAAGGAACACTTGTTGTAGCGCCTCTAGCACTGCCTCGCTCTTGTTTGTGTGCAGCGGAACAACAAACACCAACCTAGCTAGGCCTGGCGGAGCTTCAAACTCACACTTGGCCCTTTCCCAAGGGTGTTCTTCCTTGGGTTTGCTTGGTTTGGCCTTGGCCTTTGCGGCTGCTACGCGTAACGCGCCTGCTTCTTTACACGCGTCATTTTCAGACTCACTTGTAGGACAATATCCTAAACAATCCTCGGGCAGCGCATCCTTCCCGTCAGGGCGGTGGTCTGGCTCCGGCGGGCCTTCCACAACAACGTCGGCTAACTCGTCCTCCCCGCCAGGGTGGAGTAAAGGATCATCGAACCCATCAACCTGCGCTGGGTTGGGTTCGTCCTTTGTCCCTTGGAGTTTAGGAAAACGATAGGACGCTGCTAAAAAGTACCGGAACACGGGCGGATGTTTGCTCCTACCCTCGGGGTCTTTTGCAGGGACTCTGATGGGACCAGCCACGTCGGCAGACAGGCAATACACATCTGGATGTGTGACTCCTTGATGCCTACGGCCGGTGCCGGCGCCACGTACGCAAACTCCACAATCCCTACGGTATGGAACGTGGTTATTTTCTACATGTCGTTGCCAGTCCTCGGGCGTCATGCGGCATAGCTGGTAGCGGGGCCAACATTGCAACGCATGAACAACAGCTTGCACAAACTGCGGCGCCCACGCGGCTAAGTCCTTTGAGTCGCCTTTCCATGCCAGTGTAGGACACTCCTTCCGGAGGCCGTGCAAGCCCCTCAGGTCAGGAAGGTTGGTGCCGATGGTGGTTGGCTTTGTGGTTGCGTGTCCTAGGGCACCTTGGTCAAAATCGACTTCGAAAAGACCTGCCTCTAATGCATATGCACGCCACAAGTTTGTGTGCCAAAACGAGGGAACCTCACCAACCAACGAATGGCCAACAGGAAGATAGCGATCAACAGGCTGAGGTTGCTCAAGTAAGAATGCCACCTGCGACGAATGGTGCACGGACTGACGATGGACACGCCTTCCGGCCGTCGCTGTTGCATGCAAGAACAACATCCGAGCAAACAGCCCCGTGTCATTGTTCACCAACGCACGCTCACTAGCACTGAGATCGCTCAACCCATACGGCTCACTAGGGGACCTCACTGGCCTTGGGCCTCCAGGTTTATGCCGGAGAACAGACATAGTGCGACAAGGAGGGCCACCAATCACTGCTGCAATGCGCCCATCCTTCGCTGCTTTAAGCAGGAGTGCCCAAAGTGAAAGACGGTTCAAATCATGCGCTGCGCACTGAGTCACATCAAGCTCCAACACAACTGCGCCATCACGCTCAAGCCGTGCAAAGGTCTTATGAGGGCGCGGGCCTGCAAACAAGTGGACAATCCAATGCCTTGACTGCTGTAGCGCCTTCCTCCTCCTCCTGTTGAGGTTGGGCAAAGCACTGCGCAACATGTCCCACAATGACTCGTCGCCCGCATCACCTGAAGGGACCAAACCTCGCAACGCACAACGGGGAACATCAGTGAAGAACGGTGCATTTGCAACAGCGGCGTCACCTGAGCAGGAAACGCCATCACGGGCGTAGTCCATCAAGTGCTCCCACCAGCTCTTCTCAAGTGCAATCCTGGCCTGACGAATCCTGTCCCTGCCTTCCTCGGTGTGGCGCCTGAGCTGCTCAATTTCCGCCAGCTTTCTCTCCTCTAAGCGCGAAATCAACTCCAACGCCTTGGACTGCACAAGTTCCGGGCAACCATTGCGGACACGAAGCTTCAACTTCCGCCCGTCAGGGTGAAGGAGTTTGCAGCTGCCTGCGGACCACATAAGGGTGTAACCAAGTTGCTCCACAATTGCGCCCATGGGCACAATGGTTTGCGCGGAGCCATCCCTCCCGGGAGGCAAAAGCAGAGTGCCACTAGCAGTGAGTCTCATAGACGTGGTGTTCTCCCCCGCCAAACTCACCACCACTTGCGTAGCCTGCTCCCACTCCTCCTGGGATGATGCTGCCCTCATGGAGTGCGTGGCACCCGAGTCCACTAAGGCTAACAACTCCCCACCATCCCCAACCTCTAAGGATTGCACGTGCAGCACGGACGTTTCGGGGGAGCTCCTAGCTGGCTTTTCCTCACCCAAACCAAGGACTGCAAGGCGCTTGAGGGATGCATTTGGATGGGTTTGGGACGTACTGTTTGACGGTTGCGCTTCACTCGTGCCCGGGCTCACCTCAACCTGCCTCAAAGCCTTCACTGCCTCTTGCATAAAGGACTCTAGCGTAACAGGTTGACCATTCATGGTGATGGGCGTGGCCTGCACTGGCACCTGTGATGAGGCTGAAGCTGAAGACGATGCATCCTGTCCTCCCACTCCTCCTGGGCCCGATGCCTGGGGGGTGGTTTTGCGCATCGTGGGCTGCTCATGCGTTTTGGCCTCAGGTTTTGAACCCTTACCTAATGGGCAGTCCTTTGCACGGTGTTCCTCAGAACCACACACCAGGCACTTCTTGAAACGCTCGGCTTTCGAGAGCTCGGTCATGGAATGAGGGAACTTGCATTTGGGACCATTCCTGCAACCCTTCGGCGAGAGAAAGAACTTACACGGCTTACCACCTGCTCCTCCAGCACCCTTCCCCAGAGGTTGGTTTCCACCACCTGATGCTTCGGCTGCGGCATTTAATGCCTGGACCTTAGGATCTACCTTCTTAGGGTCTACCCCACCGGCCATAGTTTCAAACTCAGCCAACAAATGCCTGTGGTAGTCTAAAACCTCATCTCCCGACGGGTGAAGGTCAATGTGCAGTGCGCTGCGTACCACCTGAGTGCGAAACTGCACGTCTGGATTCCTGGCAATGTGCTGCGATGTCACAGTGGTCAACCCACGGGCCAAGATGGAGGGATCAGGAGCAACCATGCCACATTCCAAACAACGACGATGCCAACGACCCCAAGACCTCAGCAAACTCACTCCAGCAACCACGTCCTTAAACGGTGGTGGATCATGCAAGTTCCTGAGTATCAGGTCGCGCTCGTTGGTCCCACCTGGCTGGTAAATCGTATGTAGGCGAAACATGATGTGTGCTGCATTTTGCGTGGCTCTGCGTGCTACAATGTCGGCCTTCACGGACGCGTCCAACGAATCCAACAACATGGCACATGCTCTGGCATTCACACGCGACCACTTGCCCTCAACAATCTCTGTCCTGTCATCCGGGGCCACTCTCAACCGCTCCACGGGGGACGAAATGCTCCAACGGGCAAAGGCATCACGCGCTAACTGCAACACGCTTGTCCACCAAAGCTGCGATGAATCCGACACATCACTCATCAATCCACCAACCAACTCAAGCCAATCCTGAAACTCCAACGACCCACCTGACGGGTTGGGAGCAACAAGTTTGGGCAGTGTTGTGATGCCTGGTTTCACTGCTTCAGGGGCATCGTCACCTTTGACCTTGAGCTGATGAGCTTGCAAGCTTTGCAGCTGCTGCACCCCTAAAACCAGTGCATCCACTACGGAACTTGGCACCTCACGCGTGGCGGGCTGCTCATGTGGAGCTGCAGCGGCGGCTGAAACCTGAGGACCTTGAGTGTCGGGCACCTGCCCGACCCTCCCGGGCGGCGTTTGGCCTGCGGTGCTGGCAAAACCGCCTGAAACCTGAGGAGTTGCTGGAATCTGCCACAAACCCAGGTTCTCGGGCCGAGAATGTGGACTTGTGCCGGAATTGGCCCCTTCAGCCCTCATCTGCCGAGACCTGGGGTTTCGGGCTGGAAAGTGGGGTCTGGGCCAGAAGAGGCCCTGTGAGTACCTGGCACCTGTGCATCTTGGGCAGTACCTGGCACCTGTGCAACCTGGGCAGATTGAGCCATGGGCTCACGCACATGCCCAGCCCTTCCGGGTGGGGTTGCATTGCTGGGCAACCTTTGCGAACCCTGCAAACCCGACCACAAATTAGACCAAAACCCTGATGCAGACGCAGGCGCCCTCAATGCGTCCATCACCTGCAAGGTGGCATCCTGCACCTGATGGGCAAGAGATGGTGCTGGCAGAGGGGCCTCAACATGCGCATAAGCGGCAGTAGGGACTAGAGGTGGGCCACTTGGGGTCTGTGCTTGCATTGACACTACTTCCCGCATGGACCTCTCTCTCTGCTCACTCCTCTCAAGTAGCTGCCTCAACCTCTGATTCTCCACCTCCTGCGCCTGGGCTCTAGCCTCAAAACCTGCAAGCTGCCTGGCAACCTCTGCTTGAATTGCCTCTTGAGGGAGCGATGACGACTCGGTACGGCTTGAGGGGCGTTCAGGGGCTGCAGATCTAGGGTAAAGGAGTGGGGCCCGTTGCTCAAGCGCTTGCATGCGTTGCAGCAACTCGGCATTGAGTAATGGGGATTCCCTCCCGGGCCCGGGGCCAAAAGTGGTGGGTGTGCCGATTGAGTCCGGCTGCGGCGGCGAAGCACTTGACCCAACACTCCCATCTCCCAAAGCCCTCACCCTAGACACTGCTCCAGGGCTTGCACGTGTGTGGTGTGGTGGTGACTGGGCCTGCACCTCAGTCCTTGCCACACGGAAAAACTCAGAAACACGAGACATGAAAACACCAGGAATGCCTTCAACCATTTCGGAGATAGCGGGCAAACCCTGTGAACGTGGGGTCATGAACCCCTCAACTCCAGCGGTCTCACCAGTTGACCTTATGCCCCCCAAACCCCTGTCACCACCTTGGTCTGTAACCTGACGGTCGTCACCCAAGGTGTCCTGACGCAGGATGGTGTTGGCCTCTGGTCCTGGACTTCCGTCCGGAGGTTGCACTGCTTGTGGCATGCTTCGGGGCATACCGTGCAACATCCCACCCTCAGTGGTGGTCGACGCATGCTGCACGCCTTCTGCTGGGTCTATACTAGCACGCGCCCTTCCCGCAGCCATATCCACAAAACCCAAACCACCCTCAATGCCGGCGGTGGGTGCATCAGGTGTTGCGGAATGCATATGCTCTTGCAAACCATCCCTCCCGGGAGGTTGGGATGATTGCGGCATCACGGTGCCGTAGCCCTGCGTTGGGCTCATAACCTGCTGGTGTGAACCAGCAGGCTGAGCAAAAGAACCCAGCGGAGTGATCAATTCCCTGGCTTCTAAATCCCCAGCTGACATGGCTCACACAAACGCGGAGTGACTCTTTTACACACGGCAAACAACAGAAAGAAAGACCTGAAGATCTGTGACGTCTGAACTACTTAGACTACGGCACCTACAGGCTAAATGCTGTAAATGCTTGAAAGACATGCTCATGACCCTACTGTGCTTGGGCCTGCATGAGCAACACGACAAAGTTTAAACTACCTGACGGGCCTGCTTAAGAGGAATACGCTTCAACATTTAGGGTTTAGGGTGCCCCTTGCAGGAGGGACCCTTATAAGGGACCTTAGGGTTTGATTTCGGGCGGGTTATTTAGGGGCTACTTGGGTACATAGAGACCCTCATAAGGTATGTATAGGGGTTGTATAGGGGAATGAGATTCCTAGGTAGTATAAGGGCGACCCTTCAAAGGGAACCCTTCTTAAACCTCTTCTGGCTCTCTTAAAAAGGGACCTTATTCAGAGGGTCTATATCCCCAAGGGTCCCCCTAATCCCATCCCCTAAAGAATAAGAGTCCCTGCTAGGGGTCCCTCCTTATATCCCTTAAACTTTGGCACTTCGAGCCTCAGCGCCGTGCGGACAGAAGGGGAGCTGAGCCCCAAGGCCCGCTGTCAGGGGCTCTTTGCCTTTTCAGAAATCGTATGAACGCAAATACATTTGCTGTTTGCTTCTTCCTTCACAATTCTCAAGAAACGTCAGTAAAAGATGAGGACGCGCAGGAAGTCAACAGTTACAAGAATCGCATTTGGGTGAAATCTGATGGCCGTCGCAGGTTTCGGCAGGGGGTCCAGGGCTTCTGACTTGAAACACATGCGCTCTGGACTAAATGTAAGAGGCGGTATTGTGGCAAGGACTCCCAATACCTGATGTCATAAAACCCACCCTAAACCCTAAACCCTAAACCCTAAACCCTAAACCCTAAACCCTAAACCCTAAACCCTAAACCCTAAACCCTAAACCCTAAACCCTAAACCCTAAACCCTAAACCCTAAACCCTAAACCCTAAACAACAAACCCTTGTGAAAACCCACCTGTTTTGTCACCTGTATAGTGTGTAGCCGAGGTCACATCTCCTACAGATATACTCCTTCACTTTCATTTTCCAGGAACAGGGTTCTTTCTTCGGTTGTTAGTTTAGTTCTTTGAATTCCTGCAGGCCTTGGGCCCTAAGCCTGTAGCGCCGAAAACTAGGTTGCGCAGTCACCGCTCACCCAGCTTCCTTCAAAGCCCTAAACCCTCAACCCTAAACCCTAAACCCTAAACCCTAAACCCTAAGCCCTAAGCCCTAAACCCTAAACCTTAAACCCGAAACCCTGGAAGGGGCCCGAAACCTTGTTGGGTCCCATGCCTGCAGAGGCTCCGGGATGTCTCTACAAGTTCCGGACCAGGCCACGAGGGGCGAGGGCCCTTGAAGACAATGTCCATCCTAGCCCTAAACCCGAAACCCTAAACCCTAAACCCTGCACCCTAAACCCTAAACAACCCTAAACCCTAAACCCCGCACCCTCAGCCCTAAGACCTAAACCCTACACCCTGCAAACCACAAACCCGAAACCCAGGTCCGGGACATGGGGCCGAACTGGGGGCGGGTTTAGGGTTTAGGGTTCAGGTTTCAGGGTTCAGGGTTCAGGGTATAGGGTTTGGGGTTTGGGGTTCAAGGGGTCTAGAGCTATAGGGTTGAGGGTTAAAGGGTTTCGAGTTCTAGGGTTTCGAGTTTAGGGTTCAGAGCCATAGGGTTTAGGGCCTATAAGGAGCCTCAGACGCAGATGGTAGACTCCCTCACTCAACCTCGAATCCCCCCCCCCCGCCCTAAACCCAAAAGCTTAGACAGGGCCTTTCAGTTCTGAAGACTTCTTGGGCCGGCTGAAATCCTCTGATGAGTAGAAAAATGTCTGCCAGGTACTGGCCCGACTCACTGAGGAGCTTGATTGCCTGTGTGTGTGTGTGTGTGGTTTAAGAATATGGTTTAGGGATGCTCCGGGTTGAGCTTGAGGAAACTCCAGGGTTAAAGGTGAGGTCTTGGGATCGTGAGGCTTCCGATGCAGGTTTTAGAGTTTGTGGTTTACGGCTGGGGCTGAATACGGAAGCTTCCACGTTTCGAGTGAGGAAGATGAAAACTGCATTTGCCGTGGGAAAGCAACTTCCAGAAACAAAAAACATCTTCAGTTTTAAGTTGTTTGGACATTCCAACTGGAGAGTCGCCAATAGTTAGGGTTTAGGGTTTAGGGTTTAGGGTTTTAGGGTTTAGGGTTTAGGGTTTAGGGTTTAGGGTTTAGGGTTTAGGGTTTAGGGTTTAGGGTTTAGGGTTTAGGGTTTAGGGTTGTGTGTGTAGCTCCTCTTGGTTTATCCCAAACATTCTTCTTGTCTCGTAGAAGAAGGCACCATGGGACGAGTTAGCGGCAGGAATAGCAAAGCAACCACACGTACGGTAAAACAGCGACTATAGTCAAGAAGTGGCCCCGCAGTTTTGGAGACTTTCTGGGGTACATTCATACACACCCCAGGGCGCAGGGCCTGTTTGTCGGGCTTGGGGCGATCTACATAATCTTTTCTACGAGGGCCCCTGGCAAAAGAACGGCACCCCCTCGTTCTTTAAGGGTAGTGTCAGAGGCCCTCAAAGTGGTCCCTTACCTCCCTTAACGGGTTCTGAAATATGGGCACTTGGGTTTCATAGGGTAAAAAAAGGGGTGAAAAAGGGATCCGTTTTAAGGTCCCATAGCTAAGGGACCATGTAGCTACCCGAAGACATGCGGGTTTGGAATCTATAGGATATCGAGGAGCTCGGGGGCCTCTTGCGGGCCGACGATGATACACACCAGCGTGAGCAAGCGGCGGAGAGGATCACGACGGCCCTGTCTGAGTTGGCTCGCCCCCGGTCATGATTTTATGGGATGTCACAGACATCCCTCCCCCGCCTAAACCTTCACCCTAACCCCTAAACCCTAGACCCTAGACCCTAGACCCTAAACCCTAAACTTACAATAAATTCAAGCTGTGGTGTGCTGACCTTAAAGACTTTTTCGGTTTGTGGGCTAGGTAGGACTTGGATATGGTTTGTGAAGTTATTCGAAGTTCTGAACCAAGCTAAACCCTATATCCTGAAACCAGGACTCCTTGGGCTGGGCGGAACCATTTGCATGCCTCCTGACCAGCAAGCGTGACTCTTCTAGATGGTTTTCCTGTAGCTTCACCCCTAAAGCCTAAACCCAAAACCCTAAACACTGCGTTGTGTTTAGTGGTTAGGGCTGCTAGCCGCCTGGATCAAGATCTCATGGGCCCCTTTCTGGTGCTCTTCACCACAAGGAATATACAATTTCCGTACTGGATCAAGTTAGCCCACCCCCACCTCCCACAAAGCAATCCCAATCTTCAACCCTAGCGAAGCAGCGACGCTGCTGCAGATGTCCGGAGAATTTCGATCCAGAGCAATTTGATCCTTCGACAAAGGCAGCGCCCTAAACTGTGGTCACTGAAGACCCCAGGGTGCGCCTGAGAGGGCATGCCATTTCTCAATCCGAGAGTCTTGGATCCGGCCCATTCAGCTCGCTCCAGGTATGGCTCTTTCTCGAACGGGATGAGGACCAGAACTTCGGATTTGGATTTTGCTCTTGTTGGAGGCATGGAGAACGAGAGCGCTGTCTCCGTACTGCAGAGGCTTTGCTGCACCCTAAACCCCAAACCCAAACCCTAAACCCTAAACCCTAAACCCGAAGTGCACCGGGTGTACCTCTATTTTTGGGAAGTGCCCGGAGCTATTGTTTCGCAGTTCGGAAAGACCCGTCTCAGGAAATTCGCGGAATTCGCCGCTGACTTCGGCTTCGTCCAACATCACGAAGATTTTCCAGGCAGGTTCTAGGTTAGGGTTTAGGGTTTGGGGTTTAGGGTTTAGGGTTTGGGGTTTAGGGTTAGGGTTTAGGGTTGAGGTTGCTTAGGGTTTATGTCGGGGTGTCGACCAAGCGCATGCCATCCAGACCATGAGGGAGCTCAATGCATTCAATGCCTTCACAGGCCTTTGGGGTTCAGGATGCCCGAAACCCTAAAAAAACCCTAAACCCTAAACCCTAAACCCTAAAAACCCTAAACCCTAAACCCTAAACCCTAAACCCTAAAACCCTAAACCCCAGGGCTTAGAGGAGTTCAGGGTTCGAAGAGATTGAAGATTCGACTGGCAGGGTGTTCATAGTCGAAAAGCCGCCGAGCCTGCGTGCCTTTTTTGAGGTTAGGGTTTCGGGCTAAGGGCTTAGGCCTGTGGATCCAATCACAAATTCTGAATGCATACGCGTAGGGAAACTCGAACAGGTGGTTTTGGGGTTTTGGGTAGGATTTGAACATGTGTGCATGTGTAAACCTACACAGTATTCATAGAATATCCATCCCGTGCAAGAATGACCTCGACTTCTGCGACATCTTCGCCTACTCTCCCTCTACCTTCGGTACTCGAGCATGTACAAGACGTGCAGTCAACTTCACAGTACTTGTGCGCATGTGCCTGCGCGTGCGCGTGCATTGGTTTTTCAAGATACCTGCCCCCAAATCAACCATAAGCCAGGTCCCCTGTTCAGTACGCATTCCCCTTGTAGAACGGGAAGGGGATGATACTGAGGATGCTTTAGACTCTTTAGACTCCAGTATGAGGCATACCTACCACTCCTCAAGCTCACTGACCTCCAAGGACAACGTTGAGGCCAAGCAGTATCCGGGAACAGCGTTTTCTTTAGGGTGTTGAGTTGGGGGTGTTGCCGGGGGTTCGTTTCTTGTTGTGGGAAGTCCTGCGCCAGTACGTTCCCAATCCCAAACTCTAGACCCCTGATCAATGATTCAGGTGAGGTTCGATGGCTTGATTGGCCCCCACCCCCCCAACCTCCTCACAAACCCCCCCACCCCCCTCACCCCCACCCCCCCCCACCCACCCACCCCACCACCCCCCCACCCCACCCCACCCCCCACCCCCCCCCACCCCCCACCCCCACCCCCCACCCCCCCCACCCCCCCACCCCAACCCCCCAGCCCACCCCCCAGCCCCCACCCCCCAGCCCCCACCCCCCACCCCAATGTTGTTCCCCCTTTCAGTCCGCCGTAACTGTCCTCACTTTTGGACGTTTGGAGATTCGAGAGGAGCCTGGTAACTGCGGTACGCGACCTCACCCTTGGAAGCCCTACTCTTTTCAACGGGAACCCTTCTGCTCCCGCATTCGTAAGAAAAGGAAGCATCAGTTTGGAGACCGAACCATATATGCCTTCTCAATGATTTGGCCTCGAAGTGTCGTATGGCTCCTACAGTACGCCCAAAGCCCAGATCCTAAACACAAGAAGCCTGGGACCCGTTCTGTGTCTTCGGAAGATTGATCTCTGCGTCAACAACGAGCTGGGGATTCGAAATTCCCTGCTGCTCGATGCGACTCTCGGCCGGAAGCCCCACCTAGGGCTCTGTGTTTTTTCCTTTAATGGTGCCGGGTTCACATGAAATACCCGGGGCTACGACAGCAGCCTAGAACGAAGCCTAAACCCTCAGCTAATCTCTTCACAACTCTGCACTGCACAGGCAAGTCAGTCAGAGAAAGTTCATTCACAGAGGGCAATCCTAAGCCCTCGTCAGCTTCAGGCACAATGCGCTTGCCATTGCTTTCCTACTATTTGTTTAATTTAAGAACCCCCCCCCAAATGAACAAGATTCTTCCTAATAAGGGTCATATAGGGCTGATTATCTTTTGTTTTTTGGGGAGTTCTTAAGCATACAGTAGTTTCTGGGCAAGGCCTAAACCCTAAACCCTAAACCCTCAACCCCAAGGTACTGCAAGTACGACGTCCGTGTCCTCCAATTGGGATGCTTGATCAAGGACTGGGCCAAGAGGCATGAGATCGTTGGCACAGCTGATGGCTTCATGAACAGCTTCTTGGAGAGTTTAGGGTTAGGGTTTAGGTTTTAGGGATTAGGGTTTATTTGAGCCTTCCCAGCCCTCGACAGGAGCCATCCTGATTGTCAGGCACAGCTTGCTACAGCCCCTCCTAGAATCCTAAGTTTACGGCTACAGGGTTCAAGGTTTAACCCTAAACCCTAAAACCCTGAAACCCTAAAACCCCAAAACCCCAAAACCCTAAAACCCTAAAAGCCTAAACAGGGTTTAAAGTGCCGAAGAAGGCTACGCTTACCTCCTGCTGGTGGTGTTCTTTCTTCAGACGGTCGAGCCGCCAGTGGCCACCTGGTTTAAGGAGTTCACAGCATCGCCCTATACCCTAAACCCTAAACCCTAGACCCTAAACCCTAAACCCTAAACCCTAAACCCTAAACCCTAAACCCTAAACCCTAAACCCTAAACCCTAAACCCTAAACCCTAAACCCTAGACCCTAAACCCTAAACCCTAAAACCTACAGCTTCGGCAGATCTAGGGTTGAGGCCGTCAAGTCCGAGCTTAGGGTCCAGGGCTCAGGGGTTTAGAGTTCAGGGTTCTCTGCGTCCACGTTCCAGGTTTCGGGGCTCAAGGTTTCTAAGGGGCTCGGCAGTTTTCGTCGAGGTTCAGAAATCGTTGGACTCCTAAGAGAAGCACCGCTAGCATGTACAGGGTTGGGGAGTCTACCGGCTTTTTGTTTAGGGGTGTATGGCTTCGTTGTGTGGGGTGCGGGGTCTACATGGGAGGAACCCAACCCTCAAAGCCTCGAACCCCCTAAGCCCCCAAAGCTGCAGACCTTCTAAGCCCTAAACCCTAAACCCTAAACCCTAAACCCTAAACCCTAACCCTAAACCCTAACCCTAAACCCTAAACCCTAAACCCTAAACCCTAACCTTATAAGGCCTAAAGGCAAAAAGAGCTCGAAAACCTGATCCCAGGTGCCAAACTTACAGGCCCTGGACAGCGAATCCGTGCTGGTGGTCGACCGCACCTCTCGCGCAAACAGTGGAGCCCGAAAACCCCTACAATGGCTGTTAGTGCTTAGGGTTTAGGGTTTCGGGTTTCGGTTTAGGGTTTAGGTCTCGCCGTGCAGCGTGGGGCATACCACGCGAAGGTGCATGTTTCCCATGCAGTCCAACCTCCACAAGCTTTCTCCGGGGGCTCCAGAAAATTCAGAGCCCGCACCCTGCGAATGTCCAGAACACTTCAGGCGCGAGGGTGTAGTGTTTCGGGTTTAGGGAGGGTGTTTCAGAGGGGAGGGGGTAAACGGGGGTCCCAGCCAGACAGGTCCAGGGCATGCAGGCAGGCCCCCATCAAACGTCCCAACTGCGCTGACTCGAATGAGCGATTTGGGGATTCAGGCCCAGGCTTTCGGGCGGCACTGAAGTTTTCCCAAAGCAGGGCTCAGCCCAAGGGGCTGAATTCAGAATTCAGACACCCTAGAATAGAAAAGGGCCTACTAAGGCCGGGTGGTAATTTAGGGCTTAATGCCCTCAACCCTAAACCCTAAACCCTAAACCATTTTAGGGCTTAATGAGTATGGCCACTCAGCTCCTGGATTCAGTGTGTCAATCTGATCCGACCGATGGATCCATTTAATCTTTGGTCGCCATGATTCACAGCAGTAAATTACCAGCACTGGTATGACGCTATCGGAATGACCATTGTTATCCATGTTATATACAATTTGTCAGTTTATTTGTAGCTTCGGGTCCAGGGTACCGAAAGGTCGCAGGATTTAAGAACAACTTTCTGGTCTTCAGGTTAGGGCAGCCTAAATACAAGGCTCCGTAGGGACTCTGAAGCCGAGCGCAAGTTGTCAGGAAAATGGGGCGACGAATTCGTGTGGGAGACAAAGTTTTTCTCCAAGGCTCCACGCACCAGTTTAGGGTTTAGGGTCTAGGGTTTAGGGTTTAGGGTTTGGGGTTTAGGGTTTAGGGTTTAGGGTTTAGGGGCACCAATCTTTCCTTGGCAGACGCTTTGTCAGTGAGATTTTGGCTGTTTGAGGTAGATGAGCTGCACAAGTCGCAGAACACGATGTCCATCGGCACGCCTGCCAGTTTAGGGGTTTAGGGTTTAGGGTTTCTGCAGAACCTTCGAGCCCCTGTGAGGTGTCCTAGCCCTCAGTTTCGCAGCCTTGTGCGGCGAGGTGAGCTGCTACTCCGATTTTTCCAGTTCTACACCCAGAAGTTTGACTGGCGCCAACATGCGGTTTGCATCCGACTGCCCCTGCCTCAGTGTCGCATGCATGTTATCGATCTAGAAGATGCCTCTCAACCCTCCAGTCAAGAGCTGGAACTGTGAAGTCAAAGGAGTCGGAGGTTCCTAGGCTGAAATATCGCACCTAGCATTGTACGGTGCGAAAGCTTCAGCAATGTTTGGCTGGTAGCTGCCCTACACAACAAAGGTGTTGAACTTTGCTTGCCGCTTCCTGGTGTGCGTGCGCGAGTGTCTCTGTCCCTGTTTGTGTTTGTGTTTGTGCATGCGTGCGTGCGTGCCTGTAGCTTCGCATCGTTGAGTTTGACGTTGGCTACCTTTGGACAGACTGACCCACCTGCCGCTTTGTCACGAGCGGTGTGGTCAGCGCGCACATGAGCCTATCGAACCACAAATCGGAAAACCACACAGGCAGCGCAAAGGGTACTTGCAAGGAGCATAGATGGCACAATATCTGCGGTGTATATAGTGTATATATATATACACACGTACTCAGCAACATTCGGGGAGAGCGTTGTTAATGCAATGCAGCCCTGTACCACAGACATGGAGAATGACATTCGAGGTAACATCACGTCAGTCGGTCCGTCATGTTCGTAGTATGTCACTCAACTTCAGTTTCGCAGCAACAAACCAGACAAGCGGTTTCAAAGCTCCATATACTTCAGGGTTCGTGGCAGCTTTTCGTACTAGGGTTCACGCTTTGCCCTAAACCCTCCACCCTACATGCACAGAGGCAACGTCCGGGATGCAGCATCGACAAATACTCCTTGCCGCCTGGTCCACTCAGGGCGTCGGTGTCTGTTGTCGCCGTAGCGATTTAGGGTGTTGGGTTGAAGGTTTTGGGTTTGTGACGTTTGTCATGAAGAACCCAAAGGAATAGCCCCAACATTTTGTAACATGTATATTCAGGTAAGGAATGTCCGCGTTATAGCTATTTTTAGTGACTTACGAGCTTGCGACTAAGCATAGACTTGTATGCAAGCATGTCGGGTTAGGTGTAGGCTTCTTGCTTTTTACGGTTTAGAGACTTAAGGGGAACCCGAAAAAACAGGAAGCATCTGCAGTTCCAAGGGAGGCTTCCTGATTTTTGCAATATCGTCTGCGCTTGTACCTCGGAAGTTTCCCTTACAGGAGTTTTATAACCGGGCTGAAGCAAACTGGCAAACCTGTGTTTAAGAGGTGTTTCTGAACAGAAACTACGAGAGAAGTGAGTCTAAACCCTCTTCGTATCTCGGGCTGCGCCAAGGAAGCTGGAGACCGGTAGAGAGCAGTGGTACTTGGAGGACCCATTCGATCTCAAGCACAACCTGGCAGGCAAGTCAGCTAGGGTTTAGGGTTTAGGGTTTAGGGTTTAGGGTTTAGGGTTTAGGGTTTAGGGTTTAGGGTTTAGGGTTTAGGGTTTAGGGTTTAGGGTTTAGGGTCATGTAAGGTGTGAGGCGTGCACCTACCCTAGAATTCCCGAAGCCCTACTCAAGCCTTTTGCAACGGAAGGCTCTTGCAGCCGAGCTGGCAAACAGAGAATCGGCGACGTCATGCACAAGACCTTCACTTGGTTTCCTGGACCTAAACTTTGGGACTTTGGGATATGGAAATACTTTCTATGTTTTAGGCACTTTAATTCCTAAGAAACAGCAAAGATGAGAGTTTTTTTCGTGGTTTCCTGGACCCAAACCCAAAAGCCCCAATCCGCGAACCCAAGTATCAAGACTGAATCCTCATTCTCATATGGCTTTTCCCTAAGTTTCTATAGACCCTTTTGAGGTTTTTTGGGGTGGAGCATTGTTCCTTCGGGCCGAAAACCCCCCCAAGAATCCACAAACTCACGCCCCCCACATGAATTGGGCCCACAAGAACCCCGAGCCGGCCATCCTATGACCTTCAACCTTAAACCCTAAACCCTAAACCCTAAACCCTAAACCCTAAACCCTAAACCCTGAACTGTAAACCCTAAACCCTAAACCCTGAACTGTAACGGGGCTTCCCAGTTCGAACCCGGGCGCAAGGAGCTCTGACATTGATGAAAATGGTCTAGGGTTTCGGGGTTCGGGTTGAGGGCCTCATGCTCCTATGCACCGCGCGTCAACGTAGGAAGCTTGGTCCTAACATGGCTACAAGCAGCTTCTTGTATTTCCGACAAGTCCTAAACCCCTTCGTTTGGGGGTTCACGATAATCAGGGGCCCCTTATATCGACCCCCAAATAGTAGGATCTCCTCAAAATAAGGACCCCCAATAGCGTACCCCCAATATCGTCAACCCTAAACCTTACACTCTAACCTTTGGCCCTAAACCCTACACCCTCATATCGTAAATCCCTTCATTTGAGGCTGGCGGGCGGTGGGTCGTGGTCGACGTCATTCTCAGAGCCAAGTTGCTTGGGCTGCCACAGCTCATCCGTAGACTTTGTAAGGGCTTTTGCGGTCTTGCTCATCCGGGGTATAGGGTTTAGGATTTAGGGTTTAGGGCCCTGCTGGGAAATAAGGTTGAACGAGTTTCGACTGTCTTTGCTCAGAAGCTCCCATAAAGACGGAAGTTGCAGGTTTAGGGTTTTTAGGGTTTTTAGGGTTTTTAGGGTTTTTAGGGTTTTTAGGGTTTTTAGGGTTTTTAGGGTTTTTAGGGTTTTTAGGGTTTTTAGGGTTTTTAGGGTTTTTAGGGTTTAGGGTTAGGGTTTACGGTTGCAGGGTCTGTTTTCAAGGTGCTGAGATTGGGGAGGTTTTGGGGCATGGCGAGGAGCCGTGCGGTGACCAGATTCGGTGGGTTTAGGGTTTCGGGTTTAGGGTTTAGGGTTTAGGGTTTAGGGTTTCGGGTTTAGCGTTTAGCGTTTAGCGTTTAGGGTTTGGGATTCTGTTCAGGATTTGGGGTTGAAAGCTGTTTGCATGCTGAGAGAATAGCCTGTCATGGGTTACCCTGGCACTCAGAGCACCTTCCTTTGCTTGTCCTAAACCCTAAACCCTAAACCCTAAACCCTAAATCTAAACCCTAAACTTGTCTCGATGTTGCTGCTCGTGACTGGCGCTGAAATCCCAGTCGAAGCATCCTTGAGCACCCGACCGTTTTAGCCGAGGATCCTCAAAGCTGTTTAGGGTTTAGGGTTTAGGGGTTAAGGCTTAGGGCTGGTGAGAAGGTCTTCAGGAAGTTGGTTTGGGATTACGATGCAGAGTCCGGGCTGCAAGCGCCCGAAGTACAACAAGGCCCGGTGTGTGGAGATAGTTGCCAATGAGAACTTGTCCAACACGTGCTGCCGCTCTTTGAAACTTGATTGGTTCGAGTACGAGGACCGCACACCAAGAAGAAGTTGACCCCTGAGCAGATAGAAAAGAAATGGCGCGACCGGATGGCGTCTGAGGGACCGTATGACCTGCTGGGGGAGAATCTGGACTCCGGAACGCCTGTTGGTAAAGGTCGAGAACTATGTCAATACCAAGAGGCAATCAGGCATGCAGGGTAGGACTCGCCTTGAACCCTAAACCCTAAACCCTAGACCCTAAACCCTAAACCCTAAATCCAACTTCGAGGAAGGTCGGGGCGAAGAGAGTCCTCATAAACCAGTGGTTGGTTCGTGGAGATGTCAGCAGCCGTGGGATTACATGGAGTCTAGAGTTTGGGGTTCACGGGTTGAGGGTTGAGGGTTGAGGGTTGAGGGTTTATTCCATAGAGTGCTTGTGGCTGTCAGGCACAGAGTTTCATCCCTGAGCCCCCAACACCCCCAAGGGCCTAATTTCCAAAGCATCCACGACATCCCAACATGCCCGAAGCCCTAAGAACCCCCTGGTTCTTAGTAGGGAATGAGGGAATTAGGGCCCTATGTATACCCTTTTAAAGGATTATGTAGGGTACCTCATTCCCTTATTCCCTACTAAGAACCAGCCAGAAGAACCAGGCCCGGATTTCTTCCTGAAGTGCCGCATCTCCCAGGACAGGCGTCGGCCCATGTGCTATGGGCGGGGGGGGGGGGGGTTAAAGGCTTTTTTTCTCGGGAAGGACGCGAAGTCCCAGACAGTGGAACCCTTTGGCAGTGGATTCTTAGGGCTACATGATGCTCCGCTGTTCTTGGCAGGCTGCACATACTGCCCTCGTTGTTCTGCTTTTGGGGGGGTGTTTTGGGGGGTCGGAGCACCGGAAGACACCAGAGGTGCAATAACAAGGTGGCTAAGTTAAGGCCCTAAACTTAAGGCTACCGGAGCCCGGAAGGCCCCTCAGCCCCTACACTCTGAGCTTCAAACCCTCAAGCCCTCAACTCGACTTCCCTAAACCTGGGTAGCCCAGTGCCTTCTTTTTTTGGTTATGGTTTCCCTTCTGAAAGAGCCAACCCAAAGAAGGGTGCCCTTATTATAATATGGTTACTAAACCCTAAACCCTAGACCCTAGACCCTAAACCCTAAACCCTAAACCCTAAACCCTAAACCCTAAACCCTAAACGTTTGAGGACCTTCCCCCGCAAGCTCTGCTTGAAGAATTCGACGACTCTGGCATGGTGGTTGGCTCGGCGTACAGCCTTTTTGGGAATGGAGAAACCCTAAACCCTAAACCCTAAACCCAATACTCAGAACAAGAAGGGGGTCCGCCGGGCTTTGGCTTTTGGTTCTGGTGTGCTGGGCTTTCGTTTTCGGGGCTTAGTGGGTGGAGGGTTTAGAGGGTTTTCGGGGCTTGGCAGGCGTTGAGGTTCTGGGTACTTGGGGTCTGGTTGTGGGGTGTCCAGGGTTGAGGGTTTGGAGGGAAGGAAGGAAGGAAGGAAGGAAGGTGCAGCCACCATGTGCTATCCGTTGAAACCCCCCGCCGATCAACAACACATGCGCTCGTCAACAAACCCTGCATTGAGCTTCACTTGCAGCTATAAAGCCATAGGGTTTCGGGTTGAAAGCCTAGACCGAAGCCCCTGAACCCTGAACCCTAAACCCTAAACCCTAAACCCTAAACCACCCCCGGGTGGCCTCCTGGGCGTGAAGGTCAAGTTGCACATCCCAAAGTTCGACGGGACGGCGCGCCTGCGGACAGCAATGGGCCCCATGGGTTCAGCGGCTTGTGGGGTTTAGGGTTTAGGGTTTAGGGTTTAGGGTTTAGGGTTTAGGGCCTTCAGGGTTGTGAGGGTTTATGGTTTTCTGACATGTGCTTTGAAACCTGTCGCCCTAAGCTTGAAGAACCAACGAATCACAACCCGAAGCCTCAACAACCCTAGACCCAAAACCTCAACTAGACAGCAACCTCACGCCCCGAAACATTAGCTGGGTAGTCAGTCTCGGATCTTTGCTGTAGCATCATTCCGATACAATCCCGATGGCTCTCATTTAGTTTCCTAGAACGGAACAGTAACACAGGGGCCTGGACCTTACCCAGATCATGCCCTCTTATAACTTATAGCCCCTATAACTCCACCAAAGCCCCAAACCCTAAGCCCCGAAACCTCTCTAAATGTAGGGTTTGCACAGGGCATTGCCCGAGGGCATTGCCCGTTGAGAGTGGAGGGGTCTGGGCTCCCGTCCAGTCCTAGCTAACCATAAACCCCAAAACATGGGGCGGGCAGTGGGACCATGTCTACAGACCCTAAACCCTAAACCCTAAACCCTCAACACCCTCAACCCTAAACCCAGATGGTCCTGTACAAAGAGAAGCCAACTCAGGGATTCTTCGGCTTCCAACTCTCAGGTCCGGCACAGGCGTTTCTGCAGTTCGGAGACGCCATGTCTCGGCGTCGCGCGCACGCGAAGAACGAGAAGCCACCCGGCTTCAGAGGGCCAGGGCTTGGCAGCTCAGGCGACGCCCCAGTCATGACTCGGAGTTGAGGGTTTAGGGTTTAGGGTTTAGGGTTTAGGGTTTAGGGTTTCCTGGTTCGCATGTAGCAGGCCTTGTACATGCCACGCGCCTACATCGAAGGTACGTCCTTGACTGCCAGCTGCATCTGTTCGCCAGCGCCCTTGCCGCAGCCTGATGACCCGGCTGAGGTGGTAGTGCGGGCTCTGAAGAATGTTCGTAATGTAGAGTATCCCCTATCTCTAAGCCCTTATGTCCTGGCACAGAACTCCATGCTTTGGGGGTTAGGGTTTAGGGGTTAGGGGTGAGACCCTAAACCTTGGGCCCCGAACCCTGAAAGGTCCTGGACTTGTGGCCCAGGCACGCAGCACGGCTTTGCAGAGGCGGCCAGGTACCGCGACTTCGCGACCTATGACATGGCCACCTGCCTTGCAAGCTGCGCGCTGCTCGAGTGTCATATTTAGGGTCTAGGGTTTTGGGTTTTGGGGTTTAGGGGTGTATAGAAATTGTATAGGGTTTGGGTCCCAATAAGTTCGAGCGAAAGTTTTGAGCGAAACGTTTTGGGCGAAAGTTTATTTTTAGATTTTAAGTTTCAGGGGTGGACGTGGGTGGTGGGGGGGGGGGGCGGTGGAGGGCTCGGGGGGCCCGATTTCGTAATTTAGTATTCTGGGCAGGTCCGGCTTCGAAATTTAGTATTCGGGGGAGGCCCGGCTTCTGTTTGTTAGGTTTTTTAGGGGAACTCACGAGTACAAAGGCTTGGGAAGGCCCCATAGGTTTAAGGAAAATGACCATTTAGCCTGCCAGGTGTTTTGGGTTAATTCACTTAAACTCGGCACGGCAGCAGTTTAGACAAATAGCTTGGGAAATTCCGAATGATATCACATACAAGTTCTACTGTATTTGTGTTTGTCTTGAGGGTTTAGGGTTTAGGGTTTTGGGTTTAGGGTTTTCCGGGCGGATGTCGACTCAAGGCGTTGGGGTTAGGGTTTCAGAAGCCCCGCCAAAGCCAAAACCCGCAAAAGACAACACTAGCTGGGCCCCCAGCCATAGGTCGCGCAGTTGGGTCCTAAACCCTAAACTAAACCCTAAACCCTAAACCCTAAACCCTAAACCCTAAACCAGGGCTTTCGCTTTCTTTTAGGGGATCACGGCTGCTTTTGTGCAGCAAAGGCCACCTACAAGATGCAGCGCCTCGGCTGCCAGCTAAACGGATTACACACCTAACCTTGGGGTTTAGGGTTTAGGGTTTAGGGTTTAGGGTTTAGGGTTTAGGGTTTAGGGTTTAGGGTTTAGGGTTTAGGGTTTAGGGTTTAGGGTTTAGGGTTTAGGGTTTAGGGTTTAGGGTTTGCGACCCGTCTCGGCCTGAGCTTCTGTAGGTGGGGTGCCTGCTTTGTGCTACCTACCTACGGCCCGAGGCCTCGGTGGATTGGGGTCTAACATACCCTCGACTAGGCGTAATCCCTTTTAACGCATATGCGCCCTTAACCCTTTCAAGCTTAAGTAAGGGTTAGAGTAAGTTTACGTCCCTCTTGTGATCTCTGAGAGAACGTTCCAATTTTTACTTGGGGATTAGGGTTTAGGGCTAGAGACTAGGTTTTGGGCAGCCCTCATGTGCTCCAAAGTATCTTGGGTGGTGAGGGTTGACGTGGGTCCTACAACGAATCTTCCTCGGCGCCCCCCTTCTTGCCGCGGAATCCACACAGCAGTTTTTAGGGCTCGGGTCCCCCCTCCCCCCCCCCCGCCCTCCCCCCACTTCCCCCGACCCACAAAAAGTGTCAACCCTCAACCCTCAACCTTACACCCAAAAAACCCTACAAGCTTGAACCCAGAATCCTCAACCCTCAACCCTCAACCTTGCACCTCCAACCCTACAAGCTTTGAACCCTACACCCTAGCGAGGCTCTTGGTGAAAGCCGCCGGCCAGATGGTAGAGGCTGCCAGGGCACGGTTCAGGGCTTAGGGTTTGGGGCCTGGGGTTTAGGGTTTAGGGTTTGGGGTTTAGGCTGTTTGGGAGAATCTGGGATAAGCGGTTTGGAATTTGGGTTGGACTCGACGTCCTCGATCCTGCAGCCTACAACAAAAAACTCCTCCTTGAGCTTGAAGCCCAATAGCTGCAAAATCTCTAAGCACCAGAGCCCCAAAATCCTATACCCTTTGACCACAAACACCCTGAAACCCCAAAACATCAACCCTAGTTCAACCCCAACTTGAAAAACCAAGAACCCCGCAAGCCTTAAAGCCCTTAAACCAACATCCTAAGACTCGACAACCCGGACCCTAAACCCTATAGACCCTAAACTCAAGGCCCCTGCACTGCAGACTTTCTCAGAGCGCACCGAAGATCCGACTACAGCCTCCGTCCCCCTAACCCCAAATCTGCACATGGGTGGCTGTCAAAATTATATTCCCTTTTTGGGGTACCCTAAATATTAGGTGCCGTATTATAATAGGGACCCACAAAGGGACCATAATTTTGACAACCACCCACATCAGGGCCACACTTCAGAGCTATCCTCACATGTGGACGCTCACACTCACAGTTACGGCTCCCTAAACCCTAAACCCTAAACCCTAAACCCTAAACCCTAAACCCTAAACCCTAAACCCTAAACCCTAAACCCTAAACCCTAAACCCTAAACCCCCGGTATTTGGGCTTCAGTAGCGTTCAGGGAAGAATTCGCCAAAGACGGAGCTTTTTTTCCCGTGGTTTGGGATTTAGGGTCGAGGGTTATGCAGACACATGCTATGCATGACTTCACCCTAGCTAACTCTTCCTGGCTGGCAAGGCGAAGCTATTCTAGTTCAAAATAGCAGCAGGAGCACTTTAATAAACAAAAGCCTTAAACGGATTATTTAGGGTCACCCGTATCCCGCATTCCCTTCTAAGAACCAGTAGCTTAAAGCTCCTGTTCAGGCACCGGATGCCGACATGCGGCCCTCGACCTCGTCAGACACATCGGTGGAGGTAAACCCTAAACCCTAAACCCTAAACCCTAAAACCCCTTAACCCTAAACCCTACGGTTCCCGACTGAGGATTACACATCGAACCCTTTCAAGGTTTGGAGAAATTCTGAAGTAGAGCCTCTAGGCTCCAGAAATCGTGAGCCCCATTGAGATTCAAACTGAGCCGGAAGAAAGCCAACGCAGCTCTGCAGGCAGTGGTGGAAGCCATGCGATTACACCCAGGCTGCGAAGCGGTGCAGCAGTCGGGTAGCACGGCGCTGGTCCGCTTGTGCAGTGGCACAGATGCGGAGAGTCACGGAAGGAGGGAGCGAGCGATGCAAGCGGGGGTCCTGGAGACCGTCGTAACAGCCATGGGCCACCAAGAGACGACAGTCAATGTGCAGATCTGGGGCATGATGGTTCTTGTTTGCGTTTGTGGCGACTTGGGCATCAAGCGGCGGTGCTTGACGCAGGAGGCGGGGGATCTGCATAGCGCCTTGAAGGTTGTGGAGGCAGCAATGTATAATTTTCCGGACAGCAAGGATGTCCAGCACTGGGGTTGCATCGCCATCTTCGAGATCAGTAGGGGGATCCCAAAAGCAATCCTCCGAGCGGCATGGGCGTCAAACCTTGTGGTGGCGGCCATGCGGAGCCACTGCGGCTGGGTATCGCTGCAGGCTGCCGGCGCTGCTTGCCTGGCCCTCCTGAGCATCTTAGTAGCTGAGTGAGTACACTTTGCACGTTTTGGGATACTGTAATTCCCTATAGAACTGAAAGTGTATACTTTTCTTGGGGGGCTTTATGGACTCAGCAACTAAGGCATGCCGCTCCCTGGCAGCAGCACTCAGGGCCGATTTGCAAGACAGCAGCGAGCAGTCGATGCTGGGGCCGTGGAGGCTGTGATTCGGGCTCTACAGCACAACCTCTTCAACGAGCAGATCCAGCAATTTGGAATCAAGGCTCTCGCAAATATCTGCGGCGGCTCAGATAAGAATCGACATCGAAGACAGCAGGCTGTCCGAGCAGGGGCCATGGACGCGATCCTGGCAGCTATGGCCTTGCACTCGAGCTGCATGGTGATGCACTGGGGCATTGATGCCCTCCTCAGTATCTGTTGCGATGCAGAGTCAATACAGCTGGCAGCGAGCAAGGGTGCCGTCAGCAAGATTCTGGCAGCGATGCAGCGTCATCAGGACTGCGAGCGCGCGCAGAAGAGCGGGCTGGTCTTCTTGCTTCGGTTTTGCAGCGTGGCAGGTGCGAACGGTGTGGATGCACGGACACTGGCGGTCAATGCGGGAGCCCTGAAGGTGGTTGTATCATCCATGGGACAGCATCGAGGCGATCAGTTTGTGCAGACGTGGGGCAGCGGCACCATCGTGAGCATCTGCAGTGGGATGCGCTACGACAGCGTCGTCAGACGGCAACGGGCTGTGCCTGCGCAGCACAGTGGTGCCCCTTTATCCGTTTTTTGGCTTCTGGGTTCCATAAAAACCTAAACCCTAAACCCTAAACCCTAAACCATGGCTACTGGGCTACCAAGGTTCAAGTGGGTGCACTGGAGGCTGTCGTGGAGGCCATGTCCTGTCACCGGAAGAGCGAGGGCCTCCAGAAAGAGTGCTGCTCTGCCATCAGCAACATCTGCAGCTAGGTAGGCCCTTGGGACAGTTTAGGGTATAGGGTTTAAGGTATAGGGTTTCGGGTTTCGGGTTTAGGGCTTAGGGTTTTGCATTTCCCGCTCAATTTAAGGTAGGCCCTTGGGATATTGTTTCCATGCTTCCCCCTTTATATTTGGGGTTTAACAGGATCCTATTCCTAGGGATATTCTCCAGTTTAGGGTTTAGGGTTTAGGGTTTAGGGTTTAGGGTTTAGGGTTTAGGGTTTAGGGTTTAGGGTTTAGGGTTTAGGGTTTAGGGTTTAGGGTTTAGGGTTTAGGGTTTTCACGCGGGGGGGATGCCTTCGAGGCAGTGGCGATGCCTTCGAGGCAAAGCAGCGGGCCGTCAAGGCAGGGACGCTGGAGGCCGTGGTGAATGCCATGCGGCTGCACCCCTGCCAGGCCGTGCAGGACTACTTCTTGTTTTTTTAGGGTTTAGGGTTTAGAGCCTACTCTTTGCTTACAAACCACTCAATAGAAAAATATTTTCTTCCTGAAAATAGGGGCAACAGAAGGATTGTTTGTTGCCTCTCTGGGTGGCTCTTGAGCAAATAGTAGAGGAACGAGGCTCCGTTGTCTTCCTCGTGCTTTGCAGCGGCATGGACGCCCTGGGCCACGAAAGAAAGCAGCGCGCGGTGGAAGCTGGGGCGTTGGAGGTTCATGGCACTTATTATGTAGCAATTATAGCTGTATTGATAACTGTACTTAGAACCATGTTAGGGCATTCAGGGGCTTAAAAGTGGGTTATAAGTACAGTTTATAATTGGTAAATAAGTACCATGAACCTCCAAGTGGAGGTGGTGGTGGCAGCTATGCGACGCAACCCGGACAGCGGGAGTGTGCAGAGATGGGGCCGCGGGGCCATCATCAACATATGCAGCGGCAGAGATGCTGGCAGCCTCCGCCGAAGGCATCGGGCAGTACAGGCAGGAGCGCTGGAGGCCCCTGGGCTGTAGAGGAGCATCTGCTTTGGACGCGGCATTCTGCGTTTTTACGCTACTGCACCTAACACAATCCCGGCATGCCTAAACTGCCTAAACCTTAAAACCCTGACAAAAGCTCCAAACTCGGAAGCCCTAACCCGCAGGGCTTACTGAAAATGCTGAGAGGCTGTACTTGAAGCGATGCAGCACCAAGTCGTATCCGTGCAGAATTCGGTCAGGACCCTGTTCATTGTCATATCATTCTTTTCGGCTTAGCGTTCCCCCGCGAACTCCCAAGAACACCGCTGATCCCCGTCAAGAGACTGATGACCTGTGGGTGCCCCCGCCCAGGCCTTGAGAAGCCACCCTAAACCCTAAACCCGAAAATCCCTGGGTACGCTGCAGGCTGCATCCTAAACTCCCGTAAAACCCTAAAGCCCCTAAACCCTAATTTCTAAAGAATGGAATCCCCCAGAATCCCAAAAGGACAGACAAGCCCCCTAAAGCCCAGAACGCGCTGAAGCCCTCAATCCCAAAACAGTGCCAGCCGCGAGAGTGCGCGACAAGTACAGCCTTGAGCCCTCAAACCTCTACAAGCTTCAAACTCGAAGCCCTAAGCCCCTGTAAACCCTGAACCCAAAGCCCTCAAACCCAAAGCCCTGAGCACCCCAAACATCACGAAAGCCTGTGTTAGCCAAGCAGGTAAGTGTCTAAGTGATGAACTTTCTGGCCAAGTTAAGAACCCTACTAGAATGGAAGGTCACGTTTTAGAGGGGCGTTCTGGAAACCTATGCTCTAACAGCCCGAGGGGTAAGAGAAGCACCTAAAGCCGAAGCCCCGAACACCGAAAAGTCCCGAAGCCCATTCAAGTTCGCGAAAAACCCGCTTCTAAAACCCCCCGAAAGTCCTCAAGCCCCATCCCTAACACCCTATAAGCCCTAAAGCACTACAAGCCATAAACTTATTTTACTTCGAACATCCCCACCCTCTCTTGGTAGAGATACTCTTGGGTTGGGCACTCTAGGGACACTCTGGGGCTGGGCACTCCGGGGACACTCTGGAATTGGGCGCGAGACTCTGGAGTTGGGCACTCCAGAAAAAGTCCTGTGGCGTTGGGCACTTCAGGCAGACTCTGGGGTTGGGCACTCCGGGGTGGGCACTTCGACACTCTGGGTTTGGGCACTCCGGGGAGACTCTGGGTTGGGCACTCCAGGGAGACTCTGGGTTGGCGCGGACACTCGAGAGTTGGGCGCTCCCAAGGACATTTGGGGTTGGGCACTCCAGGGATGAGCGAGGAGTAGACCGGGCGAGGAGAAGACTTCCGGGCGAGGAGAAGAGTTGAGATTAAAATCTAACAACCCCACATCGAGGGTGGGGAACAACACTAGAAGCCCTAAGCAAGCGAGGAGCAAGAGTTTCACTGACACTTCCGGGCCGCAGTTGAAAAGCCAGAGTAGGGCAGAGCCCTTTGAGGCAAGGGGGTGGAGGGGGAGTTAGGGTTTATGGTATAGGGTTTAGGGTTTAGGGTTTCAAGGTTTCAGGGTTCCAAGAAGGCCTGAACTCTAAAGAGCCATTGTGGGTTTTTTGGGTGACAGTTGCTGGGGCGCTTTGGGGTTCAGGTTTGCGTGGCCATTCCAGGCACGTGAGAGGAGTTTTGAAGTTCATGCTGAGGGTGTAGGGTTTAGGGTTTAGGGTTTAGGGTTCGTTGGGATTTTTCTTGGGGGTGTTAAGAGTCGCGGGTGGAGCCTAAAGCCCACAGGCCCCACATTCGGGCGAGGGCCAAGCGCCTTCAGCCGACACCAGCAACGGCACAACTTGCAGACGCCCGACTGCAGCCTCTTCTTTACAGGGCTTAGGCTTCAGGGTTTAGGGAGAAGGGCGACAAGTTTCGGGGTTCGTGTTCACGGCAGGTTGACGTCTTAGGGTTCAAGGTGGAGATGCGATTGGGGCGCATGTAGGCTTTCGGGGTAGGTTGGAGATCGTTGCAGGCTGAAGTCTGATATCTCTGCGGGTCCACCTCATCACTTTGTGACGTCATGCCTCCACGTAAGACCAGACGTCACCCAACACCCAAAGTCAAGTCTGCCACAGCTTCAAATGAGGTCCAGACGAACGTCCCTGCGAAGGAAATCCTGGGACGAGAGTTCACCTGCTTAGCTGTTGCTTTGGCGGCGCCCAGCGCTGGCCGGGATTTGTCTCTTCGTTTCTCAGAAACCTGGGAACGAAGCAGTTCTGTGTAAGGGCCCTGGGCGCATGCGGCCAGGTCCTTGCATGTCTGCTAAGCCCTAAACTCTAAGCCCTAACCCTTTAGTGACGTGCAGGAGTCATCCTACACCCAAAACCCTATGCCCTAAACCCTAAACCCTAAACCCTTAGGCTGTTAGGGTTTCGGGGTTTAGGGCGCAAGGTGGCCGGACCGTCCCTGAACTCGGAAGAACTTCGGGGCGGAGATCTGGGACATGGCTGGCGCCACTTTAGCGCGCGCCTTTGGCTACATGCACCTCCAGCTTGGAGAAGCCCTCAATCACCTAACTTAGCCCCTTGTTAGGGTTTAGGGTTTAAGGTTTAGGGTTTAGGGCTTAGGGCTTAGGGTTTAGGGTTTAGGGTTTAGGGTTTAGGGTTTAGGGTTTTAGGGTTTTAGGGTTTTCGGGTTTAGGGTTTAGGGTTCAGGGTCCTTCTTATCCTTCATCATATGAAGTTTTTTGGGTTTAGGGTTTTGGCCCCTCATCCCAAAAGCCCACCCCTGCCACACCAAAAGCCTTCAGCCGAGAGGTAAGGCTCTTCCTCTCCCAAACCCATAAGGTTAGACGACCACAACCATCCCATTGAAAGTTGAGGGTTAATTAGGGCTTTTCTGTTGCGGGGAAACTCGGGGTTCGAGAAGGCTTAAGAGCATGTGAGCCCCAGGAGGCATCTAGCCATCAGCTTTCTGCGTCTACTGCGGGGAACCCTACTAAACCCTAAACCCTAAACCCCTACTTTGAAGTAACATTGAGTTTCTACAGGGCCGAGAATATCATCTGTAGAACCCACTGATCATGGTTTTTCTAGGGCTCCAAAAGCCACCCAAGTAAAGCCTCCTTTGCCTCGCGATCTCGTGGAAAGCTTCATCGGAGCTGAGGGCAAAGTTTCCTGTCCGGTGAGGGAATTGAGGGTGTGTTGGTGTGCTTTCAACCCTAAACCTTGAACCCTGAACTCTGAACCCTGAACCCTAAACCTTATACTGAGAATCTTCCGAAGAGTAGGACCTTGTTGCAAAGTATCCGGCAGGTCCACGTAAGTCTCGGTTCTCTCAAAACAGGATAGGGTTTGGGGCTGAGGGTTTAGGCTTTAGGGTTTATGGGTTAGGGCTTATATAGGGTTGTCCTCCCAAGACCCCTCAACCCTACATCCTACACCCTAAAGCCTCAACCGTTGAGCCTCAACCCAGCAACTTTGTCAAGCGCACCACCTCCTCGAAATGGACCTCCGCGCAAAGGCACGCAAGAAATGATTGCACCTCCGAGCCCCAAGCTGAACAAGTTGCAGTATTTTGGACCCACCTCGCTTAGCTCTCATAAACGAGTTGCATTGAAAACACCTCGATCAGCAAAAGAAGCACTTTTGATGTGCCTTGGCAGCAAAGCATCCGGGAAAAACAATCGAAGCAGGTTTTAGCATCCACTTCCTGCCATTAAGTAGGAAGACGGACAACTGTATGTAAGTTAAGTTGATTTCTGAAAGCTAGATCTCTCTCTCTCTCTCTGGATTCCTGCAGCTAATCTAATTTGTTTGGGCTTCTGTCGCATGCTGCTTGAGCTTTCCTGATGCAAGGAGCATACCTCAGCCCCTAAACCCTAAACCCTAAACCCTAAACCCAAGGTCTTGTTTGTGTTTCGTCACGACAGCTGAAGCCCACCTTCAGCAACTCCACGATGAGCACGGACAAGAAATCCCTAAACCCTAAACCCTGAACCCTGAACCCTAAACCCTAAACCCTAAACCCTCCCTTACCAGCCGAACTCCATCATGGGAAGCGACTGGGCCTAGACCTTGCACATGGAATTCTTGCAATGACCCCCTCGTCAGACCATGCCTCCTGTCATGAGGGTCCGAACTAAAATGGATTTGGGCTAACACCTGAGCTTATTCTCGTTGTCCAAATGAGCGACAGATACAAAAGGGAAGCTGAGCCGGGCGACTTTGCTGTAATTTTAACGCTACGCGACCCGCCTCGGCCCGGCCCAGCGCATCCGCGTGAGCATGGTGATTCCGCAGCGCCAAGTCGCTGGACCCCAAGCAATAAGGGTTGGGTTTACCGGGTGGTTTATGGTTTGGGGTTTAGGGTTGAGGGTTAGTTTAGGATTGAGGGCTTAGGGCTCAAGGTTCACGCTTTGGGGTTTACGGGTTTTTTTGGGTTTAGGGTTCAAGAGACGGTTCGGCTTGGATTGATCGTAGGGTTGAGCCAGGCCCCTCAGGGGGGGGGGAGGGGGGGGGGGGGGGGGGGGGGGGGGGGGGGGGGGGGGGGGGGGGCCTGCTGGGAGGGGCTTCAACTGCCTCTGGTCTGGCGAACCGTCCGCTTGCGGACCCGGTTTCCTAGGGGGGGGTACCCATTTGAGGCAAAAAAAAAAGGGGGGCCGAGGATAGA
Source organism: Symbiodinium natans (assembly GCA_905221605.1). Classification (NCBI taxonomy): domain Eukaryota; class Dinophyceae; order Suessiales; family Symbiodiniaceae; genus Symbiodinium; species Symbiodinium natans. The sequence continues at coordinate 78,515 of CAJNDS010000695.1, forward strand.
AACCGCGGAATACTTCTCTGGAGCAGATCCTTTTCACGGCCTAAATCGGCGAACTGAATGCCCCTCAGTCAATTTCATATGACGTCTTCTTTCAACATGACTCCACAAATCTGATCATTACGTTTGAGGATGTTTGAGGCATCGTGCTGCGGGGAGTGCGGTTGCTCGATGCTCATCACCCCCGCTCATGGGTTGACAAGCTTTCAAACCCTAAACTTTCCCTAAACCCTAAACCCTAAACCCTAAACCCTAAACCCTAAACCCTAAACCCTAAACCCTGTGCCAACCAAACAGGTCGCAACTGTTCACGCTGCACTCCCTCCACCTACAACTTGAACTTGTGCAGGCGACCCTAAGCCCTAAACCCTAAACCCTAAACCCTAAACCCTAAACCCTAAACCCTAAACCCTAAACCCTAAACCCTAAACCCTAAACCCTAAACCCTACACCCTAAACTAAACCCTAAACCTTTGGTTCACCAGCGTCGCTTCGAAGCGAGAGTTCCTTCTCACTGCTTGGCTGGATCCACCAGAGCTCTCTCAAGCACAGATGTTTCAGGGTTTAGGGTTTAGGGTTTAGGGTTTAGGCTTTCTGCATCTTAACTTCAGATCTCCATTATTTGTTGTTATTTGCTTGTTGACCTATGACCCGGGGAAGAAACATGAACCGTGTGGTGCAATGGCAAAATTCATTTCTATACCTTGTTGATATACCGGTGAAAAATGATCACGCAGACGAAGAAGCTGCCAACATTCTTCTCGTTCTCGTTGACCAGCTCATCAAAACATTGATTGTAGAAAATTAAATACTCCACATTGCTGTGCATGTTGTCATTGCTGTGCATCTGCACTTGGGTCGCATCTTGGAGGGAATAGGTTGGAAGCTTAAACTCCGCACTGCTTGCTTAGGCTCTCGGCAGGCTGTTCTCCGCCCCTCACGTTCAAGGAAGCGGTCGCCCCATCAAAGCCCCACCACAGCCGGCTCGAAGCGTAGAGGGCGTGAGATCACCTGAAATATCTCATCATGGGCGGAGTCTTGGGTGGCGCCGTCGGAACATGGAAGGACACCTCCGCAGCTAACTTAAATGCGCATGTCGTTGCCAAGGATGGGTGTGGGGGTAGTTGGGTTTCTAGTGTGAGATTCGACGGAGAACCGCCTCACCACCAGTACGTAAACCAACTCGGAGGTTTCGTCTTCAGCAACTTAGTACAAGGTCGGTTCCAAGGTCTCCGAAGTTACAGGTGTTGCTTGGAAAGGACCAGGATGCCCATGGATGCGTTAGGAGCTAGTGATGGCCCAAACCGACGCCCCCCAGATAGGACGATGGCTCTGAAGCTGTTCAAGACGGAAAGGATGGCAGCTTCAGCATCAGCGGGAAGGAGGCCTTCTACTTTCTAGAGATGGTGGCACCAGCAGCATGCGTTGCAGCATAGAGGACGCCACAACTGTATCATCAAAGAGAGAGACTGAGACAGAGAGCCAGACAAGGAGAGACCCAAAAATGCAGCAGGATGGGTCAGGGTTTTGGGTTAGTGGGACTTGTCAGCTGAGCTTGGCCGACCGTCGCACATGTCTGTTGTCTGGCAGGGCGGTTCACCCGTGTGCGCCCTCTACAGCAAGCCGGTCTCGTCAGGCTACAGATGGTTTGTAGGGCCTTGAGGTTTTCTACATCTTGTCAGATCCCCATAGACTGATCGCACGGCGACCGTTGGCAGGGCCAGCCCTATACTATATCCAACCTAAGCCGTCGAAGTCAACCCCTCAATCCCTGGACTTTGAGGGTTTGAGGCTTAGGGTTTTTCCCTCTTCACCTCGCCCCCCCCCTCCCCCCCGCGGGCCCTCGGCCCCTTTCCTTAAACTCCTTATCCTTAGACTCTCTTCAAAAGTGGGCCCCAAACGCCTCAATTGCCATCAGTTTCTGTGGAGAGGCGAATACTTTGAAGTGACCTGCGAAAGCCTCAAGGACAGCGTCTTCATTGGCGTCAGCCCCCGGGCCTAAAACGAGGTTTAGGCTTTCAGGTTTAGGGTTTAGGGTTTAGGGCTTAGGGCTTAGGGTTTAAGGTTTAGGGCTTAGGGCTTAGGGCTTAGGGCTTAGGGCTTAGGGTTTAGGAACTTTCAGGTAGTCGGACTTGAAGGTTCAGGCTTAGGAGTTTGATGGTTGAAGGGTTACCGGTCGGATGTTCCCCTTATGCAACAGTCCTCAATTGGTATGACAATGGGGGGGACTATAATCCCTTTTGGGGACTGTTAGTACGGAAGGGGGAACATCCCAAGCTACACCCTAAACCCTACACCCTAAACCCTAAACCCTAAACCCTAAACCCTAAACCCTAAACAGGGTTCACGGTTCGTAGGCATTCAACACGCATAGGACAGAGGCCCTGGGAGCCAATTCCGAGGCACGGAGGCGGCTTTCGCCAAAGGCTACAAGTGTCCCTTGTCTTAAATGAGTCGTGAGGGGGGTGAGATCGTTTAGGGTCTAGGGTTTAGGGTTTAGGGTTTAGGGTCTTAAATGGGGATTTTCGAAAGTAGGAGTACCCGTTTAGGGGTGGGGGGTTCCTTCAATAAGGATCCTACTATTTTGGGGGGGTATGTCAAGAAGGGTACTCATATTTGGGGAATTTCCCCAGATGAGTCGTGGAGGGAGGTGAGATCCTCAAGAAGAACCAAGATGGCGACGCCCCTGCAACTCCTAAAACAGAGCCACGCTCAGCCAAGATCCCTCCCTCACGACCTTGGCGATGCTCAGCCTAGGGTTTAGGGTTTAGGGTTTAGGGTTTAGGGTTTAGGGTTTAGGGTTTAGGGTTTAGGGTTTAGGGTTTAGGGTTTAGGGTTTAGGGTTTAGGGTTTAGCCTCATAAACCTCTACAGTGGACTCTACAGCCCAACAGCTCTCACGTTCATGCCAGAAACAACATGTAACAAGGTGTAAGGCTACCGCCAGAAGACACACAACTTCCTGTCCAGCTTGAGCCGAAGCCATCCTATGCCCCTTCCCCTCTAACGTGATCAGCCCCCCCCCCCCCCGCCCCAACACCTAAGCCATTAGAAAAAATTCTCCACCCCTAAACCTTAAAATCCCTAAACCCTAAGCCCCTTAAAACCCTGAACTCTGAAACCCCTGAACCGAGGTAAGTACAGCACCCAGGAGCCCCAAGCGAACCCTTGCATTATGTGTCCTGTTCATTCCTTGGTTGCTCGCTGCTCCTGGCCCTAAACCCCATAAACCCTAAACCCTCAAAACAAAACAACAAAAAAAGTTATGTGGAATCATTCTGAGTTTCCCAAGGTAGCTGTCTAAACAGCTGGCAAGCCGAGCGTAAGTAAGTTAAGAACTCTGAGAGGCCAAATGCTCAATTCACATAAACCTTTGGGGCCTTCCCCTCCAAGCTCCTAATTCCAAACAGAAGCCGTCGGGCAAAACGTGCAGGTCAAACGTTCGGTCACAACATTTCGGTCAAGACTTTTTGCCCAAGACTTTCCTTCAAGACGTTCGTTCAAAGCTTTCGTTCAAGACTTTCGTTCAAAACTGTCGTTCAAAACGTTTTTGGGATCCGAACCCTATACGATTCCTGCAAAGCATGTTTTTAAAGGGGTCCTGGACCGGCAACGTTTCGTTTTGCACCCATTTCACTACTGGCCCAACATCATTACCTGTCACGTTTCGATTCGCACGTCTAAAAAGACGTTCAACAGGTTCGTTGAAAACGTTCGCTGACAAGCTGTTATAGAGCACAACAAGGAGAGTCTAAAACAGAGTCGTTCGTTGACAGCGTTTCGTTGCAAACTTTCGTTCGAATTCCAAAACGGTATCTTGACCCAAACCCTCTACAAATTTCTCTAAACCCTAAACCCAAAACTCTAAACCCCAAACCCTAAACCCCCTAACCCCCCTAAACCCCCTAAACCCCGTAAACCCCCTAAACCCCCTAAGCCCCCTAAACCCCCTAAACCCCCTAAACCCCATACCAAGGCCGGGGACTCTTCTTTGGGGGCCCGGGGAACTTGTCCAACGGCTCTGGTCTGATCAGGGGCGGCTTCGGCGAAAGCCGGGCGACCCAACTGGCAGGGTTTCGGGTTTAGGGGTTTAGGGGTTTAGGGGTTTAGGGGTTTAGGGGTTTAGGGGTTTAGGGGTTTAGGGGTTTAGGGGTTTAGGGGTTTAGGGGTTTAGGGGTTTAGGGGTTTAGGGTTTAGGGTTTAGGGTTTATAGGGGTTCAGGGTTTCGGGTTTAGGGTATAGGGGAGTTTGGGGGTTTTGGGGTTGGGGTTTTGGGGTTGAGGGGTTTTGGGGTTTAGGGGTTTTGGGGTTTAGGGGTTGAGGGGTTGAGGCGTTAAGGGGTTGAGGGGTTGAGGGGTTTAGTGGTGGTGCTTCGGGGGTAGACTTGAGGGTTTTGGTGAAAAGCATTCTGGGATTGAGTGGGTTAGGGTTGGCTCCCCTTCTTCAGCCAAGACCCGAAGTTTCCTCAGCAGACGACGCCAGCTGAGGGGTTTTCGAGAATAAAGGAACCCCTTGGGCCCTTGGGGTCCTAAAGTAGACCCCCCAATAATATCATCCCCGAATCACATGGACTCCAACAAGGTACCCCGAATGTCGGAAACCCTAAACCCTAAACCCCTAAACCCTAAACCCTAAACCAGTGGGCTGCACTCCGAAATCCCCAAGGCTACTTCAACTTAAGAGCCCCGTGCCTGGAGAACTGCCCTCGCAACCTCGGAGACACACGCTGCTTCTTGGGGTTTGGGGTTTAGGGTTTGGGGTTTTGGGTTTTGGGTGTAGGAGTTGGGGTCTGGGGTTTGGGGTTTAGGCTTTCGCACGCTGCTACGCTGCCCTGGCCCAGGCATTAAGCAGGGTGATGTCGTTGGCTTCCTTACAGAGTTCGATGACAAGTCAGCGACTCGGGCGCAAACATGTGGCGGCGCCAGGCACATCCTCGGGGGCTCTGGAGGCTGTGTTCCGTTTCATGGCGTATCCCTTCGGTCAGCAAGCCATGCTCAAATGGGTTTAGGGTTTAGGGTTTAGGGTTTAGGGTTTAGGGTTTAGGGTTTAGGGTTTAGGGTTTGGGGTTTAGGGTTTAGGGTTTAGGGGCTCCCTGCTTGGCACTTGGGGATCTCTGGCCTCTGAGGTGAAGGTCACGGTCTACCAGGATGGCCGATGCTTGGGACTGGCCTTTGAGTCTCCGCGCCAGGACCCGGCAGAGGGCGGGAGGACGATGTCTAGGGAAGCCGGTGACGCAGTCCACCTGTATGTCAGCAGGGCTCAGCCGCCGTGGACCGGGTACACATGTGAAGGGCGTCATTTGTCATTCTGTCACAGTTCGCAGGCGCTTCATGGCATCTCACGAAAGGCGCACCCACGTTCCCTGACAGAAAAGCTCTGGAAAACTAAACAGAAAATAGAGCGGCCATGTGTTGAACACCACGCCGAACACGACCCCGCCTACTCGCTGATTGAGTCTTCTCCCAAAGCTCTGCCGGCAGGATGCCTCAGCGCAAATCTTTCCAGTGGTACAGGCCAAGGCTCCTCGCCCGCTTCGTCGTGCAAGGTGAATAGGCTGCTTGTGTGGTGACGTCGCAGTTGTATATGGGTCCGGTATGCTATGCAGTAGTCCAACTTAGTGTGGCTCACAAATGATCTGAATCCGATGCAAGATAGTGTGCTTGTGTGCACGCATTGCTTGCGCATGGTGGCCCTGCAGGCCGATGGAGACAAGTTCAAGATTGCCACCAAGTCGGCACCATCTGCCAAGGAGCTAATCCTGGTAAGGGTAGCCCTAAACCCTAAACCCTAAACCCTAAAGCAAGAAACGCGACGAGGACCGCCAGCCGGCAGCCAAGACCCACTTCGCGGTAGGCCTCCGCTGATCGGGCCGCATGATGTTGTGTCGGCTGGTGCGTGTCGGTTCGGGCCCGGAGGGTGTTAAAGTTGTTTTTTGCCGGACAGGAACCTGGAAGCTCGAGAAGCTCATGCTGGGCCCTGAGCTGGGGGAGTTCCCCTTGGCGGACAAGATGGGCGACAAGCCGGTGACGGTGACCATCAAGGACCGCGCCAGTGGGCCAGTGGGGCACGCCCCAGTAGCCACCCAAAGCAGTAAACGAAAGACACGCATCCCCGGACCACAGCATCCAGGCCCGTACCCTCCAAGCGAAGTGCATATTGTTCAGGATGCCGGTGACAAGAAGTTCCACATGAGTGCCAAGGTCGCGAACACCATCAACAACCAGGTGACAGTACAGCAGCTCGCTCATGATAAGATTGCAGGAAGCAGCATGGGCAAGCCCCATAAACTCTAAGAGTACAGCCACGCGACCTTCAACCTCGAGCTGCTAAAGTTATCCTTCAGGGAGCCCGAGCCCTGACCCCCGAACCCTGATGCGCAACTCTCAGGACTTGTTGACAAAGAGACCCCGAAAGATCCCTAAGCCCTGCACCAAGGGACGACCCCTCGGCGGCACCCTTTGAGGCAGTCCAGGCTGGGATGGCTGGGATTTGTGGGCTTCCGGGTCCCTTGAACCTGGCTCTCCGCGGGGTTTCTGGGGTGGTTTCAGGGTGGTTTCAGGGGCGAAAGGTTGGCGAATTTTGGCGTGACTGAGCTGCTTTTGGACTTCGGTAGAGTTTTTTGGCGAGGTTGCTCGCCCGCCGTTAACCTATTATGTGCGAGCCCAGAAGTCTGAAAGCGACGAACAGTTTAACATTTGGTGACCCCAGACGTTTGGAAGCGACGACAACGTCGCATTTGGTGAACACAGACGTCCGAGAGCGGCGACAGCGTCGCATTTGGCGAACACAGACGTCCAAAAGCGACGACAGTTTCGTCGTAGTTAATGAGCACCGGTGTCTAAACGCAGCGACAATTTTGGCATGTCGTGCGCACCGGTGTCCAAAAGCGATGTCAGTTGAGGCGAGAGTTCGGTTTTCGTCCAAGAAAACGAACGGGTTTCGAGAGAAACGCATGCTCCAGGCCGTGATCACCAGTCACGGGCGTCCTAAGTGTCGACACACAGACTGGGGAAGTTCATCAAGAGGTACTGCTAACACACGTGAAGCTGTGTCAAGGTGTTATTCCTGGAGTGCATCCTGCACCCTAAACCTTAAAAGACCCTAAACCCTACAAGCCCTATGAACAGCGTCCCGCTCAGCCCCCGGCAAAGGTCGCCGGCGGCATGTCTACCATGATGATGGGCGACGGGGGTGAAATGGAGGCCAGGGTTGTAGAGCTTTTCTAAGGGGGTTTATAGAGTTTTGGGTTGTGAGGAAGCGGTTTAGGGGGTTTTGGGGTTCAGAGGTTTGGGAGGCTTTCAGGGCGTAGCGGCTTTTTCGCGCTTTGGGGGCTTGTGGGCGAGGGGTTTCGGGCACCTGGAGCACTGTGACTGCGGTTGGTGTTGACAGAGTTTAGGGTTTAGGGTTTAGGGTTTAGGGTTCAGGGTTCAGGGTTCAGGGTTTAGGGTTTGAAGTCCAAGTCGGGGATCCAAGGTTTCGGCTGCTTCTTCGCCTGCTCTCGCCGCCCAATCAACGTGATGTAACATTTCCCGAAACCCCAGGGTTTAGGGTTTAGGGTTAGGGTTTAGGTTTTACGGTTGTGAAAGTTTAGGGTAGCAGTTCCCGAAACCCTGTGTCGCCTAAAACCTTCAACCCTAAGTCAAAAACCCGAGACATCCCGAGACCGAATCCTCGAGCTCTTGGCCGCGCATGTCCTGCCCCCTTGTGGCATAGGTGGAGACGAAGCCACCCTATAGCAACCCTAAACCTTCAGCAACCCTCAACCCTCAACCCTAAACCCTAAAGCCTAAAGCCTAGAGCCTAGAGCCTAGAGCCTAGAGCCTAGAGCCTAGAGCCTAGAGCCTAGAGCCTAAAGCCTGGCGCAGGTGGAGACGAAGCTCGGTGGTCTGTCGGATGTGCGGAAGTGGATCTTCAGCGACGAGACTCTGCTTCTGCAGGGGCCCACCATTGAGGCGCCGAATATCGGGCCTTAGGCCTTCATAATTGGAATAGGGTTTTGGGTACAGGCTTTGTCGGGTTTCGGGGGGTTTTGTTTTTTGAATGGGCTTGTCTTTTGTATGGCTCTCCTGGCTTGGAACGACATGGTTTTGAGGGGTTTTTTGGGGTTTTGAGGCACTCTACTGGAGGAGCCACCAACAGGCGGCACCCTCCACGGCATCGGTTTGCAGCTCCTCCAAGCGATTGGGGGGGGTCCCATTCATTGGGCGCGGGGGGGGGGTGGTGGGGGGAAGGAGGCCCGATCCAGGTCTGCTTGTTCCAGACGCTTCTCGGCAGGAAGCCGAGGCGAATAACCAGGATGGTGATTATAGTATAATTGTCAAGAGACCAAGGGAATATGATTCCGACCCCTATATTAGGCCTTGCCAACCCCCAGCCCGAAACTCCGAACCCTGCGGATACAGCCTCGGGCCGAGGTTTAGAGTTCAGGGTTTAGGGTTTAGGGTTTGGGGTTTAGGGATTAGGAGAATCGCAGGGTTGGGCGGATTCCTGAGCCCTGTAGGCATCACTCAAGCCCTACGTGGAGGAGATGTCGCCAGTCGGGTGGCCGAAGTCTGGGGTTGGGCTTGTTAATTTTGGCTGGACTTCTGTTGCTCTTCCTTGTGTCACTATTGTTCATGCATGTCAGGCATGGCGTAGGATTGAAGACTCGGGGCGCCCCGAAGACCCAGTTTCGGCTCGATGGCCGTTGACGCATGATGTAAGCAGAAACGCCAAGCAAGCACCGTGCTGGCTTGTGAGCATTGAAAGCGTCGTCCGCCTTTTAAGGCAGCTGAGCCTTTGTGAGTCACCCCGTGACACACTGCAAGAAGCCTGTTTAACTGTGTGCGAGAGCACCAACGTCAGCAATTGGCACCTACATGGCAGTTGCTGAACACTTTTGAACGCTTGATGGGGCTGCCCACCGCTGTCCCTTTCACAACCTACTGGCGAGGTCGCTGAAGCAAAGTATAAATGCGACACTTGCCGAAATGAGCAGTCGTGGGCAGCACGCTGAAAGCATTGATTCAACAGTAGGGCCCCAGAGCCGCGACAGCTGCGGATCTGATCTGGTTTTCCCGTACATTGCAGTGAACGGTCAAAAGGCGGCTTCGAATCATGTGTTCTTTTCTTTTATAACATAGAATGGGCGAGATCGGGGGCAGAACGCCTGTACGTTAATGGGGGTGTGATAATGTGATGGCGATAAAGAAGATGTGGAATTTCGTTTCACTCTTTGGGAGCAGAAGTCTCTTGCACCGATGATTTGGGAACCTTTGTTTTCTTTCAGCCCTTTTCGTCTTTCTGGGATGCCCTTTAGAATTGGGGGGGGGGGG
>CAJNDS010000696.1:0-60000 GCA_905221605.1 Symbiodinium natans
ACAATGGTCGAAGCATCAGTCTGCGTCCAAACCACAAGCATTTGTTTGAGATCACTTGGAATCAGCGAATATTCGAGCTATGCATAGACAACGTCGGCATATCTCGCGCCAGAGTTTCAGTGCAAGGTTACGAATCAGTGGCCCCCCTGGCGCAAGTCTTCGTGTGGATTTTTACGAATGGTCGCACGCAGCCAAACGATCCTTCTTTCCATCCGCTGCCTTCTGCAGCGCAAGTGGACGCCCGCATCACATGTGCGTTGTGTGAGCGGGATTACACATTGGCCCGACCGCAGTGGTCAACGTGTCCGCTGTGCTTGTCTTGGATTTGCAGCGATCATATTCCGCGGGCACCTTATCGAAAATGTCCGAATTGCCCGAACCAGCTGCTGGACTACGTTGGTGGAAGCACTACACACATCGTGTACGTCTCTTGAGAATGATTTATTTATTGTTTGGATATACATAGAGATGAAAACAAAGAGCTCAAACATAAGTCCATAAGAACACAAGAGAGACTGTAAATTATTCATTGAAAGTGGCGAGTCATACATAGACGAGGAAGCTTCTGCGTCAGCTTTCACTGAACAAGATTATTGTGGAGGGTCGTCGTCGTCGTCTTCAGCACGCCGCCAGACTCCCATGACCAAGGTCTTTCTATACTTGCCAGCATGCACGTTCTCATGCTGGCTACACAAGCGAAGTTTGCTTTTGCTGCCTTAGCTTTAGCGAAAGAATAATAAAGACTTTTTTTTTCTACTCAGACATCTCAGGTGAGTTCCAGTTTCCCTTGAATACGTTGGTTGGCAATGTCTTGAACGAGCCCTCGCCAACGCTTCCTGTGTTCCAGGTGCCAGATGATCATGCGACCAGAGACGTCTCCACAATTGCTTCCTGCAGCAGGTTGAAGGATCTTCACGCTGCCCCACAGGACGCGAAGATTCGATTCGAGCACGAAGATCACAAATATTTCTTTGAAGGAACTGTGATTGCGAGAAGCGTGCCTTGTCTGAAAGCAAAGCCTTTTGTGAGGACTGATCTACAGCTTCTTGCAGAGTATTTTTTAACGGCCCTTTTTTGTATGCGCAGCTCAGGTCACTGGACTCATTCGCGAGTTTACAGAGCCCTTTGATCCTGAAGAAGCACTCGCAAAAATGAAAGCCGGCAAGAATTGGCCCAGGACCGACTACTTATCGCCTGATCTGAACGTCGATGCTTTCGCGCAGATGCTTGCAGCTGTGGATTTCGATGGCAAAGAAGAAGCGTTGCAGGTTTTGAGCACAGCACTTCCCGATCTTGAGAAGCTATGCAAAATACTTGCAGAGGCTCGTGAATCAGGTATTGCTGACTTGGCAGAACTTATCGACTTCATGGTTCTGGCGGACAATGAGATTATCGGTTTGTGGCTGCAAAAGAGGAACACGGCTGCAAACTCAGGTACCTGGATGCATGCGATGTTAGAGCACACGCTGAATGGTTTTCAAATACAGCCAGGTGTTATGGAAACGGAGCTTGGTCATGCTATGCAATTCTTGGCAGAACACGCTGACTGCACAGTTTTTCGCACAGAATGGGCAATACACGCGCCCCGAGAAAATTTGGCTGGCTCCATCGACCTTGTGTTGTACAAGCCCAGTCTTGAAAAGTACATCCTCGTGGACTGGAAGAGAAGCGAAAAGCTCTCGCACAAGTATTCGAGCTTTGGAAAGACGATGCAGCATCCTCTCGAACATGTACCAGACTGCCAAGGCGAGCAATACAGGCTGCAACTTAACATCTATAGATGGATATTGGAGGCGTACTACGACGTTTCAGTCAGCGAAATGTATGTCGTCTGTACTCACCCAGTTCACAGCCCTCGACCTTTCTTGGATCTTGTTCCTGACATGCAAGAAGCTGTGTCGATACTGATGCAGCATGTTCGAGATTCTGACTTAGCAGATGAAGAAGCACAAGGTTTCCGCGCCTTGGAAGAGAATGTGTCTCCGACAATACCATTCGAGGTAGTTTTGCCTAGCCACAGTGGAGCAGAGATGCACACTCAAGACGAGCTCGCTGTGGCGCTTGGAGGGCTTCTGGACGAAGATGACGCACAAATTCCTAGTGCAGCTAAGAAAAGAAGACTCATGCCAGGAGCGGCCGAGTCCATAGCAAAATTTTCGCAGAGTTTTGCTAAGGCAGCTGCCATCAATGCCGATGAACTCGACACCTGCGTGCCAGACGTACCGCAAGATGGCTTAGCAATACTGACACACACGCGAGCTATGCTGCAGGAACTGAAAAATAGATTTCCAGCGTGTGCAGAGCAGTCTCATCGCATCATTCTCTTGGCAGCACACATAGCCGAAAGCAAGATTCCGGACAGGCCCATGCTTACTGATCTGGCAGCAGTTGCATGGCTGGTCGAGGGCGAAAGACACATGAGAGTGCATAAAGGATTCCTTTGGATCTTTAACGGCGACGGTTCCTTCCTACCTTTTTCCGGAATTCCTCCAGAAGCTGTTCTACATCGACTTGGCTTGTTCTTTAAAATTCTGGAAGGCTCTTTCAAGCGCCTGAAAGAAAGCGTTCGCAGGGAACATTGGTGTGTGGCGAACAGCATTATGGCTGATATTCAGAATTTCGAAACAGAGGAAGATTATTATCGTGCTTGCATAGAAGCAGCCCAACTACATGCGCGCTCAGACAACATTGAGGAAGCAGAAGCGCGAGTGGAAGGTCTCGAAGAAGATGCGGATGGGAGCGTTGCTGTTATGGATCAACCACAGCGTCGAGGAAGAGCAGCTGCAAAGCCTTGGACAATTCATGCAGCTGAAAAGGCATGGAAATTATGCCAGTGCTTGAAGGCAGAGTTCATGCACACCAAGATTATTGCGCTCATCGTGGAATGGTGTGAAACAGAAGATCAACGTCGACCTGCTGTGTGTTACACAGACAGCTGCTTTGTTTATGACGCGGACCCCGCCCTCCACGTGAAGCAGGTAAAAAAGAGTCCGAGCAACAACTGTTACATTTCAATCCCACATGCTCTTCTTGATCCTGTGCTGGAAGAGAACCAGAGGCGGCTATATCGTTTTTACGAGCGAACATTTTGGGCAAACCACGACGTGTTTATTTGCTGCCAGGCCGCTATCGCTCTGGCCAAGCGCGGCCTCAACATCGATCGTTGCTTTATAGGAATATCTCCAGGTGGAGTTGGTCAAAGTCTATTTTCTCAACACATTGCTGAAATGTATGGCCACAATCACGCGTTCTTCGATCCGAACATCTGGCATATCGAGGAAGAGCTGCGCAAGCAAGTGGAGTCTTTCGCCAGATGCTTTGTCATCACAGGTCAAGAAGCGCCGGAATCGTCAAAGAAGATGCACCTGGACCTTTTCAAGAAGACAATGTCCGGCGACGGCGTGATGGGTCGCAAACCGTATGGTTACACGACTCGAATGTTCAGCATTATTGGCTGGAAACGTCTAGAGGTGAATCGCCTCATGCACTTCGTAGGCGTCAACACGGGCAACTTCAACTCTATATTTCGCAGAGCGTTCATCTACGTCCTCAAAGCTCGGTTTATTCATGAAAAGTTTCTGGCAAAGTATCCAGATCACGAATTGGACGGCATTTTTGCTGCTGATTATTCTTTGAGCAAGTATATTCCACAATCACAATGTTGCCTGGCTGGCTTGCGTTTTCAATGGGCTTTTGAGCGAGAATATAATCTAGAAGATTGCTACAGGGTCATTGAAGACTACGTGAACGGCGGCGATGGCTACCTGACGGAGGACATGATGCGCGCCGCTTGCAATCTTCCGGTGCGACAGAGACATGCAGATGTAGGAGATGCAGGCATTGGCAATCTCCTTGCAGGCGATAAAACACTTCAGGAGGAAGAAACCCGTAAACAGAGCGAGTGGTCAAGCTTTCAGATTTTCCTGATGAGCAAAATGCTGGATATGTCCAAGGAGACGTTATCTTTCCATGAGTTCAAAACGAAAATAAGCTTGAAAGATCGGCAAGCGCCAAACATGCCAAAGGATCAACTCTGGGACGAAATGCTGCGGAAGGACATCGTCAGGGAAGCCATTGTCACGGGCAAGACTAGCAAGGCGCGTGGCGGTCGTTATATACCAAGACTGGATCTCCAGAAACGTCTTGAGGACATCTGCGACGTCAAGAAGGATGGCGTTCGCTTGCTTTTTGAGGAGCAGCATGATGTGGCACGATTGCAGCTTTTCGCCACTGGTTGTGCTTGGCGATCTTTGAACGTAGAGGTCATGCAAGAGTACTACGCTGCCGTTCAAAAGGGTTTGCAAAGCAAAAAGGCAGGCAGAAAAGCTACTTCCGAAGTCGCCAAGATCAATTCTGTTGAGGATTCAAGCAAGAAGATCAAAGAGCGTGAAGACAGCATCGGACGCATCATCCGTGGAGAAATTCGTCCTCCAAATTCTCCTCGTGTGAAGAGACGAAAACACGGCAAGCGTGCGCAGGAGGAGGTTGAGGACGAGCCGTCGGCTGACATTGTGCATCCCCAAGGCCACGTGACAGCAAAAACTGTGGAGTATCACTTTTGCGATGATCCATCATACTCCGTGCGCTCACGACGATACGGCAGAAATCCTTGCGCACAGACCATGTCGAGAAGCATTCAGGCTCACGTTGTGGACGAGCACAGCATCGACTTGGACATCCAAAACTGCGCCTTCACTTTATTGTTTCAGATTCTGCAACAAGCTAGTCCTAGCCCTCCAAAGACGGACGACCTTCAGAACTTTCTGGAAGAGCTAGCTTGGCGTCGCCAGGACGTCATTGCTAGACTGCCCACGACAAATGCCGAAGGCAAAGAGCTGTTAAACGTGGTGCTGAATGGGGGCAATGCTCCGAACAACCTGCAAGATCATCCAGATATTCAAAAACTGCAGCAGATATCCGTTTATTTCAGGTGGCTGGCTTGCAATCTGCTATACGACGACTACATGTCTCTGAAAGACAACCCAAAAAAAACATTTCCAACGGCGAGCATGCTTTCGCTGATGTGGACGGCGGTTGAGGATTGGATCCTTGATGTTTGGAGTGAGTATGTACTTTCTTTGAGCCCGCAACCGCCTGCGCATTTATCTCTGCATTTCGATGGTCTCAGGATTTCCAAAAGTTTCGTTTCCGATGAAAGTGCCTTCATCGCTTCGTGCGAGCAGCATATTGCTGAGAAGACTGGGTTCAAGGTCAAGATTATTCGGAAGCGTCTCAAGTGTGTTTTTGATTGCTTTCGAGACGACGCAGAGACCTGCACGCTCCTGACAAACGTGCCTGAGGTTTGCATGGCCAGGGGCAATTGCATTCCGTGCTCGATGTGGCACGCAATGCCCTTTCTTCGCTCAGGCATCGAGGCCGCTTTGCAGGATCCAGACAAGAAGGCCAATCAAGATTTTGAGACTCAAGGATGCAGAGAGTATGGTCAGACGGCGAGCTTGCTGGGTGCAAATCTAATGTGTTGCGTTGGGCTTCCGCCAGAACGTGTGAAGTCATTTTTGCTTCACAGTGAAGATTCAGGAATGCCTCATTGTGTGGCAGTACAGACAAACGCCGACGGAACTTATTATTCAGTCTTTGACGGCAACAATGTCAGACGACTGTCGTCGCAAGCATTCCGTTCAGCAATTATCACAGGCACAGACGGATCCACTGTGGTATCTTTCTGGCAGAGAAGAGGACAGGAAAAAATCAATCTTGAAGCGGCGCTTCTGCAGCTTCGGGCCGGCGCGTCTTCTACGTCGAGCAGTGATGACGAGGAGGCTCAGCCACTTCCTCGAGAATTTCTCATTGACGAAGATGGTGTGGTGTCATTATCGGACAAGATATTGGATGCGTTGTGTTGCGAGGTAGAACATGTCTTGTCAGATCTGAGCAAATACATTCAGCGACAAGACGGCAAAGCAATTTGTCCTTTCTGTCCCTTTCGATCATTCAAGCAAAAGAGACTTCTGGCGCATCACATCCACAAGCATCACACGAAGGAGAAGCAGTGCGTGTGTTCTGGCACGAAACAAAAGAAAATCATTTATGCGTTACACGATTATGCAGCAGCCATGCAAGAGACTCCGCGCAACTCGTATCTTCAAGACAGTGCCAAAATAATTCGCAATAGCGTGCATCCACCGCTGAGCGACAGACAAAACAACATCGACAAGGAGCTGCGCTTAGTGCTACGTTCCAGTGGGCCCGCATATATCAATGCCACTTGCATTGATACAGATTGTCAGCTGAGAAGAGTTCGGAATATTTACTATGATCACAGCTTCGCGGACATGCTGCTGCAGGAGATAATTTTGCATCACGGTCAAGACGCTTGTCTGACAAAAACAATTGTAAGCTTGTTGTAGTTTCTGCAACACCGTAGAATAACATGCTCGCTAAAGCAGCATCGCTAAGTCTGCGTGCTCAGGTGAAGAGTATATGGCCTCGTTTTCATATCGCCGCACATGACTCCGGCAATCAACTTTCTGCACTCCTTCCGCGGCATGTAAGTTACTGGTTGCCTCTTCTAGAAGATGTTTCTCAGTCGGAAGCTTTTCAGGAGCAGCTTTCCGTCGTGCGCAGATCCTTGGAGATTAACAAGGAATGGCTATACGTCAGCCTTGACGCAACCATGAAGCTTTGCATGAAGCTGTGTGGTCAGGAGTCATACAGAAAACCTAAAAAAGTTCGCGATGCAGCGCCTTTTGGAGATGACTGCGCTTGGAGAAGACTGTTGACGGTTCGGGGCAGATCTGGCGCCGTGCTTATGCTTCACCCGCTTGTCTCGGAAAAGTCCGAGCTCATCGTTTCAGCTTTTCGCGCGGGCTTCGCGTCCAATCAGCTGGAGATGATACAGTACATAGCGTCCGACAGTCCCTCGTCGAAATTGTTTGCGGAAGCAAAGCAGATCTGCGTGAACTTGGCGGGCATTTGCTTGGATCCAATTCATCTTGCCATCGTCTACGAGTACGCGCAGTGGAATAAGAAGACAGCAGGCTCAAAAAAACTCCGACTTATTTTGAAGAAGGTGCTTGCAGTGAATCCCCACATCATTTCAAACTTTGAGCAAAGCCTTTTCACTGGAGAGTCTTCCAGGCCTCTCACATCCGACGAAGAAGAAGCCAGAGCTCAGGTACAGGACCGCAGCATGGATGTAAACGACGCCAAGCAGCTCCTGCAAGAAATCGATGTCCGTGAGCCGTTTCAGACGAGGGTGCTTTTTATTCGATACATAGCAGCGATCTGTGCACTGTATCCGAAAGAAGTAAGCAGAAAGGTCACGGGCGCAAACAAAGAAGTTTACAGAGTGCTGTGGTCGGCATGTGCGCCGGATCGACTTGAATGGCTCTTCAACAACATCAGGATTCGTCACAAGGTGCCCAAAGAAATTCTACCCTTTTTACCAAGTGGGACATCGTCGAACGAAGCACTCCACGCCGAGATCAATTCCTGGAATCGCAGCACGCAGGCATTGCACAGATCGACTCTGGAATTGAAACTGCGTTTTTACACTTACATTAAACTTCTGGCGCATCACCTAGCCACTTGCTTCCCGACTTCCACACTGACAACAGAAGCAATACTTCTGGCCAGAAGTGTAAATCGCAGCCTATGGTCAGCGAAGGCGTGGTCTGATTTCTGTGAAGAACAACAGGGCACTCGCAAAAGACAGAGCAAAGCTCGTCTTCCTTTGGCGACGGCGAGGGAGTGTGAGAAGAGCCTCGTAAAAAAATGGCTGTCAAAAAAACCAGCCAAAAAGTCTTTTCCGAAAGCGAAAAGACAGCATGTAACTCCTTTGAACGCGCCGCGAGCGCACAAGATGCGCCGCACCGGAGTCAAGTCATCTGAAAGATTTGACGTAGGCACGTAGGAGTATCTGTTTCACGCACGCAAGATGCGAACTATAAGATAAGAAAAAATGCTCGTGTGAGATGTCAGACGGTTTATCATTTACATGTTTTACTTCGTCTGGTTGAGTCCACAGCGCATAGATTTCGGTTTACAGCTATAGCAGGGAGAATCTTCAGTGTTAGCAATGCACTGCCCTGTATGCCGCGACGGCGTGTCCACGTGGGTCTACGTCTTACTGGATGTTTTTCGCATTCTTTCTTGTAGCCGACGGAGCATTTATTTTCCTTGTACTGCAGGTCCGAGTGTATGGAGCGCGGGGCAACGACGATTGCCCGATCTGTTTAGAGGCAGGTTTTGGCACAAAGTCGAGATGTAATGACTGTCATGATGAATATCTGCATCCCAAGGAGAAGAAGGACCTCACGGCGCTCGTCCCATGCGGACATTCTTTTTGCTACCAATGTGTGCTTGACATGCAGGCTGTTTTCTGCTATGTGAGACTTGTATAATATTCATAAAAACAAATGGATTGGACTTTGTGTTGCATGAGCGTGCAGCAGGCTCCCAATCAGGGCAGCGAGAAGCTCAGACTAACATGCAGTGACTCGAAGCAAGCATTTGTTTTTAAACAATAAGGTGCTGCAAATGACGCACAATTCCCCGACGGACTCGAGGTGGACCTATCTGAAGATCTTTCATTTTTATACCTTGGAGATTTTCAGCTCAGGTGGTAGACGTCTGGAACGACTGGCAGGCTGTGTCGTTCTTTTGTTGGTCATGATTCTGACTGCTTTTGATACATGTTTACAGGAGGATATCCTTCCTTTGACCAATGAAGCCAGTGTGATCAACACAGAGGCTGGAGTCCCTGTTCGTGCAGTTGAAAGAGTAGCGTGTTTCTGTCTGCGCATTCATGATCGCAGGCAGGAGACACCTCACATATCGTCCTTATCTTATTTTTTTTGGCTGCCGTGCATGTCGTTGTGATAAAGCATAGACTATCACTAACGATCTAGAGACATAAAGACAATAGATAGCTGACTGATGATCCAGGCCGTCAACGTTCCTTTCGAGTGGTGCGGTCGGAAGCCTCAATAAGACACGCGCAAGAACTGTTGGAAGTAGTGTTTGTACCTCTCGCAATGTTGAGGTGCCATTGTGAAGTGGGACAGTAGTCCCAATCTGTTCTCCGAGGCAAGCAGTTCATGTCGAAACTTCACGAATCGCTAGTCCAACATCAAGAATTTATGCTTCAATATTTTGCACGAGGTCATTTTGGTACACGCCCACTCTGACGCCTTGTGTAGGCTGGGCAATTACAGTGTTTCACCTCCTTGCCCTCCTGGATTCCAGGCACGTTGGAGGAATCCATCTAATCGTCACAATCGACGATGGGCCCTGGAGTGATGTTATCTTATTTTTACCTATTCGAACAATTATTTGGCAGTATTTTACTATCGCAAATTAGTGCTTTGTGTAAGTACAGTATATCGGTATGGCCTATCGAGATTGTGGCTGAGCATGATTCTTCAGTGACTGCAGCGATGAAAACTTGCAGATTCAAGACTTCTGCATCACTTGCCCAGATGCGGCATGCCTCTTTCGGACACATTCACCTGCAATTTAGTTGCAGAGAGGATGCTTCTGCTCATGCCGACATCTTATTCGACGTTGTTTCCGTCAATCAAATTATCTTGTTGCCTTGAACGCCTGGCACTAAGATACAGGCAATATACCTGAGTTTATGCCTAAACCCTAAAGGAATAGGTTAGTCTGGTTTTGCTTTCTGAGACTGCGTGGGTGAGATAAAGTGTTAGATTGGTCCTCCGCAATCTGGCAATGACTGCTCTTCGCAATCCCTAAATTTTTTCCTGCGATTGAATTGGCAGGGTGTTAGCAAAGATCAGACTCTAAACCCTGAAACCTAAGTTGTAAAACGATCTTAGAATGTTACTCCATGTGGTTGGTTTGCGTCTCTAAAGACTTAGTTTGTTTTTCCACCCATTCCCCTCTACCTCTACGAATCGTTTCCCCCTCTTTATTAAATACCCCCCTAATAATAAAAATACTTTCCGGAAAAACCTCCCGAAACCGAGCCCGCCTTTTAAAACCTATTCCGAATTAGGGGGGGGGTTTCAGGGCTCCTGAAACCCTGAAGCCAAGGAGGGTTTAGGGTCTAATTAGGGTTTAGGGTTTAGGGTTTAGGGATTAGGGTTCATTAAGGGTTTAGGCTTCGGAGTCAAGGCTTTTCGCAGCACGAAGCTGTCTGCGGGCTGCCTGTCTGGCTGCCTGTAAGCCTGGCTCTCCCCTTCTCTCTGTCTCCTGTCTCTCTGTACAGCACAATGAAGTACATCATTACTTGAGTAACCTGAAGTCTAATTTGGCAACATTTCGATAAAAATACACCCTAATAATAAAAATACTTTTCGAATTTTTAAAGGGGGGGGGGACCCCCCGTTTAATATTAGGGGGAAGGGATTACTTCCACGACCATATACAACCATGTTAATACTAAATAATTTCAACAGCCGCGGAGGCCGAACCGTGTGGCAAGGCACCGGGGGATTGCTATACGGGAGAGGGGGAAGCGGACGGGCCTGCTACCTGCATGTACCCCTCTTCCGTCCCGCGGCTGTTGAAATCTGTACTACTAGGCCACTACCCTCCATCAGCCTCTTGCCCCCTCCTCTTCTTCTGCCCCAACCCCTTGCCCCTTGGCCTTGGCCGAGCCACATACATACAGGCATACGTTTATGGAGTGTTATATGCCATATGCGTACTCAATATCATATTAGTATATGGAAGCATATACATATGTGTCTAAATGCATATGAATAGAAGGGTGTGTGGTGAGTTTTGGATGGTTTCATTTTTTAATTGTGTTTTGTTATTGTTTTTTTGAGAGTTTTATTTATTTTTCGTTTGTTGTTTTTATTTGGGTTTGTGCTTTTTGGTGTTTTTGTTTGGCTTCTTTTTGGTTTTGCTGTATACTTTTGAGTTTTTTTTTGATTTCCAGAGCCTACAATGTTTCCTTTGCTTTAAATTTAGACACTGCGACGGATCGTTCAGTGAAGACGGTCACGAAACGGATTATAAAAAAGCTTATCTTTAACTTTAAACTGATTTGCTTACACACATGATGTGAGTTTTAGTGCTAAAATTATTGTAAACGCTTGCGCGCGCCGCCTCGGCAGCCGGACTAGCCATGGACAGGAAAGGAGGAAGGGGTTTCAGGGGCGTCTTGGGGGGTCTCAGGAGGTCCAGGCGGTCCCAGGAGGGTTTCAGGGGGGGGTCCTAGGGGGGTGGGGGGGGAGTCAGAAAAATTTGCATTGGGGGGAAGGGTTGGGTTAGGGGGAAGGAGGCTCTATCCGGGTCTGCTTGATCCAGACGCTTTTCGGCAGGAAGTCGAGGCGAATATATTAAACATATATGCAGGTCCCTCTCTCAACATAGTAGACAGAAGCTTACAAGAAGTATTCACTGTATAATCTTGGCCGGGGGGGTGTCCAGTAGCGCTATATTCATTCGTTTCTTGGGTTTGGTAGCTGAACCTTGCAACAGTTACGCCCAGAGACAAACATCCCTTCAGACAACATCTCTGCAAGACTTGACTGCAGAGAATTCGGAGTTCGCAGATACACAATCGTTCCAGATCCACTTGTCTCTGCACAGTCAGCCTGCTGGTGATTCACAGCAGCATTAACGGTTTAGGATTTTTCAATAAAACAAGGGCCATGTCATGAAGCCTGGCAAGGCATGTGGGCAAGTTTAGGGGTGTCCCCTCCCACTGATATCGTTTGGCTTGGCTTAGCTCAGCTCGGCTTGGCCTGTCGTGGCGTGCATGGTGCCTTCGTCTTGCGTGTGAAAGGCATGGGATCGGTTGGACGAGAAGCTATATCATGTAGCACTCGTGACGAGTCTCCTGCGATTTCCATCAGAATCGCCTTAACGTCCCTTTAAACTTGGCTCAAGGGAACACGCAGAGATGTTCTTCGTCGTCCCTTTTTCCTGTCCCCCCCCCCCCCCCCCCCCCCCCCCCCCACCACCACCTGTGCTGCCGGCATGCGTTGACAAGTCAGTGTGATTGTTTAGCGCAGGAATTCTGCTTTTTTCGGACATGTTATGTCAGGGAACATTCTATTGTCTCCGAAACCGTCTCATCACATTCGGAACAGTTCTTCAATTAAAGAAAAGACAGGCGTTGCCTGACCCGCTGCTTCTTGAGAAGAAAAGAAAGAAGGCGCGATTTGACTGCCTTGCATTGAATTCTGGGCTACTCTCCAGAAAACCAAAGCCATTCAATTCCGTGCTTGTCAGGCCACCGAGGCAATGCACAAGGCTTTGGAGGAGGAGCGCTTGCAGAAGGCGCGTTCAGTATTCACTTCATTTATCGTGAGAAATTTGAAAACAAAGTCAACGACAGCAACTGACATGCGTTTGAGGCAGCACGTGCTGCAAAAACACCGCTCTAGCTTTGGTTCAATTGTCGCCACTGGCCAGGCCAGGAGGATTCACCGCAACCCGCCGGCGCAGCCGGTACGGCTGCCGGTCCCACCGCGTGCTCCGCCTCCCGAGCACTTGCTACCGCGCACTCCTGGGCCTGTCAAGCACTTGACGTGGCAGCAGGCAGTGCGTGGGTCAGACAGTTCACAGACACAGACACACACACACACACACAAACCTCGGCTCGCCAGGCCTACGACAACGGCAAGAACGAAAGCTGGAAGGGAAACTACTGGAGCTGGGGCTGGAAAAACACAAAGGCGCGCTCACTAGAACAACGATGCCTCATGTAAAGATGACTTCTTTCCCACACATGTTCGCTTGGAGCCTTCGAATCTTGCTGGCCGCTGTTTTCTCGACAGGCCAGGAAAGGAAGCTACTGGAGCTCGAAGCACCCCAAGAAGGTCACGACTCTCGAAGAGCTCCGCATCAAAAGCCTCTAAACCCCAAAAACCCTAAACTCGAAACCCTGAACCCTAAACTCTAAACCCTAAGCCCGAATCCTAAACTCTAAGCCCTAAGCCCCAAGCTCCACGGCGAAGGAGGCTTGGAAAATGGACACGATGGCGAAGTTGAGGCCATCACGACCCCTGGGATTCAACTATAGGGCTTAGGGCTTAGGGCCTAGGGTTTAGGGCTCGTAGGATTTTCGGGCTAAGAGCATGTTGTGGATGCTCGCAGCCGAGCGGATAGAGGGTTAAGGGTTCCTACGTTAGGGTTTGGTCTTCCTTACAAAACACACTAAACCCTGAGCTCTAAATCCTCAACCCTAAACCCTAAACCCTGCGAAGTTGAGGCCATCACGACCTCAGGGAATTAACTCTAGGGCTTAGGGCTTAGGGCTTAGGGTTTAGGGCTCGTAGGAATCTCGGGCTAAGAGCATTTTGTGGACGCTCGCAGCCGAGTGGATAGAGGGTTAAGGGTTCCTTGGAGCCTTACAAAACACACTAAACCCTGAGCTCTAAACCCTCAACCCTAAACCCTAAACCCTGCGACTCTAGAAGGACTTCGCATGAAAAGCCTCTAAACCGAAAAACCATAGACCCGAAACCTTAAACTCTGAACCTTAAGCCCGAATCTCTAAACTCTATAAGCCCTAAGCCCCAAGCTCCACGGCGAAGGAGGCCTCGAAGACGGCCCACGATGGCGAAGTTGAGGCCATCACGACCCCAGGGATTTAGCTGTAGGGTCTAGGGCTTAGGGCTTAGGGTTTAGGGCTCGTAGGATTTTCGGGCTAAAAGCATGTTGTGGATGCTCGCAGCCGAGCGGGAGAGAGGGTTAAGGGTTCCTACGTTCCCAAGCTCCACGCCGAAGGAGGCCTGCAAGACGGCCGACGATGGCGAAGTTGAGGCCATCACGACCCCAGGGATTTAGCTGTAGGGTCTAGGGCTTAGGGCTTAGGGTTTAGGGCTCGTAGGATTTTCGGGCTAAGAGCATTTTGTGGATGCTCGCAGCCGAGCGGGAGAGAGGGTTAAGGGTTCCTACGGTAGGGTTTGGTGTTCCTTACAAAACACACTGAACCCTAAGCTCTAAACCCTCAACCCTAAACCCTAAACCCTGCGACTCTAGAAGGACTTCGCATGAAGAGCCTCTAAACCGAAAAACCATAGACCCGAAACCTTAAACTCTGAACCTTAAGCCCGAATCCCTAAACTCTATAAGCCCTAAGCCCCAAGCTCCACGCCGAAGGAGGCCTGCAAGACGGCCGACGATGGCGAAGTTGAGGCCATCACGACCCCAGGGATTTAGCTGTAGGGTCTAGGGCTGAGGGCTGAGGGTTTAGGGCCCGTAGGATTTTCGGGCTAAGAGCATTTTGTGGATGCTCGCAGCCGAGCGGGAGAGAGGGTTAAGGGTTCCTACGTTAGGGTCCGGTGTTCCTTACAAAACACCCTGAACCCTAAGCCCTAAACCCTGCGACTCTAGAAGGACTTCGCATCAAAAGCCTTTACACCCAAAAACCCTAGACCCGAAACCTTAAAGCCTAATCTCTAAACCCTAAGCCCGAATCCTTAAACTTTAAGCCTTAAGCCCCAAACTCCACGCCGAAGGAGGCCTTCAAGGCTGACAACGATGGCGAAGTTGAGGCCATCACGACCCCAGGGATTTAGCTGTAGGGTCTAGGGCTTAGGGCTTAGGGTTTAGGGCTCGTAGGATTTTTGGGGCTAAAAGCATGTTGTGGATGCTCGCAGCCGAGCGGGAGAGAGGGTTAAGGGTTCCTACGTTCCCAAGCTCCACGCCGAAGGAGGCCTGCGAGACGGCCGACGATGGCGAAGTTGAGGCCATCACGACCCCAGGGATTTAGCTGTAGGGTCTAGGGCTTAGGGCTTAGGGTTTAGGGCTCGTAGGATTTTCGGGCTAAGAGCATGTTGTGGATGCTCGCAGCCGAGCGGGAGAGAGGGTTAAGGGTTCCTACGTTCCCAAGCTCCACGCCGAAGGAGGCCTGCAAGACGGCCGACGATGGCGAAGTTGAGGCCATCACGACCCCAGAGATTTAGCTGTAGGGTCTAGGGCTTAGGGCTTAGGGTTTAGGGCTCGTAGGATTTTCGGGCTAAGAGCATGTTGTGGATGCTCGCAGCCGAGCGGGAGAGAGGGTTAAGGGTTCCTACGTTCCCAAGCTCCACGCCGAAGGAGGCCTGCAAGACGGCCGACGATGGCGAAGTTTAGGCCATCACGACCCCAGGGATTTAGCTGTAGGGTCTAGGGCTTAGGGCTTAGGGTTTAGGGCTCGTAGGATTTTCGGGCTAAAAGCATGTTGTGGATGCTCGCAGCCGAGCGGGAGAGAGGGTTAAGGGTTCCTACGTTCCCAAGCTCCACGCCGAAGGAGGCCTGCAAGACGGCCGACGATGGCGAAGTTGAGGCCATCACGACCCCAGGGATTTAGCTGTAGGGTCTAGGGCTTAGGGCTTAGGGTTTAGGGCCCGTAGGATTTTCGGGCTAAGAGCATTTTGTGGATGCTCGCAGCCGAGCGGGAGAGAGGGTTAAGGGTTCCTACGTTAGGGTCCGGTGTTCCTTACAAAACACCCTGAACCCTAAGCTCTAAACCCTCAACCCTAAACCCTAAACCCTGCGACTCTAGAAGGACTTCGCATGAAAAGCCTCTAAACCGAAAAACCATAGACCCGAAACCTTAAACTCTGAACCCTAAGCTCGAATCCCTAAACTCTAAGCCCTGAGCCCCAAGCTCCACGCCGAAGGAGGCCTGCAAGACGGCCGACGATGGCGAAGTTGAGGCCATCACGACCCCAGGGATTTAGCTGTAGGGTCTAGGGCTTAGGGCTTAGGGTTTAGGGTCCGTAGGATTTTCGGGCTAAGAGCATTTTGTGGATGCTCGCAGCCGAGCGGGAGAGAGGGTTAAGGGTTCCTACGTTAGGGTTTGGTGTTCCTTACAAAACACCCTGAACCCTAAGCTCTAAACTCCAAAAACCCTAGACCCGAAACCCTGCACCCTTAAATTTAAACCCTAAGCTCGAATCACTAAACTCTAAGCCTAAGCCCCAAGCTCCACGCCGAAGCAGGCCTTCAAGATGCCATCAGGTCCCCAGGGATTTAACTGCAGGGTTTAGGTTTTAAGGTTTATGGTTTCTGGGATCTCGGGGTTAAGAGCATTAGGTTTTTATCGTAGTTTCCACATCGCGCTCCTCAACAATACGATCAACTAGCTAAGTCAGAAGAAACTTATAACCTTCCTAATGTAGGTTCCCAGATCTCAAAAAAAAGCCGGTGCCTTAAACCCTAAACCATAAAACCTATGAGGAGGCAACCGAAAGGGAACAAAATTGGCCTTGCATAACTCCTAGAATGGACTCGACAGGACTGGGTATCCTTGGATACTTATGGAGAGCATGGACGTTTTCTTCGGCTCCTGGATGCTTCTCAGAAGCTTAAGGATGTATGGTTTAGGGAACTCTAGACCTGAATCCTACAGCAGCACACTGCTCCTTCTACAGCAACCCGAAACCCTAAACCAGACCTCCTTAAATTTAAGAGTTTGCCCGGGCTCTTAAGAATGAACCATAGTCACCGAACTTCCCTTAACCCAGCAACCCTAAACCCTGAACCCCTACCCTAACAAAGGATTGAAGAGGATGAGACCGCGCAGCGACTTTCCACGCGTGACGTGTGAGATGGCTGGTCTGAGCTCTACCGCAGCTCCCTAGCGTGATTGCCTCGCTGCACAGCACATGGGGTCTAGCTCAGACGACAGCAGCAAACTGAGGAGCCAAGCACGAACGCACAACATGATGCAGCAGAGGAGTTAAGATGCGGTGCATAGTTACCGAAACTTGACGGTGTGGTCAGGTGCGTGCGATTGTGCAAACTTTTTTTCACCCAACAGAAGTTGCAGGTATAGATTCCTGCGGATTGTCGCAGACAATCTGACTTCAGCAACAAAAAAGCAATCCAATTCAATATCATATATTGAACAAGTAGTAGTGTTTGTCGTGATGTATTTAGGCATATAATAAGTGATAAGGCAAAAATGAATTTTTATTAGTGTATATATATGATGACTACGGATGCTAAGCGAAATGAACCCTAAAAATCCCTGCCACATATATATATGTATATATATATATATATATAGTACCCCCCCCCCGTTAACCCTCCCTCAAAGACATAAAGCTCGATATTTTGTTGTTTGAGCAACACTTTCCCGTTTTAATTAACACGCCTGGAACCAAGGACCAAGAACCAAGATTCCCGGAAAAGTCTTGGGACGAATCTTGGTTCCCAGGACGCGGGTCCAGGCAATTCGCACAGCCCTCTATACCTCGAGAACCAAGATTAGGCTGTCAGTTGCAGGGAGGTGCACTGATAGAGTCAGTTGGGTGGCAGCAATGTGGTGGGGGCGGCCACCGCGACCTGCACGTATATAGAGTATGTCAGAGACCAAGGAGTATGATCAGCAGCTATCACTAACACGCTGCGATTCGCAGCAATTGTAAAGCTGCTTGCTTATCCCTCGTTGCATTCAGTGCTTAGACCGGCACCGTCGCGTCAGCTCCCCTAGTATAGAGGTAGCCACCGCGGCATTCTCTCCAGAGTCCCTACCTTTGGCCGGTCAGATGATACTCCACAATGGTGCGGCCTACCTCCGCTTGGAGCCTGCAAGCCCGGCTCCAGCAGCACCTGCTCCTCCGGCTGCGGCTCCAGAAGAACCTGTGGCAGCATGCGCAGTTCGACCGGTGCCAGACTTGGATGACAACAAGCCTCCCACGCACGCAGACATCCAGCGAAACATCGACAGTGGCGCCATCATGGTCCACGTGAGTCGAGTGGCACAGACAGCAAGTGCGCATCGCAGCCTTGTCACCAACATCCAGAAGGCCCTGCGCCTACCGGTTGGCATATCGAATGGAGAGTGGGGTGTTGAAGCACAACGCAGGCTTTTCGAAGTTCTTCGCAAGGCAAAGCGTTCTCGTGGCCGAGTGCTCGCTATCGCTGACAAGGAAGAGGCCATGACGATAACCTGGACCTCAACGAGGAATTCTAGGAGACATTGACAAGAGCAAGACTACGAAGGCAGATGACAAGATGAGGCGCCGCGACCCCTCGAGCAACTCCCCTTCATCCTGACATCTGACTCATCCACCTCCGAGAACCGGAAGAGCAACACAAAGCAGAAGACAGACATGAATCCTCTTGAGGAGTTCGAGTGTTTCAGCGTGGCTTACGATGAGGCTGTTGCAGCAAACAAGGAACTCCGGCAGGACATCTATATGAAGGACCTCCGCATCAGTGAGCTAGAGGAGGAGCTTTTAGCAGCTCAACAGCAGCTGGAAGCTTATGAGCGTGAAGTCTGAGCATAGGCGGAGCACAGACACGATGCCTGACGGCATGACCGATTTTGGAGCTAGACTAGGAAAGACCATGCAGGGCTTTAGCGGTCAAGGCAGTGGTGACAACAAAGTCGAGACGATGTGACTTGTTGCTTCCGTGTGCGAAGATGTCAGACACAAGATGGCCGGGTATTGCTGATTGCAGCTCTTGCCACGCATCTGCCTCATGGCCCCTGGTACAAGCCCGTAGCAAGAAGTAGCATCTCTCGTGACTCTCGTGTTAGGCTCCCTCGCCTTGGCAAGGCCATGAGTAACTTGCTTGATGAGGCCATGGAGCAGTTCGGCGGCAAGGAGCATCACTGCGAGTCACTCTCGCTTCCCCGGTGTGGCTTCGTGGACGCATCGGCCCTGGAACACCCCGTCTCTATCAAGGACTTCATCACTAATGTCTGTCAGCGTCCTGAAGGGTTGAAAACTTGCCCATTGACCTTTGATGTGCACTGGAACATCCCTGGGTTCGGCAATGTCGCCCGCCTAGGTGAAGTGATTCAATCCAACCACTTGGACGATCTACCGGACGCCGTCCGCTTGAAGAAGCAACTTCCTCCAAC
The DNA here is from genome assembly GCA_905221605.1 of Symbiodinium natans. Taxonomy (NCBI): domain Eukaryota; class Dinophyceae; order Suessiales; family Symbiodiniaceae; genus Symbiodinium; species Symbiodinium natans. The sequence goes on from CAJNDS010000696.1 coordinate 18,749, forward strand.
CTCCAAGGTCGGGCTTATCGTGCATAACTTGGAGTCCTGTAGATCATCTGTTTCTCAGAAAAAAAAACCACCATCCAACAAGCCATTCAGCTGTGTGGGGGCGAGTGCCATGTGACTGCCTTCAGGCCTGGTCCGTGGGCACTAAGGAAGGCCTATGTGTGGATCCTCACCCAGATCAGGCCAGATTCCGGGTCTCCCATGGCGGGTTGGCCAGAATCCAAGGTACGCATCATGTCACAAAACAAAGCACGCGGACAGGCCGGTGCTACCTCGGCGAAGTTTTTCCCCCTTCAACACTCGGAGTTTGATACCAATCTTATAACCGCTACTCCTGAACTTCGGTGTGTACTCCGGTGGCCGGGAGTCGGGAAGACGCCGATGCCCATCGTGATGGGCCTGGCCTTGAGCCGCTACCGCATTCTTAGCAAGGGCATTGACGGTGTCAAGCCGGCATGGCGCCGAGCGAAATCCCTGGATAACTTCAGGCACCGCGTGGGCCTCATCCACGATACTGGACGACCCGCAGGTCGACAATTTGCCCATGGCCGACATCAAGAGCTGGCTCACCTTGGAAGAGGATCAGAACTGGACGGGGAGATACAATGATGTGAAGATGGTGCGCAACAACATGCGCGCTATCGCGTCAACAGCCTTGACGCAGACCGTGAGCCAGAGGACGACAACAGTCGTCGCTGCATCACGTCGGACGAGTTCTTCGAACTGGCGCGCAAATTCTCTGAAGGCCATCAGGAGACCGATGTGCTGGCAACCTTGAAGCGCGTAAATCGGAAAGAAAGGCAGCCTTGTGGCGTCTCGTGCGACAGCAGTATTGGCCATCTGTCACGCCCATGCCTCTTGGCTTGTAGGTACCCAGCGTCACTGATATTCTTTTCGCCCCCAATCTTTCAGTAGAACACGTCCCATGGCTGGTCGCAAGGTCTTCAATCCCGTCGTGGCCAAGCGTGGTAAGCAGCGCCTCCTCGCAAAGCGCCGTTCGGAAGACAGAATGGCAGCCCATCGGCAGGAAGTACTTGGAAGGCCGCAACATCATCTTCCACACAGACTCGGCCCGTAGCTACAAGACCCGTCTGAACAAGGTTGTGCATGATAACGTCGTGCGCTGCAAAAAGAAAGTGAGGGTGAACGGGAAGTGGACGTGGCAAATGCCCAAGTATGTCAAGGTCACGACCCACACATTGCCGGGCACAAACAAAAAAGTGAAGGCGAAGGCTGGAACGCAAATCGTCGACCGTGCGTGGCGGTACATCAAGGATCGCTTGTCCCTCAATCAGAGCACGCGCCCGGGATCCAGACTGATTCGAGCCAGCACAGATCCAGGGAGCTCAGTTTCAGTACTGGCACAAGAACGAGGATGCATGGAAAGTCGCCTGCAAGCTCAGCCACTTCGTCATGCAGAAGATCATGGGCGTGTGACTGCCGCCAGGACAAAGCAACTACTGCGAATGCAACTGCGTTCCAACTCATATGTGTCTATAGGTGCGGGGAAGCGCCCGTGTGTTAGATCTTGCGCACGCTGCGAACGACAACTCCATGGCAAAGTGCTCACAATCCTTCTGTGCGTTTCGCAGGGTTATATAGCCTACCACGGTGGGTTCTGGGCGGGAGGGGTAGCGTATATATATATATATATCTTTGTTTCTTTTGGAAAGGGGAGGTGGGGTGGGGGGGGGGGTGGCGGGGCAATTCTCTTGTTGCGGCGCAGCGCGAAGTTTTAGATCTCATGCCTGGCTGATGTGATAGCCGCAGAAGCCCCAGGCCAGCCCTGCCTTCACTTTGGCAAACTTAACGCATGACTTGAATGCCGTCTCACATTGTTTCTCTCTCTTGGGGAGTTGGGGAAGAGGATCCTGTCTAAATACCCATGAAGCAAAGATGTGCACCTTCTTGCTTCTTAGGTTTCTGAGACACCGGCACCGACCATCAACGATTCTAAGCTCTGATCCCTAAAGCCGCCCTAACCTCTAAATAAAAAACGAAATGTCGTTCAGGTTTAGGGTCTTTTGGGGGATTGAGGCCTTTATCAGTTGAACCGTTCAGATCGTTTGCATAACCCCGAGAATGTGCCTTGCAAGCCAAAACAAAACAAGCCCCGACCCCCCCCCCCCCCCCTTAACCCATCTCCACCTTAAAACCCAAACCCTTAACCGCCCCCCCCCCCCCCCCCCCCAACCCTAAAAACCCAGCAGCGGCAGGCGAACCCCAACCTGGCCGACAGCGACGGCCAGGCGCCTTTGCATCAGGCTGGGCATGTATGTTTTTTTTGTGTGCTTTTTTTTTGTGTTCGGAGGAGGGGGGGAGGTTGATTGTTTTTTTGTGTTTTCAGGTTTTGCTTTGTTTTTTTGGTGTAGGTTTTGGGATTTGGGGCTGTAGGGTTTCGATTTGGCCGTTCAAGAGGGCTTCGGGGGGCTATAAGGTTTGCAGAGTTTCGGACGCTTACCCCCCCCCCCCCCCCCATGCGCCATTCTACATCTCCGGGCCAAGCGCAACATACTGCATCGGTTGCCAGACTCAAGGCCTGCCAATGTTCCAGCCATAGGCGGTTGAGGGTTTAGGGTTTCTTTCGGGTTTGGGGTTTAGGGTTTAGGGTTTAATGTTGAAGGTTTCGGGTTTAGGGTTTAGGGTCGAGACTCCAAGGCTATGGACTGATCAGCATTGTCTCTGTTCCCAGACCCCAACGGTTGGGGTTGAAGTGAAACTCTAAGCCCTAAGCCCTAGAAACCATGACCCTCAACCCTTATAAGCCCTTTGTGGTGCTTTACTGCAACTTTAGATCCTTAGCCTTTTTGGGGGCTTATTGGGTTTTCTAGTAAGGCAGCTAGACATTTAACTTATAGCTACCCTCCTACGTGCTAATGCCGCCCCGCCGAAACAAAGAGAGGCGGCGGAGCTTGGCCAGCTCGATTGCCTCAACCTCCTCCTCCTCTGTGGGGCGCAGGCGGCTTTTTTGCGCAACCTGCGGGGGCCAATAGGTGGGCTTCCGGTTTCTTTGTGGGTCGTCAGAAGTAGGGTGTTTAGGTCTCTTGTGTGGGTCGTTAAAAGTAGGGATTAGCGCTTATGGATTGTTGCAAGCAGGGTTTAGGGTAATATGGGTTGATGTGAGTAGTGTTTAGGGTTCGGGGCTTGCAGGTGTCCTGGGCGGTTCTCGACATCGGGGTGCCCCATGAAAAAGAAGTCTGCTTAGAATGGGTACCCAGCAATGGACACTAATTTATGGGACCTGACTCATGGATTAACGATGATTAACGTATATCTCCCTTTCTATTGTGGGGATCCGATCCAGGTTAAGGTTACTATAAGTAGATGTTTCGGACGTCCGAGTGTAGGTGTTTTCCTTTACGGGGGTTTTGGTCGCCCCCCCCCCCCCCCACCAATTCCATCACCCTATAGGAGGGGACTCTGCTGTACACTGGTTGCTTGTTAAAATTGTCGTCCCTTTCTGGGGGGACGCTTCCTGCCAGCCAGGGGCTCTCTGATAAAAAGCGTTTAGGGTTTAGGGTTTAGGGTTTAGGGTTCGCACTCATCTCAGACCCCTAGCCCGAATTCGACCCTAAACGTACCTCCGACATTGAAACGTGGGACACCTTGGCTTTGTGCAGTCTTCCTGCTGCAGGGAACAGTAGCCATGCCATAGTTGTGCTGGAAGGCGCTTTTCTCGTATGTCACTCCCTCCCTCTCTCTCTTTCTTTCTTTTCGTTGCTCCCTCTCTATTGCCTATACCCGCATGTACAGTACCCGAAACCTTTAAACCTTAAACACTAACCCCTATATAGCCAAAACCCTAAACCCCAACACGACAGCACGGTAGGTCCACCAGCGGAACGTCCACGGCGAGACTGCAATAGCCATTGCACAGAGGCAGAGGTAGGCCACTGCAGAGTTGAAGAGCTTAGGGTTCAGGGTTTAGGGTTCAGAGCTAAGGGTTTAAGGCTTGGGGTTTAGGGTTTTGGTGTTTTGGGTTTAGGATTTTCAATTAGACGAATTCTCGGCCGCCCCAGTTCAGCTCCCCAGAGTTATATGGGCTCTATAAGGCTTGTAGGCTCTAAGGATTATCGTTTTTGAAGGGTTTTGAGGGTTTTAGGGTATAGGCCTGATAGGGCTTAAAGGTATAAGGTTCAAAGGCCAGGGCTTAGGGTCGCAGAGAGTCTAACCCCTTTGCCAGGCATCAGCCCTGCATCACCCTGTTGCGTCGGCATCGGCATTCAGCATCGAATGGTTCCAGGCCCACGGAGGGCTCTGGTTGAACTATTGTGGGCATATTTCAGGCAGCTGAGAACTGCTAGGACCCAGAGTAAGCCCCTATTCCTTTTTTTTGTGCGCACCCCCTCCCCTAATTCGTGTGTGTATATATGTATACTTAGGTGATACAGAGAGAGAGAGAGAGAGACAGAGTGTGTGTGTAAGCATGTGTGTGCAATACAAATGTTCGAGTAACGTTTGCTTTCTCCTATCTTTCTACCTCTATGGCCCCCTTACGAATCATTTTGTATATATATATATATATATACATATATATATATATGTATATTCTTATTTATTTATTTATTTATTTATTTATTGATATTTGTATTTATAACCTAAGGGAATATCAAAAGCGCATGTTTTTCTTCAGGTTCGAAGGGAAGTATATATAGGCCTTTGTTTTGATCTTCTGTCTGCGTGCACGTGTCCTGAAAAAACCTGCATAGGCTGCATATGCATATCCCTATTCAGGACTGCTAGTATAGGGGGGAACATCCCAGAACTTCTCTTTTATCATCTCCAGGGTTTCAGGGCCGATTTGATCTCAAGCCGGCCGCCAGCGAAGTGTTTGTTCGACCCCAGGCCCTGCAAACGAACACCCGAACCCCATACCCTAAACCCTAAACCCCTAGACCCCTAAACCCCTTATCCCCCTAAACGCCTAAACCCTAAACCCTAAACCCCACTCCAGAAGCCTCGGAGGCACGAAGGGCCTGGCGCCAGCCCGCGAGGCTCGTTCATGGGCCCCAGACGCTGAACCCTGAACCCCCTCAAGGGGTTTAGGGTTTAGAGTTTAGGGTTTAGGGGTTAGGGAACGGTTTAGCGTTTACTTGGAGGTTCATGGGTAATGATAAGGTTTTCAGTATAAGTACCCTAAAGAGGGCTGTTAGTTGCGCAACCCTACTTATAGCTACCCATGAACCTCCCTGCTTGCGAACGCGGGCAAGCCTGACAACTCCATGTGAATCCGTAACGCCACGAGTGGTGATCGACAGTGGAGAAGGATTACATATGGGCATTGAGAACTTGCTTTCTAGTTTGTCCAAGGCTTCTTCGAGGTACTTCTAGTCGTAACTATGACCCTGGGGCCTGCCTGCCGAGGATCGATAGGGGACGCGCTAAAATGATATTCTTATTTGACACTATAGGATAAAAGTGCGGTAGGTGGAAAACATGGAAAACGGTAGGGGGCGCGCTAACTCAAAATCAAGCAAGGCTTAAACAAGTAATTTTGACGCCGACTCATATGGGGGGGGGGACACTTACCCAAGAACATAATCATACTTTCCTATGATGGAAACCCTACTTTCTACTATGTAGGTAATTACTTAGGACCCTGAGCCCCGTAAACCAAGTTGGGTTCAGCGATTCGCTGTATGTAGGGCGCCGGAAAGGGCCTAAACCCTAAACCCTAAACCCTACAAGGGTTTGAGGGTTTGAGTTTTTTGGGATGCCGGACCTTCTTAGGGTAGAGTAAAGGCTGGCATTTTGGTAAGATCCGGCATCTTACAAAGCCGGGTCATATCCGGCGGAAAGACTTAGAGCTTCGGGTTTGGGTTTAGGGTCTTAAGGGTTTAGGGTTTAGGGTGAGATTTGGGTGTAGGGTTCTGGCTCTCTTTGTTGATGCTACCCAGCAACGTAGAAGTCAGGCCTCAACAAGATGCCCTGCGTTTGGCACCTACCAAGAGCAACCGATGTACCCCTTCAAAACAGGCACAGGTGCTCTAATTTATCAGCTCCATGTCCCTGTTGTTAGGGTAATATACAGGTCGCTCAACCCTAAACCCTAAACCCTAAGCCCTAAACCCTAAACCCTAGGGGCACTGCATATCTTTAGATTGAGGCCCCTTTGTCATGCAAACCCTCACGTTGAAGCCTCCAGAGTCCAGCCGAGAGAGGGCAGTCGGAACAACCTCGTTTAGGGTTTCGGATTTAGGGTTTCTGGGTTTAGGGTTTAGGGTTTAGGGTTCAGGGTTCAGGGTTTAGGGGAACTCTCACCAACACCGAAATCCCTAAGCTTTAAGCTACGTGCAGGACTGAGACCGGCTTTTCCTGGAGCTCCTCTACCACGTAAAGTTGCGGAGCTCCAGCAGATGAAGGCCGGGTGAGTTGCTGATCCTACCAGACTGCTGAAAGCTGCGAACCAACCCTAGACTCCTAGACTCTAAAACTACCCTTTGCTGAAGAACCCCAAAAGAATGAAGAACAATAATCCCTATATTACCCTTAACAAGGAAGATTTTTTCGGGGTTCTTAAGCAAGTAGTAGTAAACCCTACAGTGGCGTTTTGTCACCAGCTTTGGTGTGCCAAGCCCTGCCCTCATTTCTTGCAAGCATCACACGAGCAGTCATCTCAGCGGGAGCAACCGAAGAACAACCATCACAGCCGGAACCGGAACAGAACTTCAGAACACATTAGGGTTTAGGGTTTAGGGTTTAGGGTTTAGGGTTTAGGGTTTAGGGTTTAGGGTTTAGGGTTTAGGGTTTAGGGTCAGCCACTTACCGACACTCTTGAATAGCAACTTGCCAAGTAAAAGGAATGGTTCCTTCAGATTCTTGCCCCCTTGTGTTGTGTGAGTCCCTACGGCTTCCGCCCTAAGCAGCCCTAAACCCTAAACCTAAACCCTATATCCCAGACCCCACACCCCAAACCCTAAACCCCAAACCACAAACCAGGCGTGGGACCCCAACGGCTGCCTCCAAGCGACGCAGGGCGACGATGATGGAGTGCCCGCGGCCCCAGGGGAGCAATCTGTTGGTCCAAGAGTCTAGAGGAACCCTGAAAAGGGTTTAGGGTTTGGGGTTTAGGGCTTAGTTTAAAATATTTTCAGGCTTCACAAGTGGGAAAGAGGCGGCACATGGTTTCCCTGCGAAAGGTTAACTTTGGGTCTTCGTGTGTAGGTATGCTTGGGTGGAGGGTTTAGGGTTTAGGGTTTAAGGTTTCGGGTTTAGGGTTCACTGAGCTCCCGAAGGTGGGCTGAGACACTCACCCCAACTTTCACGAAGATTGAAGAAGATCGACTGAACCCAAAGGGCCCATGTAACTGTACAGTAGGGTTTAGGGTTTAGGGTTTAGGGTTGAGGGTATATACATGGGCCCGCAGGCTACTATGTGGGATCCCTTTAGGGCATATCCGTATATAGGTGCAAGGACCCTCCGGCGAATCGTAGAGGCGGTCCAGTTCATGAGTTTGAGGGGCGGGCTTCCGATCTTCGGCATGAAAGCTTACTTCTGACTGAGCTGACTAAGTCTCCGGGTTTAGGGTTTAGGGTTTAGGGTTTAGGGTTTAGGGTTTAGGGAGGTCCCACATGCACCCTCTCATGCCGAAGGCTCAACCCTAGTCGACTTCTTGGAAGACAAGGCGTTTCAGAAACGGCTTATATGAACATAACCCCCAGGCTATATGGAATACACCCTAGTAGCGAACCCCCCAAGAAGGACCCTAAACCCTAAACCCGAAACCCTAAACCCTAAACCCTTAACCCTAAACCCTAAACCCTAAACCCTAAACCTGAACCCCTAAACCCTTCCTCATACAAAAACCCACAAAACTCTCGCGGCCCAGGGCTCCATGGGTCTCTGCACAGGCAAGATTTTGGGGTTCCTAGGGTTTAGGGTTTAGGGTGTGGGGTTTAGGGTTTAGGGTTTTGGGGTTCGTCGGGTTTTGTGAGGAGAGGTAGAAGTACACGACGTAAAGCTCCAACCAGCTACTTGTAATTACCAGCTTTTGTACCCTGCGCCCTAAACCCTAAACCCAATACTTGAAGCTCTAGTTTTGTTTTTGACCACCCATGGACCCGCACGTAGGTCTACGGCCTTGTTGAGGGCTTAGGGCTTAGTCAGGGTTGACGGCTTTCCGGCTGGTGGGCATAAGCGGATCCGGGGCTCAGTCGTATGTTGGGGCGCCCTAAACCCAAGACCCTAAACCCTAAACCCTAAACCCTAGACTTGTTTTTTCTCCCGATGTCCGCCGTACAGGCGCTAGTCGGGGCCCTAAGCCCTGCTTAGTCGGGGCCCCCTCCATCAAGGCTGTTCTGGAACAGCCCAGCCGTTTGGGGGTTGGGTGGGCGGTGCCTCTTTAAGAGTCAAGCTGTTCCTGGGATCCGCGTTTGGGGTTTAGGGTTCAGGGTTCAGGGTTCAGGGCTTGTCCCTAAACCAACTTGAAACCGATGCCCTGGCCTTTTGGCCTTTGATTCTCAAAGGCCGCCCTCCTTAAAAAAAAAAAAAACCGAGAAGATTAATTTGTCTCGATCAATCCGGTAAGGGTTGTCCAGGAGCCACTTTGGACCTCCTACAATGGGCACTGTTTCGGGACCCGATTTAGTGTCCTGACTAGATTTCGATTCCCTGACAAAAGGCCTGGCCTTTTGGCTTAAGGGGGAACACTAAACCCTAAGCCCTAAACGCTACACCATAAATGACCGTAACCCCTTCAATTGCCGGGTTGCTCTTCCAATTATTCCTTTCTTATCTAATCCCTGATCAAAAGCATGCAAACTCATACCCATATAAGAGCTCGGGAGACTGTTTAAGGAGGGTCAAAGTCAGCTTCGACTCTTCAAGGAGGGGGGCGGGGAAGATCACAACCCTCAGTCTTTGTGAGACCCTGAGCTGAATCAGGATGGCCATGAGCGCTTTGTTGACTACCCCAGCAGGCCCGGCATCTGAAGAGATGTGTGTCCTGGGTTCAAGGTTTAACGGGATTGAAGTTGAAGGTTCCGGATGAAGCGGCCCTACACCCTAAACCCTAAACCCTAAACCCTAAACCCTAATAAGGTCTAGAGTGCGAAAGGCAGCCTGCAATGGCTTACCCTTGGCTTGGGTTTCAGGCGCGTGCTCGTCGAGGGAATGCGACCTAGCGCTACACATACGTGCCCAACTTAGCTGCAGAAAGGGGAACCATTACAGAACATCTGATTACGCATGTGCATGTTGCACTGTCTAGGCGAACCCTACCAATGGTTCCATGCCGTAACAGTCTACTTGCCCGATGAACGTCTTGCTTTCGATGTCAGAGCCTTGCCTGGGGCGGGTGGACGGCACATTTCTGCATAATTCCGGCCCGGAGTCGGCGATGAAATGCCTGCGGAACATGCCGGGTTCAGAACTCCAAAAAGAAACCCTAAACCCTAAACCTAAGCCCTAAATGCTTGCATCTGATTCTGGTATCTGATGGGATCCCAAGTCTGACTGAATGTCGCCACCCGGCAGGTACAGCAGCTCAGCCATGCCAGAGGCGTGCCGCGACGTCTAGGGTCTAGAGTTTAGGGTTTAGGGTTTCCATGCTCTTTTCTGCACTGTGGCGCGGCACGTGCCGGCTCGCTGGGTTGCATGATGTCGTCCGCGCACTGAACAAATAAGTATCCCAGCATCGAAAATCGTGATGGCATCATCTCAGCTTTTGGCGTGCATGGGCACAGGCAGCTCTGGCGCCGTGTACCGAACAGAAACCGAAAGCCAAGAAACCATTTGTGCAGGGGCGGCATGAAGCCAAAATGAAAGCTAGGAGACGTAGGGCCTGGTGTGGGCAAGATCTAGGGGATGTTACGTGGTCCCATAAATTATGGTCCCTTACAGTACCGTCTATACAGGCCTCTGTATGGGCCCTTGGGTTTTATGGGGGGGGGGGGGGGGGAGAATAATAAGCGGAAAATCAGAGTTCCCCAATCAAGGGGCCCACATTAAAGGGACCATGCGACTACCCTAAGGCAAGAGATCTGAGCTGTTAAGCGTGCCAGGTTGCAGCATGAGTAGTCGTCTGTGAGCACGAGTGGTTGAACTTGAGCCTACCTGTCCCCCTCGGTTTGTTTCTGATGTGGCGGCTGCGAACCCTAAACCCTAAACCCTAAACCCTAATCCCCAGAACCCTAAACCCCTAAACTCACCTTCAAAGCCTCTGAGAGAGGTGGACACGAGTGGCTCAGAGAACTCCGAGGCGCTTTCCCGGTTTTGAACGTTTGGGGTCAGTGGGTTTAGGGTTTAGGGTTTAGGGTTTAAGGGTTTAGGGCTTAGGGTTTAGGGGTTTAGGGCTTAGGGGTTACAGTTGCTTTTACGGATTACAGGTTTATAGGTTGTAGGGGTATGGGGTTCTAGGGTCAGAGGGTTCAAGGGCTTCGGAGATTTGGAATTTTGAGCTGGGCTTTTTGGGTTGAGGGTTAGGGTTGGGCTGTTTTGGTTCTTCAGGTGACGGTGAGCCGCTGAGCAGGAGTCATGCCCGCAAATTCTGTGCGCTTCTACCGCTTTCCAGGCATGTTTTGTAGATACACTGCCAACAGGGTATCACTTTCTGCTGTTAGATGTCATAGAACCCTAAACCCTAAACCCTACACCCTAGACCCTAAACCCTTGCCAACCCAACAGGAACCTAACAGGAACCCAAAGCACTGGGCCTTTCACGCCTCAGAGCAGAGACTTGCTTGGAGTTGTGATTGAAGGTTGAAGGGGCTAGTGGCCCTAAACCCTAAACCCTAAACCCTAAACCCTAAACCCTGGGGGCTTCCTGTCTTAAAGGACCCCAAAACTTGGGGTTGAGTGTTTCCTGGGCGGAGGAGGCCAGGAGTTAGGCTTAGCTCCCTGAGACAGACTACTGATAGCTCCCGTCAGCCAAGCAAGCATTTTTGGGTTTAGGGTCTAGAGTTTAGGGTTCAGGGTTTAGGGTTCAGCATCGCAGGCCAAGCAAGCATTTTGGGGATGTTTACAAGTCCCTAAATCGCTACTTGGCGGTTCACGGCTAGTTATAAGGGTGTGTATTTATGGTAACTCTACTTATAACCCTATAAAGGGTACTTAAAACCCCTAAACCCTAAACCCTCAACTACCCATGAACCTCCAAGCAGAACCCACATCCAGGAGCCCTACTACGCCGAGACTTGCCTTGTCAATGGCCTTCAGTGTGGTTTCTGCACGTAAACAGCGGTTGGAGTCTCCTACGAATTGCTTAAGAACCCCCAGCAAAAATAGAAACATTCTTCTTTATAAGGGTGATTTTGGTTGTTATTTCATTTTTCTGTTTTTTTTTTTCATTTTTGGGGGGTTCTTGAGCAAGTAGTAGTCTCTGTCCCGGGGCTGGGCATAAGGCCATGAATCTTCAGCAGCTTGTAGACCTCTAAGCCCGGGCAACTATGGAAATGTAATTGCCTTAGCTATGGGCACATGTCTTTTGTCAGTCGCATCTAATTCTTCGTAGGGCATATGCTGGGCTACCCTATATGTATATAAGTGTAGACTGTAAATCCTGGGCAGCAAACCCTTAGGAGAACTCTCCATCACACTCGTCGCGGAGCCGGCGACGGCAGCAAAGGCCCCGTGATTCCTGGAGAAACGGGAGATACCTCAATCATTGGGTCACGTTCTTTTTCAGGGTATCTACATAAATTACTCCAGGCAGGGTTTAGGTTTATGAGGGGTGCTTGGGAATATCTTTTAACTTTAGGGTACTAGAAGTCCTAAGGAACCAAAAAAGTTCTAGTTTTGGCAAGGGCTCCAATTTCTGTATAATATATATATATATATAGCTGATGAGCTATAGTGGAAAGTGTGCTGTTAAGCTCGAGGCCCTCAATCCGCCCAGGGGAGACGGAAGTTCCTACCGGGCCTCCTCCAACCGCACAGCACGCAAGCCTAGGTTTTGGGTTTAGGGGTTTAGGGGTTTAGGGGTTTAGGGGTTTAGGGGTTTAGGGGTTTAGGGGTTTAGGGTTTACGGTTTAACCCTCAACCCTAAAACTGCAAAGTCGCGAGCCCATGTTGGAAATGGGGGTTTACGAAAATGGGGACCCCCTCATACAGACCCCCAAATAGTAGGATTCCCTTAGAATCAGGACCCCAATAAGGTACCCTATCCTCGGAAACCCCAAATGCGTCTGAGGAGAATCCCCCCAACCCCAAGTCTACCTTTCCCAAGATACTTCTGGGCTTTGCGGACTCCGGAGATTGTCTGAGCTTTGGTTTGTGGGGCTTTGGGGGGGGGGGGGGGGGGGGGGTTGATGTTCTGAGACTTAGGGGCGCGACAAAGGGAACCCTAAGCCCTCAACCCTCTACCCTCGTACCCTGAACCACAAGAACAGGACGATAGGGTTTAGGGTTTAGTATTTAGGGTTTAGGGTTGAGGAAGGTCGGAGAATTGACCACAGCCCCAACCTCCATGCCAGGGAGGAGGAAGACGACGGACTCTTCGCCCGCTTGCGTCGGAGGACACGTTTAGGGCCCTTTCCTTAGGGTTTAGGGTTTAGGGTTCAGGGTTCAGGGTTGGTTTAGGGTTTAGAATCTAGAGTTAGGGTTTAGGGGTTAGGGCTTAGGGTCTAGGGTACGGGAATTTACCTTTCTAAGGTTTTCACGGCAGGTTTCGAGACTCACGGTGTTTCAATGCTTCCATTTTATTTGCAGGTGCGATGTACATGTGTAGTTTAGGGTTTAGGGCTGAGAAACTGTGTAAAGCCTTTTAAGACCAACTACCCTGAAGACTAAATCCCAAAACCCCTCTACAGCACCACCAGAACCCTGCGAAACCCTAAACCCCAAACCCTAAACCCTAAACCCCAAACCCTAGACCCTAAACCCTAAAACCCTAAAACCCTAAAACGCAGCAGGCTCTTCCCTATCCGCGCCGACCTTGGTCTGCCCAACCTGCGCGCTCCCCAGCAAGCCCTACGCCCTAAACCCTTTCAGCCAGGGTTTAGGGTTTAGGGTTTAGGGTTTAGGGTCTAGGGTCCAGGGTCTAGGGTCTGGGTTTAGAATTTTATAGGGTTAGGGTTCAGGGTTTAGGGTCCTTGCTTGGGTTTAGGGTTTCGGGTTTAGAGTTTAGGGCTTAGGGAACCCCATTTTTGTAAATTAATTAAAGACCCCTTTAAAAAGGAGAACTGCCCATGTGAGCTGTAAGGTTCAGTATGCATGGGACTCCATTTGCCTACAGAAAAAGTAGGAACTACACAAAATTCGTAGGTCTAACCCATTCAACTGTAGGTAAAGAGGGTCCCAGGTGGTGCCTAATGAAGGGTTTTTGGGGCTCTCTGTTTGGGGGGTCAGGGTTTCTGGGACTGAGAAGGAGAAGACTTTAGATCGTTAGGGGTTTAGGGTTTAGGGTTTAGGGTTTAGGGTTATGGGTTTAGGGTGTAGAGGTTTAGGTTTTAGAGGTTTCAGGGTTTGAGCGCGTTAGGGTTTTAGGGGTTTGCGGTTTTAGGGTTTTAGGGGTTACCGGCGTCCTTTGTCGCCTGTCTCGGTACCTGGACTTGCGGCCCGGGGTGCTTGAACCCTAAACCCTAAACCCAAAACCCTAAACCCTAAACCCTAAACCCTATCAAGCCCTAAACCAAGACCATTCACCCTGCATGCATTTAGGCTTTACAAGGATGGGCTTCGGGCCTTATCTAATCCCTATAACCAACCCTATAAAGGGCCTTTTTCAGGGGTTATAGGGTATCATAGCCCGTCCTGGTACGCTGGGGTTTAAAGTCAGGATTCGCACGGCTGTCTTGAGGGCTGTGGGGTTCAGGGCCTGTGGTTCAGCTGAGGTTTAGTCACCCAAGCAGCCCCGAACCTCCCAAAGCCGTAAACCTGATGCCAGCCAAAGCCCTAAACCATTCCAAATCCCTAATCCCTAATCCCAAATCCCTAAACCCTAAACCCTAAACCCTAAACCCTAAACCCTAAACCCTAAACCTACTTGTAAGGCCAGGGGTGCAAGACTTTGCGGGTGCAAGACCCTGAGAGTGCAAGACTATGGGTGCAACAAGTCTCAGGGTGTAAGACCCTGAGGGCAAAACCCCTTGAGGGTTCAAAAACCGCAAGGGTGCAAAGCCCCAAAGGGTGCAAAACCCTCAGGGTGCAAGACCCAAAGGGTGCAAGACCCAAAGGGTGCAAAACCCAAAGGGTGCAAAACCCAAAGGGTGCAAGACCCAAAGGGTGCAAAACCCTAAGGGTGCACGACCCTAAGGGTGCAAGACCCTAAGGGTGTAAAACCCCTGAGGGTGCAAAACCCCAAGGGTGCAAAGCGTGCAAGACCCTAAGGGTGCACGACCCTGAGGGTGCAAAACCCAAAGGGTGCAGTGCAAGACCCTAAGGGTGCAAGACCCTAAGGGTGCAAAGCCCCTTTGGGTGCAAAACTCAAAGGGTGCAAAACCCGAAGGGTGCAAAACCCTAAGGGTGCAAGACCCAAAGGGTGCAAAATCCTCGGAATCTGAGCCAGACCATTATTGCAAGCGGCTTTTGTTTTCAGTTTTACTTGGATGGAGATTTGTACGATCAACATCAACATCGTACTTTGCCTACGATGGGAAACACCGATGCAAAGCCGGAATCCAGACGGTGACTCTTGCGTAAGTATGCATGAGCTATGCCCATTTGTAGTTTTTTGTTGTTCTTGTTCTCTCTCTCTCTCTATAACGATGAATACATGAAAGTAAACGAAAGCACAGTAGAAGTTTTTGCTACTATACTATGAAGAAGAGAGCCACCCATAGTGAAAAGTGCACACGTTGCAATTACACTAGAAGTGTGGTCTTGGGCGGAGTGCTGAGGGTTCCACGACAGTTAAGTGCCTAGTAGTAGAGTAGGTAGCCTTTAACCTATTGGGGGTAATGTAATGCCCTTAGGATCCCAAAGGTTAACCTTTAACGCCTCAGGGTATTGGGTTTAGGGTTTAGGGTTTAGGGATTATAAGTGGAGGTATCGCTTCAACATGGCGACGCAGCAGTGGGAGCTACCTCCCGAGTGGGAGGCTTCTTTTGAACTTGTCAGCGCTGCGTGCATGCCATATGAGGGCGTTTCCGAAAATCAGGGCTTAGGGTTTAGGGTTTAGGGTTTGGGATATATCCGCCCCCGAGCGTTTCCGAACATAGTGATCCCTTTCCCCTTTAGGCCTCAACCGTCCTGTTTTGTAGCTTGCAGGCGGGGAATGCGCTTGGCCTTTCATTGCGCAGCCGTGCAACTCAAGCCATCTGTGAGAAGCAAAGTTTAGGGTTTAGGGTTTAGGGTTTTGGGTCTAGGGTCTAGGGTTAGATGTCGAAAACTACCCGGACGCCCACATGCACATGCAGTTCTACTTGAGGGTCTTCTTGCATTGACACTACCTGAAATGGAACGAAAAGAAGGGACGCCCCCAAAAAGGGACCCCAATCCAGAACAAAACTCCCCATCCTTGCGGGCGAAATGAACCCTCAAAAGATTTCGGGTTTAGGGTTTAGGGTTTAGGGTTTAGGGTTTAGGGTTTAGGGTTTAGGGTTTAGGGGCATACCCAAACAAAGATTATAGCAGCACAGGGTAGATGATCCCAATTTGTAGGGCTCCTTTTCATATAAAGTTGCCTGGGATGTGCAAGCCCCTACTCCGCAGCCCTAAACCCGTTTTAGGCTTTAGGGTGTTAGGGTTTAAGGTTTACTTAGGGTCTTAAGGTGTAGGGTTGAAGGTTTAGGCTTTAACTTAGGGGGTCTAGGGGGTTAAGGGGGTCAAGGGTTTAACCCTAAACCCTAAACCCTAAACCAGGGTTTAAGCTTCGTTCAATGGCACCCTGGCTGGCTGCTGGCCACGAGTCATGAGCGACGGGCCAGGTCTGGAGAAATGGGGCTGTCCAAAGTGAGTGAGTACATTCACGGGGTTTAGGGTTTAGGGTTTGGGGTTTAGGGTTACTTAGTAGCTGAGCGAATACACTTTACACTTTTCGGGATACTCTAATCCCCTATAAAACTGAAGTGTACACTTTTTGGGGGCTTATGAACTCAGCAACAAAGTGTTCAAAGTGTAGTGCCTGAAAGGGTTTAGGGAACCTAAGGCAAGAAAAGGAACAACATCTGGGCAGGAGCAGAGCATGAGAGGCACCCATCTGTTTAGGGTTTAGGGCTTAGGGTTTAGGGTTTAGGGTGGGCGCAAGGAACAACGAAGCAGCCTAGACCCTTTGTAGCCCCTGTGGGTTTAGGGATCTCAATGGGGGGGGGGGGGGGGGGGGGGTGGTTCGGGCTCAAGATGTGCTCCTGATACGTTAGGATATGGGTGCGGGTCAAAAGTCTAGGTATGTAACTGGCTCCCGGGCGTCTTTCCGCGACATAGGGTTTGTAACAAAGCCGTTCTGCTTGCGACAAGCAGTCCGCGACAAGCCTCCGCGACAAGCCTCCGCGACAAGCCTTTGCGACAAGCCCCTTCTTGGAACTGCATGATGGGTTTCGTATCTCTTTTCAAGACAGCGCGAAACAGCCGCGACAAACCCCGCGACATACGTATGAAACAAGTGGGCGCGACATACGTATGTAACACAGGCGGGTGGCGGGACACCGCGACATACCCCTATTTAGAGCCACAGCCATATGGGGGTTTCCGAAAGTAAGGGTGCCCCTTACATACCCCAACATACTATGAAATCCTTGCAAAGGAACCCCAAAAAGGGTACCCCATTTAGGGAACCCCCCCCCCCCCCCCTCCCCATAATTATCACAAATCAGGCACTAAATTCATAATCACAAATCAGGCACTAAATTTTTCACTAAACCTTAAATCCTAAACCCCAAACTGCCCTAAACCCGAAAACACTTCCCAAGCTGACCTAGACCCGAAACTCCGAAGCTCGACAGGCTCCACCGAACTCACTTTGCACTATGTCGATGTGGGAAGGCAAGAGACTCAGTCGTCAGCTGAAGAGTTTAGCGGTTTCAGGCTTACTTACTTACTTCCTTACTTACTTACTTATATACATAAAATTATATATATATATATATATTTGTTTATATATATATATATTCTTTAAGTTTTTTTTTTTTGGTGGGGGGGGGGGGGGCTTAGGTCTTGGGGAGGAGCGGAGTACGACTTCCCTTCAGCCCCTGCGGGGATCAGACCGCCATGCCCCAGCTTTTCGTGCGCAAGAGCCCTGCGGAGTTCTGCGAGCTCTCCAGCCCAGAGACTGCAAATCCCCTTAATTAAGGAATATACCTTAAATCATACTAGGGTTCCCATTATAATGTAAGGTATATTCCTTACATGAGAATAGGAACCCTAACATGATTTAAGGTATATTCCTTAATTAAGGGGGTTTTGGAGTCTCTGGGAGCAACCATATATGAAGAAGGTTTTATGTTACTGTTATTGGTGAGTGTATATAAGGTTCCTGTTTTAAATTTAATATCGGTGAGTGTATATAGGGTTCCTTTTTTAATATTGGTGAGGGTATATACTTAGTGTCCTTTTGGGGGTACAAGAAATAGATACCCTACTTCATACAGGGTTTCCGAAATAGGGGTGCCCTTTAAAATAGGGGGTACCCTTTTGGGGGGCGGGCTTCTGTAGTAAGGATGATGCCAGGGGCACGGGCTTAAGGCTTGCGTCGTCTCGGAAGTGCCCAGAGACTCCAAAACCCCTTAATTAAGGAATAGACCTTAAATTATACTAGGAACCCTAGTATGATTTAAGGTATATTCCTTAATTAAGGGGTTTTGGAGTCTGGGTGGAGAGCTGCAAGACCCAGTTTGACATTGGTCTTGTGGGAAGATGTTTCTTGTAAGTTCTCCGTGCCCTCCTTGGAGGATCATGGTACTTGTTAACCAGTTATAACTGCACTTAGAACTTCCACTGATAAGCCCCCTTAAGTGCCCTAATATGGTTATAAGTATAGTTATACCCTAAACCCTAAACCCTAAACCCTAAACCCTAAACCCTAAACCCTAGACCCTAAACCCTAAACCCTAACCCCCTAAGCGCAGTACCATGCACCTCCACGTAAACCCTGAACCTCGCGTGGGTGATTCGGCGGCTGCGGCGCAGGGTGGCGAAGCTGAGAGAGTTCCATGTGCGCAGCCTGCCTGAAGTTTGAGCCTGGATGTAGGCTCGGGGCTTAGAAACCCTAAACCCTAAACCCTAAACCCTAAAACCTAAACCCTAAACCCTAAGCCCGCACCCTAACCCTTACTAAACTCCCCAGTGTCTGGGGAGTTGAGGGCTCAAGCCCTTCACGGTGTTTCTGCAGCTTTGGTTTTAACATCCTCCCCCGCAAAAATGTTTGTATGGCCCCTTGTGTCTAGGGTTTTTTTGGGTTTAGGGTTTAGGGTTTAGGGTTTAGGAGTGTAACATCAAAATGAGAGCTTTTGGGAGTACCGCTTTTCGGTACCCTTGGAATCATGCCTGAAAAGGGTTCAGAAGGCAGTGGGGTGGAGTGGGGGCACTTGGATGAGCGTACATCAATGTCTTTAGAGACACATACATACTCAGAACGCACATGAATGTATGCACGTATGTATGCCTGTATGTATGTGTGCAGTATGTATGTATGTATGCGCATTGTCACGTCTCCATCCTTGTGGTTTCGCCCGGGAAAGCCGAAAATTGCTGCCCTTAAGCGGTTGTTCGCCATCAGATGTTTAAGGTGTAGGGTTTAGGGTTTCCGGGGTTTCGTCCTAAACCCTAAACCCTAAACCCTAAACCCTAAATCCCCCTAGACCCAGGCTACTGTGGGAGGCATGGCAGAGACTTCTGGCTTGGCGCCTTCGCAGGCAAGGGGGCCTCCAGCTGTTGCCGGTGTCATTCTCGTTCTTCTTCTGGTAGGTTTAGGGTTTAGGGTTTAGGGTTTAGGGTTTAGGGTTTAGGGTTTAGGGTTTAGGGTTTAGGGCTTAGGTGGTAGTACGACGACGGCAACGACTACGACTAGTACGACCAGCAATGCATGATGATGATGATGATGATGATGATGATGATGATGATGACGGCTGCTACTACTGCTATTACCTCCACCACCACCACCACCACGACGACGACTACTACTACCATTACTACTACAAGTACTAGTACGAATAGTCATAGGAATAAGAATACGACGACGGCTGCATCTAATATAGTTTGTTATTTCCCTTCTTGTCTTTGTTCCCACGACGAGTGGTTCTGGACGACTTGGGGCTTGGGATCTGAGGCCCTGAGGTCGAGGAGGGTTTAGGTTTAGGGTTTAGGGTTTAGGGTTTAAGGTTTAGGGTTTAGCCATGTAGTCCAGCGGGTGTACCAGGGATGAAGGACTGTACTGACTGACATTCATGTCACAGCCCCAGGTTTGGATGCTGCTTACGACTCGCGACCTCGCCTGGGACCCCCTAAGTCGGACGTCGATGGAAGGCTCACATGAAGATCTGGCGATGAAGCTGCCCACCTTGCAAGTGGCTCTAGCCTCGGACGCCGGAGCAGTCGCCCACCATGTGCAAGAGCAGGGCAACTACTATTTGCTTAAGAACCCCCAAAGAAATAACAATCCGATGTTGCCCTGACAAGGAAGAATAACCTTTTTTGGGGGGTTCTTAAGCAACTAGCAGGCAAGCATGCAACCGTTGATATCGGCTTACTGGTAGACGGCTGAATGCTGCGAAGTTGGGATCACACGAAACCCCAAGCCCCAGACCTTTGCTAAACCGTACACATTGTATTCTAACCCTATGAACCCTATTCAACCCTATAAACCCAATGACTCATGGACCCCCCAAGTGAGGGCCCTTTTTGGGCAGCTTCGGTTTTCTCGCACTGCTACGCAGCTCAGTCAGGAGCCCAGATTCCGGGTTTAGGGTTTAGGGTTTAGGGTTTAGGGCAAGAAGCGGCGGTCGGGGTGTGCATTGCGATCTGAGAGAGGGCTTACAGGGCTGAGACAAGTCGTACGGCTTTCAGGGCTTCTTGTGTGTTTTTTGTGAGGTTTAGGGTTTAGGGTTTGGGGCTTGGGTGAAAGGTTGATGGACCCGGCAGACCCCATGAACTCCAGTCATCTCAGAAACCTTGCATCAGGCCATTGGCTTCAGCCTTAATCTCCCAGCTAAGAGGTCAAGAGGCTGCTGGAGAAACCCTTGAGTTCAACCTTAACCCTAAGACCCTAAACCCTAACCCCTAACCCCTAAACCCTAAACCCTAAACCTCAAACCCTAAACCCTAAGCCCTAAACCCCAAAACCTAAATCTCTAAGCCCTAATTCCTGAGAAACGCCGGCAAGTTTACCCGGCGCAGATGCAATGTGACCGAAGTCAAGCAAGCAAGCCCCAAATCCTAAACCTCAGTCGCACTGAAGAAGGGTTTAGGGTTTAGGGTTTAGGGTTTAGGGTTTAGGGTTTAGGGTTTAGGGTTTAGGGTTCACTGCTTATAGGGACCCCCCGGCAAGGTCCCCGAAGCCCGACGACGTCGTGGCGGCACTGACCCACGCGCAGCCCCCAAATCCCCAGCTGGGAAACCTCTAAACCGTTCAATGGAGGTTTAGGGTTTAGGGTTTGGGGTTTAGGGTTTAGGGTTTAGGGCTCAGGGTTGTTTAGGTTCGATGGAGGTTTCGGGTTTATGCTTCAGGTTTTGTTGAGGTTTCGTTTTGCCGGTTTTGGGTGTAGGGTTCCGGGGTGTAGGGGTTAGGGCCTTAGAAACCTTAAAACCCGTGACCTCAAACCCAAATCTTCCATGGCCACAGCGACAGCGGGAGGTTTAGGGTTTAAGCTTAGGGTTTGGGGTTTTGGGTTCAGGGTTTAGGGTTTCGGGTTTAGGGTTTAGGTTTGGGACGAAGTCGTATGAGGCCGAAGGTGAACAAGCAGTTGGCAGCCTGGGCGCGGTATTGCCAAAAGCAGATCGCCCGAGTTAGGGCTTCAGGTTCCGGGTCTAGGATTTAAGATAATTTAGGGTTCGGGGGGGGGGATTCGATCGATAGCTGAGAGTCAGAACCAGGAGCTGTAGACCCTAAACCCAAAAACACTTAGCCCTTTTTGCCTCAGTCGGTCGCGCTGAGCCGTGAAAGGGGGCACCGAGCCCTGAACCCTCGCGGAAACCCTACAACCCCCAGCCAGCTCAACGCCATAAAGCCTTAAAACCTTAAACCCTAAACAAATCCTCCCAACAGCAAAGCCCTGAACACCGTAAACCCTAATCCCTACACCCTACACCCTAAACCCTAAACCTTCAACCCTAAACCCTAAACCCCAAACTCTAAACCCTAAAGACCCCTGCTCGACTTGAGGCGCTGGGCCTCGGCCAGCGCCTTCGACAGCCCCAGAGGCTGCGGTTCTGGGTTTAGGGTTTAGGATTTAGGGTTTCGGGTTTAGGGTGCAGGGTGTTGTTGTTGTTTTTGGTTTGGGGGGGGGGGGGGTGGGGGGGGGGGGGTGGGGGGGGGGGGGTGGTGGGTGGGGGGGGGGGGGGGGGGGGTGGGGGGGGGGGGGGTGGGGGGGTGGGGGGGGGGGCGGTGGGGGGGGGGGGGGGGGGGGGGGGGGGGGTGGGTACTGGGGGTTAAGAGGTTTAGGGTTTAAGGTCGGGTTTAGAGGCTTAGGGCTTCCTAGGGCGACTTTTCAGATTCGCCTTAGGGCTTGAGGCCTTGTCGCCCCCGGAAAAAAATCACAACCTCAGTCCTAGGCTTGTCTGAGGTCTAGGATAACACCGTAGCACCAACCCTAAACCGTAAAACCCTAAAGCCCGAAGGCCTACCTAAACACCCTTTAAGACCCTAAAGCCCTGAAACCCTAAAGCCCTAAACCAGGCGAGCACCGGGACCTGTGATCATAAACCCCTAAACCCTAAACCCTAAACCCTAAACCCTAAACCAGGCGAGCACCGGGACCTGGGATCGTTTTCCTCTTGGTCCAGGAGAAGGGCTTCTCCCGGCTGCTCGGGGCCCGGGCGTTCGGTGTGTCAAGGCACAGAGTTTTGGTTTTAGGGTTTAGGGTTTAGGGTTGAGGGGTTTAGGGGTTTAGGGGTTTAGGGGTTTAGGGTTTAGGGTTCAGGGTTGAGGGTTGAGGGTTTAGGGTTGAGAGTTGAGGGTTTAGGGCTGAGGGTTGAGGGTTGAGGGTGGAGTGCAGGGTTTGTAGGGATTTGGGTGTTGAAGCATTCAGAAATTCAGGCTGGCAGGGGTCAGCGGCTTGGATGCATGGTTACGGCTGCATGCTAAGAAGTTGACAACAATCACCAAGGTGAAGGGGCGAGCCCGGCGCAAGGTTGGCCTTTAGCGTGGAGGGGAGGGTATAGCCCAAGTAATTCTAAGTACCTATATGGGGGTCACTTACCCAAACCACAATAGTAATTCCTATTGTAGAAACCCTACTTTCTACTATGTAGGTACTGAGGACCCTTTGGGTAGGTAGTAGAGGGCTTAGTTCCCCTCACCTTACTCACAGACGCACAAGCTCTACAGCACCCTAACCTTGTAGACGACAAAAACATTGCGACCCCACAAGGTACAAATACAACATGACCAAGATGCTGCTGCCTGTTGGAACAACAGCGGCGCGCGAGCCTCAGCGTTAACAGCCCCTTAAGCTCTACTGGAAAGCAGCGGTTGCATGTTGAAGCTGTTTTGGAGACTGGATGGGTTTAGGGTTTTGGGTTTAGGGTTTAGAGTTTTATCTGGGTGTGGAGTTTGGTTTTGTTGGGTCGCATAGGGCTTCGGGTTGCGCATTTGTGCCGCCGTCCAGTCGCATTCTGACAAGGGTGGCACCATCGGTGACGAAGAGGCACAGCAGTCGTTTGCGCATTCCAAACCTTAGTGGGTACCCTCCTATATCCCCCAAATACTATGATCCTCCAAAACAGGGTGCCCCTGTTTGAAGATTCCTTTGCCCCCCCCCCCCCCCCCCCCCAAATTTTATCTCACACCAAAAAAAGCTCGCCCTCAAGCATCTGCGGTCAAAGTGTTATGCAGGAGCCTACATTCCCGCCCCAATTAAACAGGCCTCTTTAGCTGGCATTTATAGTCCTGACAGCAGCTTGCGCTGGCAGGAACATCGCTCTGCCCACGCGCGACACAGAGGCTCTGGTACATGGAGTAGAGGGTTTCAGGGTTTGGGGAATTTGCTCATTCATCCTTGTTTGTGCAAGAATCCTATGAGTTGTCACGAAGTATACGTGTCGGTGAAAGATTGGAGAACGACGGCGCCAAAGAGATTGTATGTTTCAGGATCTCTGTGCCTAAGCCCTGAAGCCCCTCAACCCCCCTCGGGCCCTAGGCCCTAGGGCCCCTAAAGCCACTGAACCCTACAACCCCTGAAGCCCTTTAAAACCTCAGAGCCCCGAAAGCCCCTAAAGCCCTGATAAAAAAAAAAGCCTAAGGCCCCTTAAAAAACACCCGCAGCCTCTAAAGCCCCTGCTACAACCCGAAAGCCCCTGCAAAAACCGTAGAGATAGGGCCTTCCAATCCTAAACCCTGAACCCTAAACCCTAAACCCTAAACTCCCAACCCTCCCCCTGGTGGCAAGGAGCCAGATGCCTCTGCGCCGGCTCAGAAGGTGCCAAGGCAGGGATTTTTTTAGGGTTTAGGGTTTCGGGTTTCGGGTTTCGGGTTTGTTTAAGGGGGGGGACTTAGGGTTTTCGGGGCTGTGGGGCTTTTAGGTGTTTAAGGGATCTTAGCCCTTTGAAGGGCTTGTTAGTGCTTTGTAGGGCATCAGAGGATCTAAGGCTTTAGGGTTTGAGGGACATCTGGGCTTGGGTGGGTGTTCAGTGTGTTTAGGCCTTAAGTTATGACTTCAGAAGCACCATCGCAAACAATGAGGTCCATGCTTTCGTGGGGACGGCAGAGACTGAAATTCCTGCAGACCAAGGAGAGGGTTTAGGGTTTGGGGTTTAGGGTTTAGGGTTTAGGGTTTAGGGTTTAGGGTTTAGGGTTTAGGGACACCCCGCCCCGCCACATTTGTGTCGGCAGCAGCCTGCTAGCCCTGCAGGCTCGAGCATCTTACCATCATCTCGGATCCGCTGGCGGACCCTGCGAGTATCTTGGGCTTAGGGTTTAGGGTTTAGGGTTTAGGGTTTAGGGTTTAGGGTTAGGGTTTAGGGTTTAGTTTTTTAGGGTTCATGGTTTAGTATGGCCTCTAATTCTGACGTATGGGCCCTTAATTTGTATAGGGTATATGAGGGGCATACAAGGGGTACCCTGTTAAGGGCCCATGCTAAGGGACCATGTAACTACCCCAGGAAGGGGACTCCTGTTGCCTTGCTTTGCAACCTGAGCGAGTATGATGCAGACTTGATGCGGGATTTCTGTCCTATTATTCGCCTTTGCCCGAGGAGAATCCTAAGTACCTATATCACTTACCCAAACCAGAATAGTAATTCCCACTATAGAAACCCTACTTTCTACTATGCAGGTACTTAGGACCCTCTTGGCAAGGTATCAACTCAACATGTGTATTGTGGCTCTTTGTTCAAGCACGGTGTGGGTAGTCAAGGTAATGAGTCTGCGCCTCTCTCGCCTACCCAACGCGAGCTTTGCCACAGGTAGGCATTGCGTTGCCGGTCCTTTAGGTGTTTAGGGTTTAGGGTTTAGGGAGCCCCCCCCCCCCCCCCCCACCTCCCTCAACCCCCAATCTCTGGATCCGAGGTCAGGGTCGGAAGCAAAAGTCCAAGCAGAGGGCAAGGCCCGACTTTGACAAACCCAGAAGGCATAAATTCCAAACCCTCGGCCTAAGGCCCCAAGTCCCACACAATGTAAACCACATTTAGGGTTTAGGGTTTGGGGTTTATGGTTTAGGGTCCCCAAAGCCCTATCGAGCCTTAGCCCCAAGTCTACAACCATCAAATGCCCTTTGCTCAGGGTGAAGCTTGCGGACATGACTGTTTCTCAGGGACTGGGTAGGTAGCCTTTAACCTTTTTGGTGATGTAGAATCCTAGTATATATAGAAGGTTAACCTTGTGGGCTAGGGTATTCAGCCCCTAAGGTTTGCTTTTGTGTTGCGACTTCCGTGTTTTGAGGGGCTGTATGACGGAGGGTGTAGATACTTCCTGGACCCCTAAAGTATGTAAAGCGACGGCCCAACACCATAAGAGTGCCAGAATTTTACATTTTTTGTGGGGGGGTTAGGATTTTGCGACGTGCCTCACGGGATGCCCATTGTTTGATTCCTAGGTTTCTCTGGGATTTGCGGACTCCGGACCCCAAACCCCCCTTATACTTTATACCAGCAGTCCTTATTAGGGACTCTAGTAGGGGGTACTCTTAAACCCTATTGTATAAGGACTGTTAGAGGGGAACATCCCAACCTGAAACCCAGAACCCTCTACAGCCCCTCAGCACTCTGGAGCTTGAGCCTAAACCCGAAACCCTAAACCCTAAACCCTAAACTCTGGGGCTCTTGGGGGAGATCTTCCTGTCTCTGAACTCTTCCTCGTCTAATATAGGGGTCCGAAGAAACACGAATAGTATTCCATTATGGTCCCTGTATAGTTAATATACAAGACCCCCAAACCCTATTCTAATTATTCAGGCTCCTATATTTTCCTTCGTAGAGGTTCCGGGCAGTGAAACAGTTCAGGATTGCGGTTGGGGTGGATGGTTTGGGGTTTACGGCCGGGTGAGGAGCTTTCACATGGTCGGATTCATGCTTCAAGGCTTCGGGGCTTTCGGCGAGTTTCTTCGCGACTTTCGCTGGCGCTGCTGCAGGACCACCCGGGACGCGGACGGGGACATGAGCCTGCACCAGCGACAGGCCTAGCGCGCGTCGACCGAATCCTTGTGGATCCGTTTCAAGCATTGGAGTTCAGTGCTTAGGAGACCCTTCAACAATACCCTAAGTTCCCTGAAGCTGCAAGAACCGTGAGCAGTTGCAAGCGGCTTGTGTGGTATGGCTACAGCTTGAGCGCCATGCACCCCAAAACCCCAAGCCCTGCGATAAACCCTACACCGCAGGGTTCCCTTTTTTCCCAAAAGGGTCCTAAATACCTGCATACTAGAAAGTAGGGTTTCTAGAATAGGAATTACTATTATGGTTCGGGTAAGTGACCCCCATATAGGTACTTAGGGTTCTTTGGGTTTTTCATCCCGAGTTTCTTGGGACCCCGAAGCGGCTTTAAACCCTGTAAACATTTTTTTGGCTCCTAGCAGGCCCCATGACAACAACCTGAACCCTAAACCCTAAACCCTAAGCCCTCGAAGCCTGGAGGTTCAGGTCATCCGGAAGCGGCTCATGCAAATCCTGCCCATGGCCCAGCTGCCCACAGAGGTTAAGCCCTGAAGCACGAAACCCCCTAAGCCCCCCCAAAAACCCCTAAACCCCCCCCCCCCCGCCCCTAAAGCACCCTAAGCACCCTAAACCTGCTAAACCTAAACCCCTTATGGAGCCTAAGAGCCCAAACCTCTCGTAGCCCAAAGCCCTGACCCACCAGATACCCTAAACCCTAAACCCCGAAACCCTAAGCCCCCCCCCCCCCCCCCCTCAAGAAAGGCCCACCGAGACGACCTATCGACCTATAGAAGCGTTTCCAAAACCGACCTATAGAAGTGTTTCCAAACTAGTGTGCCCTATTGTTTTTGTTCTTATTTTTATTGTTGTTATTGTTATTGTTACTGTTATTATTATAATTATTTATTTTTTGGGGCGGGGGTTCCTGTAATGATGAGGGTAGTATTTTGGGTAGATTAGTGATTAGGGCGACCTCCTTCCTTGGGAAATGCCCACACAAAACACGGAAGATTGGGATGCTAGCCAGCTTCCTCCCCCCCCCCCCCCCCCCCCCCCGCGCAGGTTGAGGGTCCAGGGTTTAGGGTTTGGGGTTTAGGGTTCAGGGTTTAGGGTTTAGGGTTTAGGGTTTAGGGTGGTAGGCCCTTGGGATGTTTTCTATCTTCCCTTCTTGGGTTCAAAAGGACCACAGCCAAGGAACATTTTTCAGAGGGGCTTAAGGGCCATCCAGGGGTTTACTGTTTAGCCGAGTAGGATAGTCCGGAACCCTAAACCCTAAACCCTAAACCCTAAACCCTAAACCCTAAACCCTAAACCCTAAACCCTAAACCCTAAACCCCTAAACCTAGAAGAAGCCTAATGACCCCGAGGCCTCGGCTTCCCTTTGACAAGCTCTCCACATCCCTAGTCCTGACCAAGCTGGAGGCCTGGGGGGGGAGCTGTGGAGCTTCGTAAGTTTTGGGGCTTACAGGGTTTTATAGGGTTTTATAGGGTTTTATAGGGTTTTAAGGGTTTTATAGGGTTTATAGTGTTTTATAGGTTTATAGGGGTTTGTAGGGTTTATGGAGTTTATAGGGTTTATAGGGTTTATAGGGTTTTTTTAGGGTTTTTTAGGGTTTATAGAATTTATAGGATTTATAGGGTTTAGGTTTAGGGTTTAGTTTAGGGTTAGGGGTTAGGGTTTTGGAAGGGCTTAGGGTTTAAGACTAAGAGGTTCGGGCTTGGGGCTTAGCGTGCCCAGAGAGGCAATGCCGCTTACTTACGCAAGATACCTGAAATCACAATAGGGATCTTATCACACAGGAAGATAGCGCGTGAGAGGGTTTCTGAGGCGTAGGGCTTTGGACGTGTGAGGCTTTTTAGTGGTGTTTAGGCTTCCAGGGTTCATAAGATGTTTTAGGGCTTCCGAAAAAAAGGGTTTAGGATCTGGGGCTAAGCGGCTAAACGGGTTTTAGGGTTGGGGGGCTGTAAGGGGGTTAATGGTCATAGGGCTCATACGGATGACAGGTTAAACGGTTTTCGGGCTGTAGGCTTCAAGGGTTATGGAGTTACAGGCATGGGCCAAAACCGTAAGCCCTAAACCCTATATTGCCTACACCCTAAACTATGTTCCCAAAACCACGAACCACGGGGCCCACCAAGCCAAGCCCAAACCCGAACCGCCCCCGCCTAAAGCCTCAGATCTCTCTCCCGAGTTTTTGGGTTTTGTGACACACTTGGTCGCCCTAACAAAGTAGCCAAGCCCTAAAAAGGATGCCCTTTTTCATCATATGGGTACTGGGCTACCAAGCACAGCATTCTTCCGCCCTGCAACGTTTAAAAACCCGCAACCCCCAAACCCTGAACCTGAGGCGTTGCGGTTACTGTCCATGGACGTCCACAGACTAAGGCCCCCCAAGTGGCACCCTTTATCTCCTTATTCTTAGCTAGGTTCTGTGTTTTATGGATACGCCATGGGGGTCCCTGAAAAAAGGGGGTTGAACTGGGGGATGACGACTGTTACGAGGATTGCTGGAAACAAACCGGGGGGGGGCTCGGGAACGATCATATACATGTACGTGCATACAGAAATGTGATAATAAGGCCCTTGTAGCGTCCCGAGCTGCAAAAAGCCTCGAAATGCAGGAGTGCATGCAGAAGCGCAAAGGACGCTTCAATGCCTTCAGAGCCGCTTGCGAGACATAAGGGGAAGTTGAGGTGAAAGGCTAGTTGGCTCCGGGTAGTTCCTCATTTGAGATGTTCTGAGCAAGAACACTGTGATCTTGGGCTTTCCAGCTTGTAGAGAATGATCGGATTGGGCTCTTGAGGTTCAACACGTTTTTTTGCCTCCACTTTTTGGGATCTGTTTTTGGTGGCGCCAACGGACGTCATACTCGCAGAAGCCACCCTTGCGCACCAGAGGAACCCATGAGTGGGATCTTGCACCCTACCGTGCTACCATCCTGACAAAAGGCATATGGCGTATGGAACGTGAACCCTTCCGGGACTCATGTGGGGTTTCCGAAAATAGGGGTAGCCTTTTTTGGGGGGTCCCAAAAAGAGGATTCTATTCTATTTAGTGCATAAAAAGGGGTCCTCGCATCTTGGGAAAAGACCCGTCTAGTCCGAAAGGACAGCTGCCCTGCAAGCATATGAGGCCCTTGGTAGCCCAGTGGTACCCTTTACCCCTTTGTTTTTGTTCTGGTTTCCCTTATCAAATAGCCAACCCCCCCCCCCCCCCCCCCCCCCAAAAAAAAAAAAAACAAAAAAAAAGAGAAAAAAGAGGTCCCCTTCTTGCTCATTATAATATGGTTGCTGGGGCTACTAAGAGGCCGAAGTGGAGCAATTCATCATCGCCTACGTGACCCAGAACGCCGAAGCTGCCAAAGGTGCAGCTGCGGCCCAGAAGAGACTGGGAGCTGAAGATCCCAACTATCGGAGTTTACGAGAATACGAGAAAAACCAGTCTTATAACAAGGACCCCCAAAAGGTGCCCTTAATTTGGGAAACCCTTCAAATACCCAACTTGTTCAGTGTTTGGGGTTGAAGGGTTCAAGAGTGTAAGAGTGTAAGGCTTAAGGGTTTAAAGGAAGGTTTGGGGGGGGGGGGGGTTGCAGGATGTTGCAGGGGTTAGGGTTACAAGGCTTCAAGCAGTCCGAACGCATGTCCGCTTCGGAGGCCGAATCAGTTGGCGGCGCGGCTAGATTGCCCCGTGCTTTCGCGCATTTCGCGAGAAATCCCCCGAGCACGCATTCCCCTGCACGATGATCACGCTTTCGGGCTACCAGCACATCCATTCCCCACAGCATCCATGCCCGTACGATGATTACGTTCGTGTTACCAGCACATTCATTCCCCAGAGCATCCATGCCCGCACGATGCTTACGTTCGTGTTAGCAGCACATCAATATCCCAGAGCATCCATGCCTGCGCGACGAATGCAGGCTTTCCACCCCTTCTTTCTAAAGTTCTTCTAGAGAGAAGTAGAGAGAGAAAGAAAAGGAGAAAAACAAAAACCCTAAACCCTAGACCCTAAACCCTAGACCCCCCCCCCAACCCCTAAACAAACACGTCTAAAAGCTTAGGAAGCTTTGGGATGCAGAGTTTACATGGGAGGCTAAAACATGCTAGTGCCAGGACCCGGAGTGGGCCCTGATTGTTTTTTTTTCGGTTTGGGCTTCCCTTATCATCCCCTTAAAACCAAAAGGGCACCCTGTTTATTTCTAGGTTACTCCTGGGTCTTGAATACGTATTCTATTCTAGCTTTGAAATAAGACAACAAGCTCTCGTCAAATACATCTCAAAACTTCTGCCATGTTCATGTGCTCTAGGATGTTCACGTTCTGCGTCAGAAAGCCCAAGACCGGCTGCAAATCAACGTTTTCACGATAGCCTCCTTCAATCCAAGAAATCCTAAGTACCTATATGAGGGACACTTACCCAAGCCATAAAAGCAATTCCCATCGCAGAAGCCCTACTTTCTACTTTGTCTGTACTTGGGATCCTTTGGTTATATCGGGAAGCTAAGACAACCATCCTTGTTTCAGCGTCGCATCCCTTCATTAAGACATCCTCCCTTATTTGCAAGCCTTAGTTTAGGGCTTTTTCTAGTTCACAGGTTATTGTCCTAAAGTAGTAAAAATCCTCGAACTATTCAGGAGTGTTGCTTTCTTAAATTCGGGAAGGTATGTGTACGATAAGGGGACAACCCTTAATCAAAAGTAGTTTCCTGTATTTTCTCTTTTGGCGCCTGAAATCCTGCCGACACCTAGGTTTTCAGCACATTTAATTAGACAGCGTTCCCAAACCAGCGCCACATTTTGTCGGGGTTCAGGGTTTGGGTTCAGGCTGAGCAGTCTTGAATATGCAGATTTTCGAGTCCGAATTCCCGATTTCACGAGTACAAGGCCAACACAAAGGATCTAACAGATGATCTTCGATAGGCTTCCTCGACAGGCCCTCTGTCAGGAATCTACTCGAAGGTTCTTCTTTGTCATTGTGGGGTAACATTTGACATTTGTAAGGGCACTTAAGCTCAATAAGGAATGAAATTTCAAATTGTTGATGCTATCCCAACCATGAACTAGTCTTGCGTACTCATGGCGTGACAACCAATGTTGTTTGAGGTTAGAATTTGATCGCTCCCCCCTTATACTGACAGTCCTCTTTAGTGATAGTATGTGTCCCCCCTTAAAATCCCTTGTATGGATTGCTAGAAGAAGGGTGAACATCCCAACCTAAACACTAAACCCTAAACCCTAAGCCCTAAACGCTAAACCCTAAACCCTAAACCCTAAACCCTAAACCCTAAACCCTAAACCCTAAACCCTAAACCCTAAACCCTACATCATCCCAAGCTCCCCCCCCCAGCTGAACCAAGGAGCTCCGGTGAGGCGGCGTGCAAACCGGAGCCCCAGGCCAGGCACTCGTTGAGTGTGCTGTCCCCAGGTCCTTGGTAGGGTTTAGGGTTTAGGGTTTAGGGTTTAGGGTTTAGGGTTTAGGGTTTAGGGTTTAGGGTTTAGGGTTTAGGGTTTAGGGTTTAGGGTTTAGAGTAGGGTTTAGGGTTAAGGGTTTAGGGTTTAGGGTTTAGGGTTTAGGGTAGGAATCGAGGGAATTCTAGGGCCCCTATATATACCCTTTAAGAGATTCTATAGGGCCCTGTCTATATATATATAATATATATATATATATAATATATATATATATATATAATATACCCTGAACTTTAGGAGTTTAGGATTTACAGTTTAGGGTGGAGTGTTTGTAGGGTGTGCAGTAGGGTTCAGGAGTTTAGGGTGTGGGGTTTTAGGGTTTCGGGTTTAGGAGTTTGGGATTTAGAGGTTAGGGTGTAGGGTTAGCAGTTTATAAGGATTCAGGATTCAGCCGTTAATTACACAGCGCGGTGTCACTTTTGCGGTTGGGTCGCTGCCACAGAGCAGTTTGGCAGTGAGTGCTTCCCTAAACCCTATAAGCCTTAGACTCTAAACCCGTCTCCATTTTAGCTCAAGCAACCCCGCGTTTCCATGCCCTTAGGAGATCATTGTGTGGCACGGCGGGGGTACTTGGGTTGGCGAATCTCCTGAGTGCTCCCCGTACAAGGTTTAGTCATCTCTGAGACATGCGCAGTGTGTGATCTGTTGTTTGTGCTGGACTAGTGACTAGTGGCTCGGAGCCGCTTGGGAAAGAAGCGAAGTGATGGAAGAGTCTTTTGAGGCCTCCAACAAGTCCTGCTTAAACCTTAAAACCCAGGATGGTTAAATGGAATTGTATGTGGTTCAATTACCATCAATTTCCATGCCTTTTCAAGCCCACAAGCGCTAAATCTTCATTTTCCTTAAGCCCCTATGCTTGCCAGCGCATCATTCTGCATTAGCAAAGTTATTTGTCTAAAAAAGTCGGCACTGCACCAATCCCGCCTCCAAAAACAGCTCCTCCACAAACGGAGGCCCCAGACGGCTCGAGAGGCCATAGAAGGCCCGAGATGCCCCAGAAGGCTTGGGACGCCCCAGAAGTTTTTGCAAGGTTTTGGGAGGGGCCCGGGAGACCCCGACAGACCCCGGGAGGCCCGGGAAAGCGAGTTAAGCAAGAAGCAAGAAAAAATCGTCAAAACCTGCCCAAAGCCCCGGACACTGCAACCAAAAGGGTGTTCAGCAAGAAGCAAAAACACAAACGCATCAGAACCTGTCAAAAACAGCCCAAAACCCCGGACACAAATCCTATATCATTTCTATAAACCCTAAACCTTAAACCCGAAGCTCAACCTATGGGCCGTCTACTTCCTTCACTGCACAGGAAGAGGGAGCGGCAGCAGACGGAGGAATCGGAGCACTAGCTCTCGTTCAGGCGCCTTTTGGGGTTCAGCGTTCTGGGGTTTTGGGGTCCCCGCTGTGAGATCTTTGTTTTATTTGGTTCTTGAGAGATGGTTTGTTTGTTCATTATAAGTATTTCAGGGTTTTGGGGCTTCAAGTTTTCAGAGGGTTTAGGGCATATCATTGCAAATTTCGCAGTTGTTGCTTCAGGGCGTTTTGCGGGTGACCTCCAAGCTGGTAGGCCAATCTCGGCACAGGCGGGGAACTAATCCTGAACCCTTATTTGCAGGTTCATGGGTAGCTATAAGCAAGGTTATTAAGTACCCTAAATAGGGTTATAAGTATGGTTACCATGATTATACACTACTTATAACTACCGTGAAACTCCAAGTAACCCTAAACCCTTAACCCTAAGCAGGTGCGGTTCATGCAGAGCGCGTGTCTTGCGCAGCAGTCACCGAACGAAACACCCGGCCTCCCTTGAAGCCCACAACTCTGGAAACAAAACGGCCTCCCCCAAATCTAAGCCCTAAATCTGAAATCTTCAGTCCTAAAACCTTGAAACATCATAACCACACCCTAAGCCCCAAGAACAGCCCCGACCGCGCCAGGTGAAGCCGGAGCCACCTAGCAAAGGCGAGTCGCGGGCACGCAAGCGTGGGACTCTCAGCTGAGGGGTTGCCCAAAGCACAATGGCTAGAAATGTGTCGGGTTGAAGGGGTTAGGGTTAGGGTCAAATTTTAGGGTTTGTTTAGGGATTAGGGTTTAGGGTTTAGGGTTGAGGGCCCCCAAAACCTAAACCATTTTTGTAGGTAGTATATGAGGAAGGCCCTTGGATGTTCTGCCAGTACCGTCCCTTATTGGGTTCAAGAGGATGCTATCTAGGAATTTTCCCGAGGGCTCTAAGGTCAACCGAATTCCCACAGTTCTTTCTTTCGAGTATACAGCATCACAACTCTAAACCCTAAATCCTAAACCCTAAACCCTAAACCCTAAACCCTAAACCCTATAAACCCTAGCCTTAATGCAGGGCTTTGGGCCCAAAGCTGTTGGAGCGTGAGCTGGTTTCACACAAATGTTCCGAAAGCTATAGTTCTTGTTGGCTACGAGCTTCTTGGGGTTTCTTGTCACCCTCATCCTACGACTTGGCCCTACTTTAGGGTTTAGGGTTTAGGGTTTAGGGTTTAGGGTTTAGGGTTTAGGGTTTAGGGTTTAGGGTTTAGGGTTTAGGGTTTAGGGTTTAGGCCCTAAGCCCTATACACCCTAAGCCAGTGCAAGCGTGCCAATAAATTAAGGCGCATGTCCCTTGAGGCCCATGTACCTAGATATACTTGGGCTTTGAGGGGCTTCCTCTTGAGCAGCTTCAGGGCAGAAATAAGTACGAAATAGGTGCACGGACCGTCCCGGACCCTTCGGTCTTAAGGGTCATAGTAGGTAAACCCTAGCCCTACATAGCTAAGGTCGCGTTCGTGACAGTGTGCATTTCCTTCCTTCGCCATGTCGAAACTCGAATTTTGAGCGATTTCGCCACAAATCCTCATCGTACTGTTTGTCGTTTTCGTTTGTTCCATCTTCTTTTGCTCCTCTATAGGGTTTAGGGTTTATAGGGTTTAGGGTTTAGGGATGCTGCGCCAGGATGCTTGACGTTTTGGGATCAAGACGCACCGTCACAAGCCTTTTGCGAACAAGCCCACAACACTGGAATGTTCAGCGTGCGTTTGCCTTTTACAACATGTATTGCAAGAGTCTATGTTTGATTTTTCTGCAACCCGGCGTGCTGTCCCAAGTGTGCATGCCTTGTGCGAACATGCTAGCAAGCACTGCTAGTTACAGCATTTTTGCTTTATTCTACAACATACAAGACCGCGGTCACAAATCTTCCCAAACTATTCTGCTGCCGAAACCACCAAACAACTTGTTGAACAATCAACAAAAGTACAAGCCTGACTGGCGTGTGCATGTCTTGGATGTCATCAAAAAAACCATGTCTTGTCAGCGAACACCCCACAAAACTACAGCATCACGGCGGTGACAACCCTAAACCCTAAACCCTAAACCCTAAACCCTAAACCCTAAACCCTAAATCCTTACATCCAAGGCCACCGCCAGACGCCTGCCAAGGGCATCCAGAGTCTTGGATCCCTAAACCCTTTATGAAGGTTTACGACACCCCCAATGTTCGACCCCCTAAATAGTAGGAGCCCCTGATAATAAGGACCCTAATAAGGTACTAGACCCTAAAGCCTAAACCCTAACCCCTAAACCCTACACCCTATACCCTAAACCCTAAACCCTAAGCCCTAAACCCCCTAATTTCGGAAACCCCCTTATAAGCCGTTTAAACCTCGAACCCTGGAGACCCGACAATCCCCAGACTCTGAAGGTTTGTGGGGGTTCAGGGTTCAGGGTTCAGGGTTCAGGGTTTAGGGTTTAGGGTTTAGGGTTTAGGGTTTAGGGTTTAGGGTTTCAGGAACAGGGAGAGGGCATGCAAAATGTTCCCCGAGGTAAGTGCTTCTAGGACCCAAATGTAGGATCTTTATTATTCCCTTTTTTAGGGTTTAGGTTCTACAGACCGCGTGAAACCAGAAAGGGTACGCGTTCCAGGCTTAGGTTCCTTGGGTCTAGTGTTGTATCGACGAAGTGTCGACACGTTCTTTCTCGCAGCATACAATATAGCGTTCTTAAGAAAGGGGTTCAAGGGGGTAGGTACCTAGAAAAGCTTAGGAAGCCTTAGAGAGTAGTGGGGTTACATATCCCCCGTGAACCCGACCCCTGAGCCCTGATCCCTAAGCCGATGTTTGGGTTTCAGGTGTTGATCCCTAAGCCTCCCCGCTTGCTTACTGTTGGTCAGTAGGGGGAATGAGGGAGTGGGGTACCCTATAGAATGCCTTAAAGGGTATATATATAGGGGGATATAGGGTACCTGGGAAAGGGGTACCCTATAGAATGCCTTAAAGGGTATATATAGGGAGATATAGGGTACCTCATTCCCTCATTCCCTACTAACCAACGGTAAGCTTGAGGCGGGGTGCGATCTCTGCTGTGCGGCGGTTCGTCCTGGCGTCGAGGAGAAAGAAGGCACGCCTGCAACAGGCCCCCCAGGGAGGGGCACTGAATGAAAGGTTGAGGGTTTAGGGTTTCTAGGACCGGGAGTAGGCCCTTTTTCCTTTTTTTAGGGTTGGGGTTCCCTGATAATCCCCTTAAAACCAAAAAGGGTACCCTTTTATTCCTAGGTTACTCCCGGGTCGAGGTTTTTGCGTTTGGGAGGGGCATGAAGTTGGAGTGCATCGTGGCTCAGAGTATGTAACCCTAAACCCTCAACCCTCAACCCTAAACCCCGAACCCTAAACCCTAAACCCCAAACCCTAAACCCTAAACCCTAAACCCTCTTGGCCCTCTGGCAAGCCGTGGCTTCTTTTGGGGTGCAGGGGTGGCGGAAGGATCCAGAACTGGGTATCTGGTGACCAACCTCCAAGTTCGGAGCCCTACTTGGGGTTTAGTGTTTAGGGTTTAGGGTTCAGGGTTTAGGGTTCAGGGTTTAGGGTTTAGGGTTTCAGTAGGGTAACCATGGTTAAAACCTTCCTTAGGGTACCTATAACCCCACGGAGAACTACCCATGAATCTCCATGCAAGCCCAATGCCGCCAGGCCCACAGTTCCGAGCCCTCTCAGACCCTAAACCCTAAACCCTAAGCCCTAAACCCTAAACCCTGAAGGTCCAGGTGCTGCCCCTGGTGGAGGATGAGCACCCAGTTCGGCCCCGCAAGGACGCTAGGGATGAATGTTGGAGGGCTTTGAAGCAGGGTATATATTTCTGTTTTTGGTGAGTGTATATAAGGTTCCTTTTTAATATTGGTGAGTGTATATACCTGGTGTCCTTTTGGGGTTACAAGAAATATATACCCTACTTCATGAAGCAGGGTATATATTACTGTTCTTGGTGAGGGTATGTATTGGGTGTTCTTTTGGGGATACAAGAAATATAAACCCTACTTACGTGGGCTTCCCAATTGTTTAGAGGCTGAAATGCGGCTCCGTTTTGGGTGCAAGCAATACCTACCGCGATGCCCAAGGATTTCAGCATCTCTCTGAGGCCAATCCCCACACCCTGACCAAGCAAACTGGATGGTTGAGATCCTTTTGCTCCTCCAACCCCCCGGACCCGAAACCCTAAACCCTACACCTTTCTAGACCGCAATACACGCATGAAAGTGTGGCAGGGGCTTCGGGTCTTCGGTTTTTTTTTGGGGGGGGTCCATGAAAAAATCGGTGGTAGGTTCCTGCCTGTATCTTCCCAAAGACCCTACCAAGAACCAACCTTAGCATGCCCTGAAAAAAGAAAAGCGCCTTAATCTTATTCTAAGCAGCATTGATACCCGCGCATGCTGTATGGAAGTTGATGGTGCTGGGGGTGCAACACCCACCAAGTTTGCTTTTGATCCCAAGATCGAAATCATTGAGCCTTAACCCTGAATGAAGCCCTGAAAAACGCTCCAACCGGCTAACGACTTGGAAAGATGTGTACGACGACACAAAGAGGGCCCTGATTCTTCTAAACTCTGTTTTAAAACGAAGAAGGGCACCCGCTCCGGGGCCTAGTTGTCTTCCCCCCCCCCCCCCCAACCCGCATGACATCAAGGGCGTGGTTGAAACCCATGCCTACGACACCCTAAGCCCCCTCCTAAACTCAAGATGAAACTCAAGTCATTCTTGTCTGGGGAGCGTGTTCTCGAGGGCGGCTCAGTATAGTTCTGAGTAGGGTTATAAGGGTAAATCGGAAGCCTCAAACAGGGCACCGCTAGTTTCGGACAACTCCCAGAATCACTTCGAAGCAGGACAGAACCAGTACAAAACCCTAAACCCTAAACCCTGAACCCTAAACCCTAAACCCTAAACCCGAAACCCACTTAGAAGCCCAGTTGCAACCACCTATTGGAACTCCTAGCCTGGAAACGGTTTGGGGGTTAGGGTATACCCTAAACCCCAAACCCCAAACCCCAAAACCCAAACCCTAAACCCTAAACCGTAAACCCTAAACCCTAAACCCTAAACCCTAAACCCTAAACCCTAAACCCTAAACCCTAAACCCTAAACCCTAAACCCTAAACCGAGCCGCCGCAGGATCCCGCAGGCGATCCGCATCTTGCACCGGTGGTCGGCCTGGTTCCTTGTCACTGTGTTTACAAGCTATCTACCTTAGGTTAGGGTTTGCGGTTTAGGGTTTAGGGTTTTGGGTTTTGGGTTCAGGGTTTAGGGTTTAGGGTTTAGGGTTTAGGGTTTAGGGTTTAGGGTTTAGGGTTTGGGGTATACTGGAAGGTTCATGGGTACTTTGGTCAGGAAGGTTAAAAGTTCCTTAAACAAGGTTACTAGTATGGTTACCATATGTATAACCCTACATAGAACTACCCATTAAACCTCCAAGTACTGGGCTTCAGACCTATGCGTTTTTTAGGAGTTGGGGATCTTGAGGGTTAGGGGCTCTTAGGGTTGGGATATGCGCAAGGCTTGGGTATGTTTAGGGTTTAGGGTTTAGGGTTTAGGGTTTAGGGTTTAGGGTTTAGGGTTAGGGGCCTCTGGGTTGCAGAGCTGGTCATTTGTGATCCTCGCTGTAGGAGTTCTGGAGGGCTCCTTCACAGAGAATTGGACTCTATCCCCAAAACCGGGCAGACCCCTAAACCCTAAATCCCGAGGCCCTAGACCCCAAATCCCTAGACCTCTAAACCCCAGACACTCTAAACCCTAAACCCTAAACCCTAAGTATCCCTAAACCCCAATAAACCCTAAACCCTAAATGCTAAACCCCTGAGGACCCAACCGAGGATTGCAGCAATGCGACTGTCATCGATGAGGTGGCCCGTTCACCTCATCCTGAAAGAAGGGTTTAGGGTTTAGGGTTTAGGGTTTAGGGTTTGGGTCGGGAGGAGCTCCACCCCCTCCCTCCCGCCCCAACAAGCAGCTTCGTTTCGCGATCCCGACGCCCGAAGCCCCGCAGCCCCGATTGCCGAGTAACTTGCTCTCGCATGGCGGCCTGAGCCGAGGGTGTCTTGCATGAAATGTGATCGCTTAGGGTTCAGGGTTTAGGGCTTAGGGTTTAGGTTTTAGGGTTTAGGGTTTAGGGCTTAGGGATATTCTGTGGGTGGTCAAAGTGGATCCCTCCCAAAAAAACGGCGAAACCCCTAAAGCACCACCAGGTAGGACATCCCTTCCCCGCCAGGTCCCTCCTGTGGAGGAGGCGCGCTGCCAGCGGCTCCTGGGTCGGGATTTCCTTAGGGTTTAGGGTTTAGGGTTTAGGGTTTAGGGCAAGGGCTTGGACAGGCAAGATTTTATAAGTCTTCTTTCAGACTCTCATGAGGGAACCTACGCGCCAGAAGCTGTCCCTAAACCCTAAACCCTAAACCCTAAACCCTAGACTTTGTGGAGTGAAATTTGAAGTTTTAAGGTTTGTGGGTGAGGGTTTGGGGTTTTGCGGTTTGCTGAACCCTGGGAGGCTGTAAGAGATTGCTTAGAGCTTTAGGCCGTTGCATTTGCCACTCGATGTCGGGGAGGAAGTTCACCGTTTTGGAAAGGCTTAATGCTGAAGCCATGAGACGAAACCTAAACCCTAAACCCTTTCGATCCTAAATCCTGAAGAGTTGCTGATTGACTCTAAGAGACGCTCTGAGCTCGGCGCCATCACAGGGAGGTCCAAGATAAACCGGAGACCCTGCCACGCCTGACACCCTAGACCTTATCAACCCTAAACCCTAAACCCCAGACCCTAAACCCTAAACCCTAAACCTCTATGCGCCTGGAGGTGGTGTCCGACGGGGAGGGGGAAACTGGGGCTGGGCAAGGTGAGGACCTGGAGGGCCTGGAGGCAGATTGGGTTTGGGGTTCAGGGTTCAGGGTTTAGGGTTTAGGGTTTAGGACTTCGGGTTTGGGGTTTGGGGTTCAGGGTTTAGGTTTTTGGGTTTGGGGTTCCAGGTTTAGGGTTTGGGGTTTGGGGTGTAGGGTTTCCGGTTTCTTGTCGGTTTTTACAGGGGTTTTGGGGTTTGGGGTTTAGGCTTATTGCATACAGTTTAGGCTTAGGGCTTGGGCATTTGAGGGCTTATCGGGTTATGGTTGTGGCCCATAGCTTAGGGGTTTATAGGCTTTACAGGGCTATGAGGTGTAAATTCTATGGCTTATAGGGTTTGCTTATGGGGTTCAGAGGACGTAGAGATTTACAGGACTTCTAGTGTGTGCTCCTGCACTACCCAAAGAATCCTAAGTACCTATATGGGGGGTCACTTAC
The DNA here is from genome assembly GCA_905221605.1 of Symbiodinium natans. NCBI lineage: Eukaryota > Dinophyceae > Suessiales > Symbiodiniaceae > Symbiodinium > Symbiodinium natans. The sequence continues at coordinate 58,415 of CAJNDS010000696.1, forward strand.
CCAAACCATAATAGTGATTCCTACTATAGAAACTCTACTTTCTACTATGTAGGTACTTAGGACCCTTTGGGTTAGTCTCTGAGAACTTTGCAGGACTTAAAACAAAGCTTTCCGCTCTCTTTCTTCCCGCCTCTCTTTCTTGTTGTGTGTCTCTCTCTCTCTCTCTCTCTTTGGTTTGTCTCTGTCGTTTTTTGGGTTGTGTTTGCGTTTGTGCGTCCGCGCGGCATTCGTGCGGTTCCACTAAACCCCATTACCCCGGAGCTTCCTGAACAGTCCTCTAACTTTTAGGGTTTAGGGTTTAGGGTTTATGGTTTAGGGGAACTCTGAACTCCTCAACTCTTAAACTCCCTCCTACCCCTCACCTCCAAACCCCCCTAAAGTTCTATCAACCCCAAGCCCAAACCCTAAGTCCTTAAACCCAGGAACCCTAAGCCACAAAACCCGAGCCCCCAAGCCCCCTAAACCCTAAACCCTAAACCCCCTAAACCCTAGACCCCTAAACCCCTAAACCCCTAAACCCCTAAACCCCTAAACCCCTAAACCCCTAAACCCCTAAACCCCTCAACCCTAAACCCTAAACCCTAAACCCTAAACTCTAAACCCTAAACCCTAAACCCTAAGCCCTACCAGGTGGACCTTTGGGGCTTCCAGGTGGCCATGGACCAACTGAGGGATGCGATGCGCGCAGGTCTGGGACTTGAGGGTTTGGAGTTGGGATGTTCCCCCTGAACCCTATAGGGTTTAGGGTTTAGGGTTTAGGGTTTAGGGTTTAGGGTTTAGGGTTTAGGGTTTAGGGTTTAGGGTTTGGGGTGTTCCTGCTGAACCCTTTCGTGCAAGTCTGGTTCCAAAGCCACCATCCATGCATGCCAGGCCCAGATAAAGCAAAAGCGACCAATGCCAGCAAAAGCATACATCTTCACCCCACCGAATGTCCGAACCCTCTCCCCCTGACCCCCCGGCTGGGACGGCGCAGGTGACCCTGCAGACGGTGTGGCTGTACTGAAGATGCTCCTCCGTCCTTGCTTAGCATCAGTTTTTTGAACCGTTTGCCCTGCTGCGTGCTTCTGCAAGCCAAGCCTTAAAGCCGAGAACCCTAAACCCTCAAGCCCGAAGAGAAAGCCCTCAGCCGGAAACCCCAAACCCCAAACCCTAAACCCTAAACCCTAAACCCTAAACCCTAGACCCTAAACCCTAAACCCTAAACCCTAAACCCTAAACCCCAAACCCTAAACAGACCCAAGAGTTGGTGAGCGCCAGGCGGCAGCCAGATGGGAGTCTAGGGTAGACTTATAGGGAGGATTTTCTTGGAGGTTCATGGGTACATATAAGTAGGGTCATAACTACTGTTTGCTTAAGAACTCCCAGAAAGAATAAGCCTTATATTACCCTTATACCCTGATAAGGAAGATTTTTTTTGTTTGGGGAGGGGGGGGGGGGGGTGGTGGTCTTAAGCAATTGAATTGGTAGATAAGTAGGGCAACTATGGTTACAACTTGGGTTCGGCCGGTCCACACTAACAGTCAAATAACGCCGTGGCCTTATAACACACAGGCCAAAAATAGCACCAGGAATCCCAGTCAATTTTA
>CAJNDS010000696.1:62500-87769 GCA_905221605.1 Symbiodinium natans
CCCTAAACCCTAAACCGCAGAGGCCGCGCTCTCGGCCCACCAGCGCATGGCGCCCAGCAGCCGCATCGCGCGGCTTTCGAAGACCTTGTGCCTGGCTACATGGTTCAGGTTTTCAGGGTTTAGGGTTGAGGGTTTCAGGCTTTAGGGTTTAGGGTTAGGGTTTAGGTTTTCAGGGTTTAGGGTTCAGGGAATGTGGCATTTAGGTTTTAGGTTTGAAGTGTTTAGGGTTTAGGGTTCATTTTTCAGGGTTTTCAGGGTTTAGGCTTCAGGGAGTTTGGGTTTAGGTTTTTGGGAATTTCGGGTTTGGGTTTCAGGTTTTAGGGATTTATAGGGCTTGGGGTTCAGTTTGCAGGGTTTTCAGAGTTTAGGGTATAGGGTTCAGGGAATTTTGCGTTCAGGATGTTTTTGTCTTTAGGGGTTAGAGAGTTTTGTGTTCAGGGTTCAGGAATCTAGGGGGGGGGGGTTCAGGAATTTAGGGTTCGGGTTCAGGAATTTGGTTTTGGGTTCAGGACTTTAGGGTTTAGGAGTCTGGGGTGATATTGGTTTAGGGAGCAAGGTGCACTTGCAGCTTCGTGTGTGGCAGTCATAGCAGGGTTTAGGGTTAGGGTTTAGGGTTGCGACCAAAATCCCGGCTCAAAAGTTGGGCTTGTTGTTCGCAATGGCATTCTTGTATTGGAGTTTTTTTCTATCCAAAGGCTTAATTCGATTTGTTGGGGGCTATGAGGTAGTTCTCTTTTGCTCAGGCTCGAATAAATTTTCGATCGGGCGCATGTAGTAGAAGAAGCATTCCTCAGACAACCCTCATATGGAGAACTGCCCCAGTGTGGCTCCTCTGTTTCGGGCTTGTCTGAGCTGCTGAACATGAGGTACGGGCTTTGTCAAGGGAGCTGACTTGGGGATGTTTTGAAACATGCGCGAGGTACGATCGGTGGAAGCTTCAGCAGCAGCCAGTGCTCATGCGACAGCAGCTTCTCAAGCAACGTGGCAGCAGGGAATGTCTGAGTAGTATCATCCGAAACAGAAGGTGCCCTAAACCCTAAGCCCTAAGCCCTAAGCCCTACGCCCTAAGCCTAAATCCTAAAACCCTAAGGACCGTAAACCATGTCGAGCTCACGACATGAGTACCACCAAAAAACAGCCAGCCATAATTACATGTAGAAATAAATGAGTTGGCTAGGTCCATGTAAGAGTAGTGTGTAGATATATGTATACACATATGTACAGATACCTAGATACATTGATCTGGGTACACAGATAGAGATAGAATACGTGATGAAGAACTAACAATATTGCTAACACTGAACATGCCGACAGTATTAGTTACATGTGTGGCGTAAGTAGTATATTCTAAGTCTTATTGCTGTTCTTTGCATCCTGAACGGTATCTTCGTGTTGATTACATCATCCAAATTTGAATGTTTTTAATTACATCATTGGCTGTAGTATTTCGTGTTGATTGCCTCTGTTTTCATCATAACTACATGAGTATACGCCATTGTAACAATAAGGTCAGAATTTGCATTTTATTCATGCCAACCATGTTAAAGGGGCCTTCACTTGAAAGACGAAGTATATTCATTATATAAACTATGAAGATTACTACTTCTATCTTCTAGATGATTCATACGAACATATGAAGCTGGGGTTTAGGGTTTATGGGGGAGTGTCAGATACGAGTGCCTGATCCCTGGTTGGACCCCAGACTCCCAACTCCAGATTTCCAGACTGACCAGTGACCAGAAATCTGGAGTTTGGAGTTCCCATAAATATATATATATATATATATATACATATATATATATATATAGGCACACATAAATATACATACATTACTAAAGCCTCTACGTATGTATGTCTACATACATGTGTGCACACAGGTGTGTGTTGACATGTATATATATATATATGTACACACATGCATGTGTGTATACATATCTTTGTGTCTTTGCAAGTGGGCGCAGACCCCATTGTTGCAACTTGCCCTGCGCAAAGCCCTCCTTGCGCAAGGCCCAAGCCGGTGAGGTTTCGTGTTCGGGTTTTAGGGTTTAGGGTTTAGGTTTTAGGGTTTAGGGTTTAGGGTTTAGGGGGTTTAGGGGGTTTAGGGGGTTTAGGGGGCTTAGGGGGCTTAGGGGGTTTAGGGTTTAGGGGGTTTAGGGTTTAGGGGGTTAGGGGGTTTAGGGGGTTTAGGGTTTAGGGGGTTTGGGGCTCAGGCTTTAGGGTTTTGGGCGAAGTATGGTGTGGCTAGGGCCTTTTCGTTGTGAGGCAAGCCGTGGTCGCCCTGGTGCAACTTGGCAAAATGCAGGCGCCACAGTTGAAGGTAGCTCCCCTCAATGACAAAAAGCAGCTGCCTAAGCTTGCCATTTCTATTCGCAGCCGCAGCTAGGTATACTTCTATCCTGCATAAACCCTAAGCCCTAAGCCCTAAACCCTAAATCCAGCTACGACTAAGATGCAGGCGGCTCCGGAGGACCTGGAGAGGGAGGAGGATGATGGTGAGCCAGCCTCGAAAGCATCAAGCATGGTCTGCCTGGACGACTAGCATGAGATAAAAGGTGTAGGGGGTTTAGGGTTTGGGTTTAGGGTTTTGGGTTTTGGGTTACTTGAAGGTTCATGAGTACTTATAAGTGGGGTTATAAGTACCCTAAATAGTTACCCTACTTATAACCCTACTTGTATCCACCCATGAACCTCCAAGCAGGTTCTATTTGATGGAGGGTTGCAGGGTTTGAGGTTCTATTTCTTTTGGGGTTACAGGGTTTGTGAGGGTAGAGTTGAGTCCCAATTCAAGGTCTCTGTGCTGAGTCCGTGCAGAGGTCCGCATCTTCGCCGCTTTTGCTCAAGTAGTCCGGCTATCTTGGCCGCTCGCCTCTCCATGTGCGGCGAACTGCACGGACGGAGGTAGGTGAGAAACGTGTGTGTGTGTGTGTGTGTGTGTGTGTGTGTGTGTGTGTGTGTGTGTGTGTGTGTGTGTGTGTGTGTGTGTTTTTTTCATGGGGTTATATACGAATAATATATATATATATATATTCATATACAGATGTATATATATATATATATATATATATATATATATATATGTATACATGTGTATATATATATATATGTATATATGTATATGTATATATATATATGTTTATATGTATATATGCATATATGTATATATGTATATATGTATATATGTATAGTGCGAGTATACTGTATAGGGCTGTAAGAGAATGATTTTGGCTATCATTTAGGCTCCTGCAGTATTACCAGGCCATGCTCGACAGGGGCCTTGCGTGCCTTGCCAATGCGTCGTCAAACCAGCTGCATGCAGTGTGATGCTTAGGGTTTAGGGTTTAGGGTTTAGGGTTTAGGGTTTAGGGTTTAGGGTTTAGGGTTTAGGGCGCATCCATGCACAAGATCCTCCCTTTCGAACTGTAGCTCCCTTCAAGCTCAAGGTGTTCCCAGGCCCCTTTCGAGCTGTCTGATGGCCGCGTTCATGCACACGCAAGCTTCATCTGGTGACAAAGCGAAGGTGATCTGGCTGTTTTCCAAAATAGGGGTACCCCTAATATACCCCGAAATACTATAGTCCTGATTATAAATGTAGGAAGCCCCAAAAAGGGTACCCCATTTTCGGAAACCCGCATCTCTGCTTCCTTTATCACTGCCCAGGTATCGAGCAAGGCCCTCTCACGATCCCAACGACCAGCCTTAACTACCTCAAGCTACCCTGGCCCTAGCTAGACGACCTGAATCCGAATACTCAAACCCTACACCACCTAAGCCCCAAACCTTAAACCCTCACGCAGAAGTTGAGCTTTGACACCGCAGTGGGCTTCTAGCTGGCGCATCACCGCTCGGCGCGTCCGGGTGCAAAACAGTGAGTGACCGGGTTCTCGCAACACTCTAACCCGACCCCCCTCCCCCCCCAAAAAAAAAAAAAACATACAAGCAAAAAGAAGATCCTAAACCCCTGAACCCCAAACCCTAAATCCTTCAACCCCAAGCCATAAACACCCAAATTCCTAAACCTTACAAACCCTCAACCATAGACACCCCAAACCCGACACGACGGTCTCCCGACACGACGGTCTCCCGAATCATGTTCTATTTTGGGGGGGTTGCACAAGACTGAACATGCCACTTCAGTTTGCAATGGGTTCCAAGAGGGGAGATAGTACCTCCTAACTTCTCAACGGGGTAGCCTGAGCTCTAGGAGTCCAAGATCCCTAACTTCTAGACCCTGAACCCTAAACCCTAAATCCCAAACCCTTAACCCTAACCCCTAAACCCTAAACCCTAAACCGTAAACCCTAAACCCTAAACCCTAAACCACCCCCACCCAGGATGCCCACATGCTTCGGACTCAGGCTGGCCCCCGTCTCATGCTGCCCGAAAAGACCCACCGAAACCCTAGCCCTAAGCCCTAAAACCCAAAACCCGAAGCCCATCCTTTTCCAGTCCCAAACCGTAAACTGGCCCTAAACCCTAAACCCCAAACCCCAAACCCTAAACCCTATACCCTAAACCCTATACCCTAAACCCCGACTCCTCCACCTCTTGCACTGCCAGGCGTACCAACAGCCAGGCTGAGGTCTGTTCGGAGACCTGGCCTGGAGGCTACTTGGAGTGCTTAGGGTTGTGGATTTAGGGTTTAGGGTTTAGAGTTTAGGGTTTAGGGTTTAGGGTTTAGGGTTTAGGGTTCAGGGGATGAAGGGTACCAGGAGGAAAAAAAAGTGCCCAGAAGAACAGCCTCTAGGCTTCGGCTGTAAGACCAGGTGCATACACTTGCTGGGAGGGGGGGTTGGTAGTAAAAAAATGACTGTAGCATTGGGGGAGGGACACATTAATACCCTTGGAACCAGATGCTTGGCTTCATAGGGTTGCAGGTGGCTTCGTGATCGCAGGTACCTATAAAGCCTCAACCCTCGGCCCTAAGCCCTAAACCCTAAACCATCGGATTCTATATGATCAGCGATTTTCAGGATTGATTAAAGGGGTCAAACCTCAAACCCAAACCCTAAACTTAAGTGTCTACCGCCCCCCCCCCCCCCCCCCCCCCCCCCCCCGCCAGGTACCCCTTGAGAAGAGCCTCAAAGTCTTCATAAATCTATAAATGTATCTTCATGATACGATTTTGATACGATTTTGATACGATTTTGGTCCGATTAAAAAGAGGTTCTTTGGGGTGCGAGGACTGAGAACTTCCTGAAAGTTGGTGGAACCCTTGCCCCCCCCCCCCCCCCCCCCCGCCCCCTGCCCTTCTATACCCCTCAACAAAGTCGAGTTCCATTAAAGGTCATGCAAGAACTCTGTATATGTATATAGGTACGTAAGTAGGTAAAGTAAGTAAGCAAGTATACACACACACCCCAGAAAGGGACCCCCGATTTTGAACCCCCCCCCCCTTCAACCGCAAACCCTAATCCCTAAATCCTGACCCTCAAGCCCGCTATCCCCGGAAACCAACATACTCTTATATCCCCCTGGGGAAGTATTTGTTTGTATTTTTGTTTATATAAAACCCAAGAGGACATTAAACATATGATTTTGAGGAAGGTTCTTAAGGGAGGATAGACTCTGCAGACCCAGAGTACGCCCTTGTTCCCTTCTTCGTTGGGTTAGGTTCCCTTATGAACCCTTGGAAACCCTAAACCCTGGACCCTAAACCCTAAACCCTAAACCCTAACCCCTAAACCCTAAACCCTGAACCCTAAACCCTAAACCCTAAACCTAAACCCGAATAAACCGTAAACTGGCCCCCCTATATTCCCAGCCTATTCTGGTACCCAAGGCTCAGACCCCCGCGAATCGCAAGACGGGAGCAGCCGCCTCCCATGGCAACTCTTTTCACCTTTGCGGCACTGACCGGTGCCAGGTACCATAGCCGTTTCAAGCAACGCGGTGAAGCCCAGCGTTTGGGGCTTATCAATGGGGTCTTAGGGCTTACTACTAGGCTTCAACAGTGTGTATCAACAGGGTTAAATAGGGTTTATCGGGTTTTTTCAAGGGCCCGTACCTCAGAGCCCTTTTAGAGAAGGTAAGGGGACCCGTACTAAGGGACCCTGTATCTTCCCCTGGAGGATAAGAGATTGGCGGAGGGACCTTTGTTGGAGACCTTCGGTGCTTTTGTAAGGCTACTTCGGTATAGTGGGAGTATATAAGGTGCATGTGTTTTGTACAACAGGTGATAGGATTAAGGGTCCTTATCCCAATGGTAGGATCGTCTTCGAAAGTGTCCTAAACCCTAAACCCTAAACCCTAAACCCCCAAACCCTAAACCCAAAACCCAAAACCCTAAACCCTAAACCCTAAACCCTAAACCCTAAGCCCTAAGCCCTAAGCCCTAAGCCCTAAACCTATTATAAGCCCTAAATCTCGCATCCAAGCTCCGGTGTCTAGGCTTTGAGGTTTCAAGTTCGAGGGCATGCTGGGAGACTTACGGATGCAGGGTTTCACTTGGTGTAGTTCCCTAAAATCGCACGGTTTAGGGTTTAGGGTTTAGGGTTTAGGGTTTAAGGTAGATTCCCTTGTCTAGCAAGGGTTCTCCCCTTTTGACGGACGCACGAGCACGCACCTACCTCTCCACCTACCTCAAGCACAGAGTTGAAGATTGTCATGCAGTGTTTCAGATACATATGAAGCAGGGTTTTTACTACTGTTTTGGTGAGTGTATATAAGGTTCCTTTTTCATATTGGTGAGTGTATATATTGGGTGTCCTTTTGGGGATACAAGACTACTTCATATGCACGTGTGAAAATGGGGGGGGGGGTCCGAAAAAAGGGTATCCTTTTTTGCGGGGTCCCTTTAAGGGGACTCGATTCTATTTGGGGTTTAAAGGGGGTACCCCTATTTTGGGAAACTCCCGTACATGTCTAAAGTGAACCCTGAGTGCAACCTACATGATCCTCAACAATCCTCAACAAGCCCAAACACCATAGACAGCCTCAAACGCGGACCCTGCCAGAGTGGAGAGGACAAGCGCGCCGCCAGGCCGCGCTACCCAGCTCAAACTGCAAAAGCAGTATAGCTGGCGCGGCTGCCATCATGGACTCGTAGATTCTTCTTGCTCTCTACAGTTGCCCTCGGTACTAATGGTTCCCTAGGGGTCCATGTACCTATATAGTATATACTCGGGCACTAAAGCACTATGTGTGAAGCCCTTTAAGGGCCAAGTATATACCATAGAGGTACATGGACCCTTAGGGGGTTTCTAGAGGATACCTTATTCCCTGAATCCCCATTTTTGCCCTAGCAAGGTTAGGATATCGAAGCGCGCAGTTTCGGTCGCGAGTCCTGGTTGCCCGATTGCACGCCGAAATGCAAAAGGGCACACTAGCGAGGCGCTGAGTGAACAAGCCAGGCTTGCCTGCTTTGGTTTAGGGTTTTGGGTGCCGTTAGGCCCTTGTAACACGAAGCCCTAGATTCTGAACCCTATGGGCCCTAAACCCTCAATTCTGAACCCTATAAGCCCCAAACTCTCAATTCTGAACCCTAAGCCCCAAACCCTGTCCCCCCCCCCCCCCCCCCCCCGCCCAATGTACTACTTTGGGTTCTTGAGGTGCCTTTGGCGCCGGGAGCTGCGTTTTTGTTGGGGTGCTGTGGGCACCGTTCTCTTAACTTTGTGGGCTTTGAATGAGGGGGGGGGGGGGTTGGGGTTATGCTTTGGGGTGTAGGACTTAGGGTTTAGTCTTGGCCTTCTTATGAGCTCTTCCTGGACTCTACCGTGTTTCTCGGCGATGCTGGCACTCCTGAGGAGTGTATGTGCATCGGTAGCTAGCCTGATAGACCGATGAGATCGGAAAGGCTTGAAAGGATACCAGTAGATAGATGAATGCAGTCAACACCTGGACGAGAGAGAGAGAGAGAGAGAAGAAACAAACAATCAAAGAGCTGGAAATAGAGATGCGGGGAGCATGATATAATTAGGGCCGGAGAAAGAGGGAGAGACTATGTCAGGTGTTAGGATGCCACCTGCTCCAGAAAGAGACGCAAAACAAAACAAAAAAAGAGAGATAGCGCATCTACCCCACACGGAAACCCGAAACCCGAAACCCTAAACCCATCTAAACCCTAAACCCCAACCCCTAAACCCCCCCAAAATCCACCTCAAAAATCCTGGCCGCACCTCGGGGGTAATTCAAGGCTCCAGGGCAGCTTCCCAAGAGCCGGTAGGGGCATTCTCGGCCCTTTCTGTTCGCCATGGACGTTGGGCTTTCTCCATGGAGGACCCTTCGGGTTCAGGGTTTCGGGGTTTGGCTTGGTAGCCTAGTGGTACCCTTTTTCCTGTGTTGGTTCAAGGTTCCCTGATAAAGTAGCCAACCACCAAAACAGGTGCCCTTACTAAGATAAAGTTACTGGGCTACCATGTGGGGCTTAGGGCTTTGGGGCTCAATAGGGTTGAGGGGGGAAGGACTCCCCAAGCCATAATATACCAAGAGTATCGCTGCACCTCAAAAAATGAATAGCTGTACTTCCACCATACCCATGAACTCAAGTAAATCTCCCTTTTGGATCCCCTTTTTTGTTTGAGAGCAAATGAGCTGGGTGGTCTGTTTCCATGCTGAACTTGAAAGCCCAGACATGTTGGATTCAGGGAAATTGTACTGGGTTTAGGGTTCAGGTTGTACAGGGTTTCACGCAGGGGTCTTCGTCTTCACCCATACATTCCCTCTATTATCGCGGTAGAGTCGAGTTATAATGCAAACTGACCTATGTCCACGTTGCCCAGAGCCCTTTTTCTAATTGAGCAGGCTCTTGTATCACAACTTGCAGGGCCTTTGTGAGTTTAGTGAGTTAGTTACAAGGGTTCTTAGTCTGGGCCGTTGATTTTTGAGCTTACCCCTCAAATACACCATACAACCCAAATGCCCCTACTTGGGAATCCTGTATGTAGGATTGAAAGGTCAGGAACCACATGAGGGTGAGTAGGCCTGTTGAGGGCTTTTCGGCCGGGAAGGTTTACAAGCACCGCATACCCTAACCTCTACACACCCTCCATACTTTCAACCCTCGACGCCCCAAACCCTAAACCCTAAACCCCAAACCCTAAACCCTAAACCCTAAACCCTCCAGGCCCTAAACCCACTAAGTCCATTCAACCCTCAACCTTAGACCCGAAGCCCTATCGACCCCCCCCCCCCCCCCCCCCCCAATGGTATCTCCCTCATGGTAACCCCCCCCCCCCCCCCCGCCCAAACTCTGCCTGTTAACCCTAAAACCACCACGGACCACGGGGGGGTACAGAGAAGCCTCAGCCTAAACCCCAAACCCTGAACCCTGAGCTCTAAAACTTAAACCCACCAATGAACGACAGGAGGGAGAAGGGTAAACCCGAAACCGTTGCCGCTTTAACCCTGAACCGTCAACCCAGCACGAACCACAAAAAAGAGAGGGGAAACCGTAAACCTACCAACCTACCTTTACCCCAAACCTTGAACCCTAATCAAACTCTAAACCCACAGTGAACCAATGGACCAGAGTGAAAATCCTGAACCCTACAGCTCTGAACCCAAAAGTCTAATCCCAAAACCCAAACCCTAACCCCTAAACCCTAAACCCATGAACCACAGACCATGAACCACAGCGGGGGGGGGGGGGTGTGCAGCTTAAATAGGGTCTATTTGGAAGCTGGGAATCGTATTTACAAGAGGAAAACAGGCCCCAAAACGTATACTTATTCACAAGAGCCATGTTCCAAATAGACCCTATTTTAGGTCCTGTAGGGTTGCACAGACAGAATTTAATTCATTAAATTGCTTAATTTCCACTTTCCCCCTGGAATTTAATGAATTTAATGAATTAATTCAATTAATTAATATTATTTCCAAAGGGGGGGTGGAATTAATTGAACTAGTTGAATTAATTGAATTAATTGAATTAATTGAATTAATTGAACCCCCCCTTTGGAAATAAAAGAATTAATTGAATTAATTGAATTAATTGAATTAATTGAATTAATTGAATTAATTGAATTAATTGAATTAATTGAATTAATTGAATTAATTGAATTAATTGAATTAATTGAATTAATTGAATTAATTGAATTAATTTGGAATTAATTCAATTAATTCCATTAATTCCACCTCCCCTTTGGAAATAAATTAATTAATTGAATTAATTGAATTAGTTGAATTATTTCGATTAATTCAATTAATTCAATTAATTCATTTATTTCCAAATGGGGGGGATTCCCCAGCCCCCACCCCTCCCCCCCCTTTGGAAATAAATGAATTAATTGAATTAATTCATTTATTTCCAAAGGGGGGGTGGAATTAATTGAATTAATTTAATTAATTGAATTAATTCAATTAATTCAATTAATTCATTTAATTCATTTATTTCCAAATGGGGGGGATTCCCCAGACCCCACCCCCCCAGCTCGATTTGGCCAAATTTTGCCCGGAGGCTGCCCGGCAAAATTTGGCCAAATCGAGCCGCGCCTTTCTGGAGGCCCGAAATTATTTAAACTATCGCGGCTCGATTTGGCCAAATTTTGCCGGGCATCCTCCGGGCAAAATTTGGCCAAATCGAGCCACGCATTTCTCATCGCATACGAAGGGCAGCCCGATTTGGCCAAATTTTGCCCGGAAGCTGCCCGGCAAAATTTGGCCAAATCGAGCCGCGATAGTTTAAAAATTTCGGGCCTTCAGAAAGGCGCGGCTCGATTTGGCCAAATTTTGCCCGGAGGCTGCCCGGCAAAATCTGGCCAAATCGAGCCGCGCATTTCTCATCGCGTTCGACGAGCAGCCCGATTTGGCCAAATTTTGCCCGCAGACTGCCCGGCAAAATTTGGCCAAATCGAGCCGCGCCTTTCTGGAGGCCCGAAAATATTTAAACTATCGCGGCTCGATTTGGCCAAATTTTGCCGGGAAGTCTGCGGGCAAAATTTGGCCAAATCGGGCTGCTCGTCGTACGCGCTGAGAAATGCGCGGCTCGATTTGGCCAAATTTTGCCGGGCAGCCTCCGGGCAAAATTTGGCCAAATCGAGCCGCGCATTTCTCATGGCATACGAAGAACAGCCCGATTTGGCCAAATTTTGCCCGCAGGCTGCCCGGCAAAATTTGGCCAAATCGAGCCGCGATAGTTTAAATAATTTCGTTCAATTAGTTCATTCATTTCCAAATGGGGGGGGATTCCCCAGCCCCCACCCCCCCCCTTTGGAAATAAATGAATTAATTGAATTAATTGAATTAATTGAATTAATTGAATTAATTGAATTAATTGAATTAATTCAATTCATTCATTTATTTCCAAAGGGGGGGGTGGAATTAATTGAATTAATTGAATTAATTGAATTAATTGAATTAATTGAATTGATTCAATTAGTTCAATTAATTCAATTAATTCAATTATTTCCAAATGGGGGGATTCCCCAGCCCCCACCCCTCCCCCCCCTTTGGAAATAAATGAATTAATTGAATTAATTGAAATAATTGAATTAATTCAATTAATTCAATTAATTCAATTAATTCCACCTCCCCTTTGGAAATAAATGAATTAATTGAATTAATTGAAATTCAATTAATTCAATTAATTCAATTAATTCATTTATTTCCAAAGGGGGGGGGGGTGGGGGCTGGGGAATCCCCCCATTTGGAAATAAATGAATTAATTGAATTAATTGAATTAATTGAAATAATTGAATTAATTCAATTAATTCAATTAATTCCACCTCCCCTTTGGAAATAAATGAATTAATTGAATTAATTGAATTAATTGAATTAATTCAATTAATTCAATTAATTCAATTAATTCAATTAATTCAATTAATTCAATTAATTCAATTAATTCAATTAATTCATTTATTTCCAAAGGGGGGGGGTGGGGGCGTGTGCAGCTTAAATAGGGTCTATTTGGAAGCTGGGAATCGTATTTACAAGAGGAAAACAGGCCCAAAAACGTATACTTATTCACAAGAGCCATGTTCCAAATAGACCCTATTTTAGGTCCTGTAGGGTTGCACAGACAGAATTTAATTCATTAAATTCCTTAATTTCCACTTTCCCCCTGGAATTTAATGAATTTAATGAATTAATTCAATTAATTGATTTATTTCCAAAGGGGGGGTGGAATTAATTGAACTAGTTGAATAAATTGAATTAATTGAATTAATTGAACCCCCCCCTTTGGAAATAAAAGAATCAATTGAATTAATTGAATTAATTGAATTAATTGAATTAATTGAATTAATTGAATGAAATGAATTAATTGAATTAATTGAATTAATTGAATTAATTGAATTAATTGAATTAATTGAATTAATTGAATTAATTGAATGAATGGAATTAATTGAATTAATTGAATTAATTGAATTAATTGAATTAATTGGAATTAATTCAATTAATTCCATTAATTCCACCTCCCCTTTGGAAATAAATTAATTAATTGAATTAATTCAATTAGTTGAATTATTTCGATTAATTCAATTAATTCAATTAATTCATTTATTTCCAAATGGGGGGGATTCCCCAGCCCCCACCCCTCCCCCCCCTTTGGAAATAAATTAATTAATTGAATTAATTGAATTAATTGAATTAATTCAATTAATTCAATTAATTCAATTAATTCAATTAATTAAGGGGGGGTGGAATTAATTGAATTAATTTAATTAATTGAATTAATTCAATTAATTCAATTAATTCAATTAATTCATTTATTTCCAAATGGGGGGGATTCCCCAGACCCCACCCCCCCAGCTCGATTTGGCCAAATTTTGCCCGGAGGCTGCCCGGCAAAATTTGGCCAAATCGAGCCGCGCCTTTCTGGAGGCCCGAAATTTTTTAAACTATCGCGGCTCGATTTGGCCAAATTTTGCCGGGCAGCCTCCGGGCAAAATTTGGCCAAATCGAGCCACGCATTTCTCATCGCATACGAAGGGCAGCCCGATTTGGCCAAATTTTGCCCGGAAGCTGCCCGGCAAAATTTGGCCAAATCGAGCCGCGATAGTTTAGAAATTTCGGGCCTTCAGAAAGGCGCGGCTCGATTTGGCCAAATTTTGCCCGGAGGCTGCCCGGCAAAATTTGGCCAAATCGAGCCGCGCATTTCTCATCGCGTTCGACGAGCAGCCCGATTTGGCCAAATTTTGCCCGCAGACTGTTCGGCAAAATCTGGCCAAATCGAGCCGCGATAGTTTAAATAATTTCGTTCAATTAGTTCATTCATTTCCAAATGGGGGGGATTCCCCAGCCCCCACCCCCCCCCCTTTGGAAATAAATGAATTAATTGAATTAATTGAATTAATTGAATTAATTCAATTAATTCATTTATTTCCAAAGGGGGGGGTGGAATTAATTGAATTAATTGAATTAATTCAATTATTTCAATTAATTCAATTAATTCATTTATTTCCAAATGGGGGGTGGGGGCTGGGGCATCCTCCTCCCCCCAATACTAAACCACGAGCCCGGGCCTCCCCCAATATAAATCACGAGCCCGGGCCTCCCCCCAATACTAAATTACGAGCCCGGGCCTTCCCGCAATACTAAATCACGAGCCCGGGCCTCCCCCCAATACTAAATCACGAGCCCGGGCTAAATCACGAGCCCGGCCTCCAAATTACGAGGCCGGGCCTCCCCCCAATACTAAATCACGAGCCCGGGCCTCCCCCCAATACTAAATCACGAGCCCGGGCTCCCGCAATACTAAATCACGAGCCCGGGCCTCCCCCCAATACTAATTTACGAGCCCGGGCCTCCTCCCAATACTAAATCACGAGCCCTCCTCCCCCCAATACTAGGGCACAGTTTTTGCTCCAAAAAGTGACATCGCAAGCCCTGGTCCCTAAGATTTTGAGCTCATTTCTTGCCCCAAAGAGTAACATCGCAAGCCCTGGTCCCTAAGATTTTGGGCTCATTTCTTGCCCCAAAGAGTAACATCGCAAGCCCTGGTCCCTATTATTTGGGGCCCAGTTTTTGCTCCAAAGAGTCAAATCGCAAGCCCTGGTCCCTAAGATTTTGGACTCAGTTTTTTGCTCCAAAGCAAGCCCTGGTCCTTAAGATTTTGGGCTCATTTCTTGCTCCGAAGAGTCAAATCGCAAGCCCTGGCCCCGAAGATTTCGGGTTCAATTTTTGCTCCACAGAGTCAAACCGCAAGCCCTGGCCCCTAAGATTTGGGGCACAGTTTTTGCTCCAAAGGGTCAAATCGCAAGCCCTGCTCCCTAAGATATTGGGCTCATTTCTTGCCCAAAAGAGTGACATCGCAAGCCCTGGTCCCTAAGATCTTGGGCCCAGTTGCTCCAAAGAGTCAAATCGCAAGCCCTGGTCCCTAAGATTTTGGGCCCAGTTTTTGCTCCAAAGGGTCAAATCGCAAGCCCTGGTCCCTAAGATTTTGGGTTCAATCTTTGCTCCAAAGAGTAACATCGCAAGCCCTGGTCCCTAAGATTTGGGGCCCAGTTTTTGCTCCGAAGAGTCAAATCGCAAGCCCTGGTCCCTAAGATTTTGGGTTCAATTTTTGCTCCAAAGAGTGACATCGCAAGCTCTGGTCCCTAAGATTGGGGGCCCAGTTTTTGCTCCAAAGAGTGACATCGCAAGTCCTGGTCCCTAAGATTTTGGGTTCATTTTTTGCTCCAAAGAGTGACATCGCAAGCCCTGGTCCCTAAGATTTGGGGCCCAGTTTTTGCTCCAAAGAGTAACATCGCAAGCCCTGGTCCCTAAGATTTTGGGTTCATTTTTGCTCCAAAGAGTGACATCGCAAGCCCTGGTCCCTAAGATTTGGGCCCCAGTTTTTGCTCCAAAGAGTGACATCGCAAGTCCTGGTCCCTAAGATTTTGGGTTCAATTTTTGCTCCAAAGAGTGACATCGCAAGCCCTGGTCCTTAAGATTTTGGGTTCGTTTTTTGCTCCAAAGAGTGACATCGCAAGCCCTGGTCCCTAAGATTTGGGCCCCAGTTTTTGCTCCAAAGAGTCAAATCGCAAGCCCTGGTCCCTAAGATTTTGGGTTTATTTTTTTCTCCAAAGAGTGACATCGCAAGCCCTGGTCCCTAAGATCTTGGGTTCGATTTTTGCTCCAAAGAGTCAAATCGCAAGCCCTGGTCCCTAAGATTTTGGGCTCAATTTTTGCTCCAAAGAGTCAAATCGCAGGCCCTGGTCCCTAAGATTTTGCGTTCATTGTTGCTCCAAAGAGTGACATCGCAAGCCCTGGTCCCTAAGATCTTGGGCCCAGTTTTTGCTCCGAAGAGTCAAATCGCAAGCCCTGGTCCCTAAGATTTTGGGTTCGATTTTTGCTCCAAAGAGTCAAATCGCAAGCCCTGGTCCCTAAGATTTGGGGCCCAGTTTTTGCTCCAAAGAGTCAAATCGCAAGCCCTGGTCCCTAAGATTTTGGGTTCATTTTTTGCTCCAAAGAGTGACATCGCAAGCCCTTGTCCCTAAGATTTTGGGCCCAGTTTTTGGTTCAAAGAGTCAAATCGCAAGCCCTGGTCCCTAAGATTTTGGGCTCAATTTTTGCTCCAAAGAGTCAAACCGCAAGCCCTGGTCCCTAAGATTTGGGGCCCAGTTTTTGCTCCAAAGAGTCAAATCGCAAACCCTGCTCCCTAAGATTTTGGGCCCAGTTTTTGCTCCAAACAGTCAAATCGCAAGCCCTGGTCCCTAAGACTTTGGGTTCAATTTTGCTCCAAAGAGTGACATCGCAAGCCCTGGTCCCTAAGATTTGGGGCCCAGTTTTTGCGCCAAAGAGTAAAATCGCAAGCCCTGGTCCCTTAGATTTTTGGGTCGATTTTTGCTCCAAAGAGTCAGATCGCAAGCCCTGGTCCTAAAATGTTGGGCTCAATTTTTGCTTTTCCCTTCTCTTCTGCTTCCTTTTAACTGATAAAACACAAGAAAGGAACTCATATGATAAAGCAGTGGAAAGGTAAGCAGAGGGTGACTCCTTGCGCGTGAGCCTTTCCATAATACTCCATCATATTCATCCTCTCGGCCTATCTCTTCTGTTCCTTTCCTTACTCTTCTCCTTCTCATAGTTCTTCCTTTTTGTTTTTCTCATTTCGAAAAGAAAGAGGGAAGGGAGAAACAAGGGAGAGAGAATAGATAAAGAAGAGTGCCATCTTCTCTGCGCCTTGTTTTGTCTCTCCCTCTTCTCTATTCATCTGTCTTCTATTCTCTTCCTTGCTCTTCCCATTAAATATGCAATCCTTGGTATCTCTCCTCTCTCCTTCTCTCTTCCTCCAACAGATGTGCTTTTGGATCGTTTTCTGCATCTTCAAGCGAGAAAAAAGGACACAGACTGCGATTAAAAGGGACGCCCATGTTGGATTGGCAGCAAGCCCAGCTGATGCTCATGATTCTCTCTCTTTCCCTACACATGGGCGATGGAACGGGTGTCCTTTTCAATCGTTTTCTGCATCTTCAAGAGAAACAGGGACACCCCACAAGAAGGAAAAGCAACATAAGAGATAGGGAGGGAAATTGACCCTTTCCTCTCTTCTTATCTGCTATTTTTCTTATTCGCTTCAAAAAGCAACATAAGGGAAAGGGGATTTCCTGAAGAGGAGAGAGGGAACCTATCTGTGAAAAGCAAGAATGGTTTTTTCTAGTTCGAAAGGGAATAGGGAGAGACAAGGGAGAGATGATATGTACAGCTTTGCGCCTTATTTTGTGATTCCGTCTCCTTGCTTCCTGTCTCTTCTATTCCTTGCAGCACGCTTCGGGAAACGTAGCATCCTTTTCCTCTCTCACTTCCCGTTCCCTTCTCTTCTTCCGCTTCCTTTTAACTGATAAAACACAAGAAAGGAACTCATATGATAAAGCAGTGAAAAGGTAAGCAGAGGGCGACTCCTTGCGCGTGAGCCTTTCCATAA
This sequence comes from Symbiodinium natans, assembly GCA_905221605.1. Lineage (NCBI taxonomy): Eukaryota > Dinophyceae > Suessiales > Symbiodiniaceae > Symbiodinium > Symbiodinium natans. The sequence continues at coordinate 79,278 of CAJNDS010000696.1, forward strand.
TACTCCATCATATTCATCCTCTCGGCCTATCTCTTCTGTTCCTTTCCTTACTCTTCTCCTTCTCATAGTTCTTCCTTTTTGTTTTTCTCATTTCGAAAAGAAAGAGGGAAGGGAGAAACAAGGGAGAGAGAATAGATAAAGAAGAGCGCCATCTTCTCTATTCATCTGTCTTCTATTCTCTTCCTTGCTCTTCCCATTAAATATGCAATCCTTGGTATCTCTCCTCTCTCCTTCTCTCTTCCTCCAACAGATGTGCTTTTGGATCGTTTTCTGCATCTTCAAGCGAGCAAAAAGGACACAGAATGCGATTAAAAGGGACGCCCATGTTGGATTGGCAGCAAGCCCAGCTGATGCTCATGATTCTCTCTCTTTCCCTACATATGGGCGATGGAACGGGTGTCCTTTTCAATCGTTTTCTGCATCTTCAAGAGAAAAAGGGACACCCCACAAGAAGGAAAAGTAACATAAGAGATAGGGAGGGAAATTGAAGAACTCCTCATTGTACTTGGTCATTCCCTTTCCTCTCTTCTTATCTGCCCATTTTCTGTGCGCCTTGTTTTGTCTCCCCCTCTTCTCCCATCATCTCTCTTCTGGTCTTTTCTTTGCTCTTCCCATTAAAAATGCAACCCTTTTTATGTCTCCTCTCTCCTTCTCTCTCCCTCCTCTTCTCCTGTTCCCTTCTAAACGACAAAAACGCAAGAAAGGAAGAATAAGAGGGGAATGGAGGCCCTGTTCCTTTTCCTCTTTCAATGGATGGGGGAAGTGGGCGGAGTTGGCCCCTTGCCCGTACACCCTCCCCATGCTTCAGCAAACCCCTCCTCTCGCCCTATCGCCTCTGTTTTTTTCCTTGTGCCCAAACGGAAAACGAAAACGGGTTCCTTTATATGTTCATTGTCCTTCCTTTTGTTTTTTATTTCACAGGGAAAAGAACCAGAGAAGAGGAAGATAAGAACGAGAGGTGAGATGAAAACGGCACCATCTTCTCTTTGCCTTATTTTTGCACCTCCCTCTCCTGTCTTAATTTCTCTTCCACTCTTTTTTTCCATTGCTCTTCCCATAATATTGCATTCCTTTTGATAACTCACAGGAAATTAAAATGGCCTCCTTGTTGTCTCTCCTCTCTCACTTCCCTTTCCCTTCTCTCCTTCTGTTTCCTTTTAATTTTAACTGATAAAACACAAGAAAGGAGCTTGTAAAATCAAGCAGTGGAAGGGTAAGCAGAAGGTGACTCCTTGTGCGTGGACCTTTGCCGTACTTCACCATACCCCTCTTTTCGGCCTATCTCTTCGGCTCTTTTCCTAACCCTTCTTCTTTTCATCTTTCTTTTTGTTTTTCTCATTTCGAAAAGACAGAGGGAACGGAGAGATAAGGGAGAGAGGATAGATAAAGAAGAGTACCATCTTCTTTGCGCCTTGTTTTATCTCTCTTCTATTCTTTTCTTGGCTCTTCCCATGAAAATCGTGTTCCTCTTATCTTTCCCTCCTTCTCTCCCTTCTCTTCTCCTCACGAGAGCCTTCGACTTTAGGATTGAGGAGAAAAAGAGAAGAGAAAAGAGGAACTACCTGGTTCTTGTTCCTGAGGCCTCCATAGTACGACTGACGTGACAGCAGCGTACCCTCGTGGAAACGTGTATGGCTATAAGAAAACCCGAGTCCCAGCTTCCAAATAGACCCTATTTAAGCCACCCACGGGGGGGGGGTGGACCCAAAACCCACCATTAACCCAGAGCGGGGGGGGGGGGGGGGGGTGGCGCCTATGCTGGCCCATATAAGCCCTATGTCAACCCTATGTAAACCCCGATATAAACCCTTGATATAAGCCCGGGTTTAGGGTTTAGGGTTTAGGGTTTAGGGTTTAGGGTTCCAAGGCAGTTACATGGTCCACTAGTATGGTCCCTTACCTTCTTTCAAGGGGTATATACGGGGTTGCATAAGGGGTCCCCATGTAAGGGCCCATGCTACGGCTATAGCCCTAAACCCTAAACCCTAAACCCTAAACCCTAGACCCTAGACCCTAAACCCTAAACCCTAAACCCTAGACCCTAAACCCTAAACCCTAAACCCTTAAGACAGGCGGGGACCCTGAAGACAAAGAAGCCCGCCGGAGCCTTCCTGTCGCTGATGGGCGACCACGAGCTTCTTGGCCCAGACTGCTAGGGTGTTAGGGGGTTTTGGGGTTTTAGGGTTTAGGATTTTGGGGTTTAGCGGTTTAGGGTTTTGGGGTTTTAGGGTTTAGGGTTTTGGGGTTAGGGTTTGGGTTTTGGGATTGGACTTTTGGGTTCAGGGCTTAGGGAAGAAAAGGGGGATTAATCGCCTGGGTTGGGACAGGTACGGAGCCGTCTCCCAACACTTGGCGTCCATGCTGTTTTGGGGTCTTCGCCGTATAATTTTTGTTCTTTGCTTGATACACAATACTCCTTATACATACAAGAAAGTCGGTAGCTCACAGGGTTCACTCTTATGAATGGGCATATCTTGTAATGACTAGTACTGAAGGAAAAAGAGCAAAACACGACATTAAGGAAGGAAAGGTCATGTGCTCAGGATGTTATTGTAGAGGATATTCTATCACAGAGGCGAACAATGGATGGACAGTTTTTTTGTGTTTACTTCTTGGCATTGGTATTATGTTCCTGAAGACGAACTGACTTCCAAGCTCGTGGATCATTCCTTATGAATGGGGCTCCTGTGGTTAATCTCATAAGACTGTTGAAAAAGCTGTTTGTTTCTTGGTGCTCCGTTAAGAAGACCTTTTGGGATTGACAACTTCACTGTTCCCGTACCTAACTGAGTCGCTTACCTCACCGAGAGGGGGAATAGAGGAGAGATTGGAAAGGACACAGTAAAACCCACACTTGTATCGCTCGTGCATCCACAATGTCAGTCAGTTAGCACTATTGTGTTCGAGCTCTTTCAACGTGACGAATTTAGGAAATCCATGAGCGTACATCGGCTAACAAAGGTCATTATGCTGTTTTGCTGGTTTTGTTCGTCTTCCACTTTCTGGCCGCTGTTGATGTTCTTCCTATCTTACGGGAGAAATCAGCAGACCTGGGAATCACTTAGGATATCACATGAATCTTCATGTACCCTCCTCTCTCAGGAACAGGTTGCTTATAATGAAGAGGCTGAGAAAATCATTTGTCCTAGATACATACTCACCAGCTGCTGGGAGTAAGAGCGTAGGCTGAATTAGACCTTAAACCTGAAACCCTAATTTCACACCCTAAACCCAAAACCCTAAACCCTAAACCCTAAACCCTAAACCCTAAACCCTAAACCCTAAACCCTAAACCCTAAACACTAAGTTCAAGTTGCGGGGACTCGGCATGCTGGCAGGCTTCGCATCGCGCAAGAGGAGCTGCAGAGGCTGTGGAGGATGCGAAGCAATCTTCTGGGAACTTAGGGTTTAGGTTTTAGGGTTTAGGGTTTAGGGTTTAGGGAAGAGCTCAAAGCCGTACAAGGTTGATGAGGTTAGGGTTTGGGTTTTTCTTGGCGGTTTGGGGTTCCAGGACCTGTGGGGTTTAGGGTGAGGCTTTGAGGACTTGAGCTCCCGAAAATGATTTCCTTGAAAGGGTTTTGGGGTTCAGGGCCATGTTCAGGGCATTGCAGGGGGGCCCGCTTTATATAGTAACTGTAGTTAAGGGACTTCTGGAACCCAATTTAAGGTCCTTGTAACTCTAGTTGTACCGGGGGCCCCCCCCCCCTCCTTGTAGCAGCCAGCAACTCCAAAGTTTGGGTTTTAGCAGGTTTTCGAGCTGGGGTTTCGGCATGAGCATGGCATTGCAGGAGGGGTCTTGAAGTCCAAAAGGACTGAAGACCCTAAACTCCCTAAACCCTTAAACCCTAAACCCTAATCCCGGGTTGTTTCATGTTTCATGGGCCCTGAATATGGTCCCTGACCCTCTTTAAAGGATTCTGACGTATGGGCCTTTGGGTTGATAGGGGTATAAACGGGGTCCCCTTTTAAAGGGGGCCATACTGAGGGCCCATGCAACAACCTTAAACCCTAAACCTTACACCCTAAACCCTCAACCCTGAACCCTAAACCTTGGCTGTCCTAAGAAGACCCCCAAACGTAAAGCCGGCAAGGACCAGTCCTCTGAACCGCTACTTCATACCGATCTCCAAGCTGCCTCCGCTAGGCTGCTGCTGTTAGGGTTCAGGGTTTAGGGTTTAGGGTTTGGGTTTAGGGTTTTGGGTTTGGGGTTTAGGGTTTTGGGTTTTGGGTTTGGGGTTTAGGGTTTAGGGTTTAGGTGTCAAGGGGAAACCCGGGTTCCCAGTGTCATGGTTCTGCGGGTATGTGGGGTTTAGGGTTCTGAGGATTCTGGGGTTTAGGGGTTAGGGTTTGGGAGTTCAGGAGGTTTAGTATAAGTCTGCGGGCTTTCGTTGGGTGGGTCTTGCTATATGATCACTTCTCTGAGGAATAGCCCCTCTCGGGTTACTATTACATTACGGCCCCTCATATTTAGGGCGCCCCCAAAAGGGACCATCATGCTGAGAAATGACCATATTCCCTTTAAGGGACAGTACTTGAATCCTTGGGTCCAGTTCTCTTTTCTAAGGGGATACAGGCTACCCTGGGTATATTCTGAACACGGGAAATGCACCCAGCACTTAAGTTCAATTTCAGGCATGCTTCGTCTAAGCCCTAAACCCTAGACCCTCATCCCTTAAAACCCATGAACCCTAAACCTCAAACCCCAAGCCCTAAACCCTAAACCCTAAACCCCAAACCCTAAACCCCAAACCCTAAACCCTAAACCCCTGGGGCATGTGAAACGCCCAAGGCGCCGACCCACGGCTGGCCATCCCAAACCAAGCGCCTCGGTGCTGCCCCAAAAACAGCCAAGGGCTCAGACACCTTTTTTGTTTCTTTGTTTGTTTACGGGGGGGGGGGTGGGGGATGGGTTTTGGGCTTTGGGTTTAGGGTTTTTCTTGTTTAGGGTTTAATTAGGGTTTAATTAGGGTTTAGGATTTCTTTGTTCTTTTTTTGGGAGGGGGCCGGGGGGTTCTGGGGATTCTAGCATTCTCGGGTTATAGGGTAATAGGGAGCCAGGGTCATGGGGTATGGGGTTAGGGTTTGGGCATACAGGGGTTTGGGGTCTTGGGGGGATGTGCGGCCGGGGGGGGGGGGGGTTTTGCAGTTGCTTTAGTTTTTTGGGGGGGCTCTAGGAGTGACGGGGTTTTGGGTTTGGGGTCTCGGCGCGGCTGTGCGGGGTTTGTGTTTTAGTGTTTCAGGTAACAGTCTTCAACCCTAAGCCCTAAGCCCTAAACCCTAGACCCTAAACCCTAAACCCTAAACCCTAAACCCTAAACCCTAAACCCTAAACCTTCCCAGTGCGTGCATTGAGGTGGAACTTCCAGAGCTGGCAGGCGAGTGTGGCAGAGCGCTCTGGTTCTGGGTCGCTGCTGGATTGGGTTTTGCAGGGTCTTTTCCCTAAGGCTCCAAGCTGCCATTAGGGTTTAGGGTTTAGGGTTTAGGGGCCAGCAACCATATAAGGGGTTTCCGATAAGAGGGGTACCCTTTTAGGGGGTTCCTACAATAAGGAGTATCGTATTTGGGGGTACATTAGGGGTATGCCTCTTTTGGGAAATGCCCAAATCGCGCAAAGTAGGTGTTATTTATAGACTTCAGACCCCAATCTGGGCATTATTTTGTATAGTTGGAGCTCGAGGGTTTGAGTTTTGAATTCGTGGTCTTGTGGGGTTTTGTGGGGTGTTGTAGGTTTGTTTGCGGGGTTTTGTAGGGTCTTGTGGGCTTGCAATGCCACCATTCTGGGTTTCTTTGCCGTAAACCCTAAACCATAAACCCTAAACCCTAAACCCTAAACCCTAAACCGCTTCTCGACAGAATCGGCCTCCGACGGATATTGTGCAATTCCGTACTGGCTGTTAGTAGGGAATTTTGGAAATAGGTTCCCAGGGTTTCGGGTTTAGGGTTTAGGGTTTTGGGTTTAGGGTTTAGGCTGTATCATCTTTTAAACGGTTCTGAGGGGAATAGAAGGCACCGATTTCCCGAAGTCCCTACCAAGAAATGTGTAAGGTTTTGCGAGTCATGCTTCCTTCTTGCGTTCTAGCTTGGGTACCCTCAAGGAGGGGTCAAAATTTAGGGTTCAGGGTGTAGGGTTGAAGGTGTATCATAGGGTAGTTTCATGGTCTCTCAGTATGGGCCCTTTAAGAGGGACCCCATATATACCCTATATAAATGAAGAGCCCATACATCAGAACCCTCTGAAGGAGGTTAGGGACCACATGAAGGGCCCATGAAGCTACCCTTAGAGTTTTTTGGTTGGGGCATCTAGTTAGTTGAGGCCCACCTTGCAGCTGTATCTGTTCAGAGCTGCTCGCTTTCATGGAGCAAAGATGGAAACTTAACCTAAACTCCTAAACCCTATTATAGCCCTGAGCCCTGAACCGTGGGGTTTAGCCTTTAGGGTGTAGTAGAAGGGGCCCGAAATACCCAAGCCATAGCCTATAACCTTAAACCCGACATCCCCGCCCCCACCACGTGCTGGCGTGTTGCTGCTGTGGTGCTGCGGGATGTCCTGCATGGAGCTCAGGAAGCCCATGGTAGTGATACTTACAATGTGGTGTACTTGGGCTGTGCAGCAGTTCCCATCAAACGACTTCAAGGCTCGATGTTTAGATATTGAGCTACATGGACTTGCAGGAAAGGTTTGCACTGATTATTTTATCCATGCTCCATGTCCTGAATCCTACCCTATACCTACAGGCTGTGCAGGCAGTTGCAACCAATGGAAACTGCAGGTTCGTAGAGCCTCCTGCAAGGCCCAACCACAAAACCCCTCGGCCTTCATCCCAACCTTCAGATGTTCCCCCTCAAGACTACCAGTCCTCAATAGGGATTCCGATCGCCCCCCACGATAATCCCTATTATAAGGACGGTTAGTGTAAGGGGGAACATCCCATGCCCAACTCTCTAAACCCCAAACCGTAAACCCGAAACCCGAAACCCCAAACCCTAAACCCTAAACCCTAAACAAACAACCCTCTCAACCCCAATAAGCCTTCTCCACCACCAACCCATATCCTCCACTAGCAGCTCTCCAGCTCGAAAGCGTCCGCAATATCTGGTAGTTCTCTAAATTGGGGTCCCTTTTTGGGTCCTCTACATAGTACGGCACCCTCAAAATCAGGAGCCCCAAAAAGGGACCCCAATTTAAAGAACTACCCATCTGGTGAACTCTGAGATTCTCTAGGACCCAGAGTACTAGAGGGGTCGGAATAGCTATTAATAGTCTCCCCTTATGGTCCATTTATAATTGTACGAGAACAACCTCTGAGTTCTAACCTAAGCTAAGGACCTGATAACCCAATTTAAGGCCCTTATTATAACTCTACTGTTACTAGGGCGGGCTCCACCTGCTTGTAGCAGCCAACCACTCGAAAGTTTGGATTTTTGCAAGTTTCCGAGCTGAGGTTTCAGCATTGCAAGGATAGCTCGGGGTGCCCTCCTTGTAAACTTTAGCATCAAGCTTTGGGGAGCTCTGAAGGTCGTACCTGCCGGGCGTAGCCAACGATGCAATGCTGGCCGTTTGGTTAGGGACGTCTGCTTTGATTGGGGTTAAGGGTTTAGGGTTTAGGGTTCAGGGTTTAGAGTTGTACATGAGGGTTTCCGAATTTAGGGGGACCTTATTGGGGTCCGTATTGCAAGGGAATCCTACTATTTGATTTTAGGCCCCACCCCCCCACCCCCGTGGGTGGCTTAAATAGGGTCTATTTGGAAGCTGGGACTCGGGTTTTCTTATAGCCATACACGTTTCCACGAGGGTACGCTGCTGTCACGTCAGTCGTACTATGGAGACCTCAGGAACAAGAACCAGGTAGTTCCTCTTTTCTCTTCTCTTTTTCTCCTCAATCCTAAAGTCGAAGGCTCTCGTGAGGAGAAGAGAAGGGAGAGAAGGAGGGAAAGATAAGAGGAACACGATTTTCATGGGAAGAGCCAAGAAAAGAATAGAAGAGAGATAAAACAAGGCGCAAAGAAGATGGTACTCTTCTTTATCTATCCTCTCTCCCTTATCTCTCCGTTCCCTCTGTCTTTTCGAAATGAGAAAAAACAAAAAGAAAGATGAAAAGAAGAAGGGTTAGGAAAAGAGCCGAAGAGATAGGCCGAAAAGAGGGGTATGGTGAAGTACGGCAAAGGTCCACGCACAAGGAGTCACCTTCTGCTTACCCTTCCACTGCTTGATTTTACAAGCTCCTTTCTTGTGTTTTATCAGTTAAAATTTAAACGGAAACAGAAGGAGAGAAGGGAAAGGGAAGTGAGAGAGGAGAGACAACAAGGAGGCCATTTTAATTTCCTGTGAGTTATCAAAAGGAATGCAATATTATGGGAAGAGCAATGGAAAAAAAGAGTGGAAGAGAAAAAAAGACAGGAGAGGGAGGTGCAAAAATAAGGCAAAGAGAAGATGGTGCCGTTTTCATCTCACCTCTCGTTCTTATCTTCCTCTTCTCTGGTTCTTTTCCCTG
>CAJNDS010000697.1:0-87679 GCA_905221605.1 Symbiodinium natans
TACAAGGCCGCTTGATAGCTTGTATCTATCCTCCTGCAGCGTCGTCCACTCCGCCGTGTCAAAAAACACTGCCCGTGGTAACGATCCTGACATTGGGTCGCGCCCAACGTTGCTCACCGTGACATCCGATAGAGCAACTCCTTGCATGGTCAGCCATGACGTTATAGCCACCAGGTAAAACAGGGACTGTCTGAGGATCCCGGCTTCATGGCGATTTTCCTGCCACCATGTGTTGAACAGCTCTGCCCTGCGGATGATACTTCCATAGAAGTAGTGGTGGCAATAACCCTCCACCGCTTCGTCGAAAAGGACTCCAATCCATCCTGCCCACAGGGTCCTGGTGACCAGGGTGGGGAATTGTTCCCCATACCCTGCTTCGTTGCCAAAGCTCTGGGGTTCCATCGCCAGTTTCATGACCCATAGCCGATCCAGAGCATATCCTCGTCGAGTGCGCCCTGCACCTATGAAGGGAAGCACCCTAGGCTGTAAGCTTTGCCCTGTCGTTGGGTTGCGGACCAATTGGAGTCAGGGAAGGCCTTGCCCAGTTTGGGTAGTTACATCACCGTCAACCAAATACTATCCCATTATATCCCCAAACACATTACCACATAGAATTTACCCTAATATAGCCAAATAAATCAGAACTAGTAGCCTATTATCCTTAAAATACTCTATCTCATCCTATTTATCAGGTGATGTAACATCCTAAACTGGGCAAGGTTAGGTTTATTCATTTTATGGGGCATAGTATGGGGTGTAGGGGGTTTCAATAATAATTTAATTTTATTATTAAATTATTATTGGTAGGCTATGTTACGCTCAAATAGAATTTTGCACTATCATATAATTTAAGAACTCTGTTGCTTCTTCTAAATATAAAAGTTCAAAGGGTATCTTATCATCGGCGTCGCTTTTTAAATGATATATTATTTTAAGAAAAATACCATATACCATTTGATAATAATTAGCATAACCACATAAAACGTCATTGTAATATTGTTTTTTCTCCTGATGCCATTTGTAAAAATCAAACTTATCTAGGTTTTCATACATTGTTTTCATCATCAAACAAATTCCTTAACCAACAACATTTATCACAGCCATAGTAGTCTGTAATCATATGTTTTAAATCATGTAAGGCATCGCATTTACCTAGTAATATTTGCTGTCTGTTCTTAACTTGTCTACATGAAGTACAGTTTTTAAAATAGTTGGACTTCTTTAGTTCACAATAAAAACTTTCAGTTTCATCATTAGATGAACTTTCATATTCATTCTCACTTTCATATTCACTGTCACTCATTTCCACTATAATATATTAAGTCGTTATTTCTTTAAGTGTTTTTTCTTCAGAACCATTCCATAAGAAAAACCCCCGTGATCATTCCTTCCCTTTAAGCCTAGATTTTTATTATGATCTAAACAAGCCCTACATGTTTTATTATATACCTTCATATAATGCTTACTTACAAACTCATCTACACATTTTACTTGCTTACATGCTTTACATTGCATATACTGTGTTTTACAATCACTACCTGTAGGAAACTCAACAGAAATATGATCATCTAATTCACTCATTATTATTAGATGATAATATTATGAATAGGTTTTCGTTTCCTCGTTATACTTTATCTTGTAATAGTCAAGGGTTGTTTGTTTCGGTTGCAAAATTTCCTTGTTATTCAGTTTAGTCAAATATGTATTCTTCTTATTCTCGTACGTTGCATCAACTGGTGTTCTGTTAAAGTTTCTCGTAGACCTTTCATTTAACAATTTCTCAATCCTCTCCAGTCTCAAGATGACATCTTGCTTGAAGTCAGGTTTATCACCCATATACTTACATATACATTAAGTTTTTAAATAAAAACTTTTATAATAAAACTTTTATATTAAAATTTTCATAAACTGAATTATGAAAATTCTAAATTCCAAACTAATTAGGGATATATCTTATGTATATCCGAATTATGTAAGTGTTCCAAGATACTTCCCTTTCTCTTGCTCACTTACGATGTCTGGGACTTATGCAATCACACGGGAGCAATGGGCACATATTCGGGGTGTTCATCCTGTTTCATTTCTTTCCGGGGGAAATCAAAAGATGCGAGGAACGAGACTCGCATGGCTGTGCGACGCGTCGGCTGACGCCTCGCGAGGTTTCGCGACTATACAACTGTCAATATATATTAGAAAAATATTTTTTAAATATTAATCCAATAAATTCATGTTGTTTTGTTTTAACTGTGATACATCTTTATCAATTCTTTCTACATCTGTCTCTAATTTAAATATCCTTTCTTGATTTTCTTCGGGTGTAGGCTTCCGACCTATTCCAAAACCTGTGTCGCAAATTTCAACACTACCTAACTGACTGTTTTGTTTAAACACGTCATTACCGTCAGGTGTTGCTCCACGCCCATTTCCAATTCTCCACGAACTCCTATCTTCCACTTGATTAACGACAACGTTACCGTCTTTATCAGTCGTTGTTTTAGTTTCTTTATGAAAGACTTTTTTACCACATCTGCAAAAATTGCAATTAACACTTCCCTTTTCAATGTTAATATTTCCTTTGTCCTCTTTATCACTCATATTTTTAAATGTTAGAAATTTATTTTTTCTTTAATTTTAAATATTGCAAAATCCCTTTACATATTTCCAACACCGAGTAGCAACACCTACGATATCTAGGCGTTGTTATTATTATCTGTTCTATTTCTTCAAGGTTGTCAATGACATCAATGCAATCACCGTAATTCATATATTATAACATATAATTTTTCTAACTAATATTAATAATGAACGAGAATGTTCCGACGGTAGAACCAATTGATATACCCAAGTATCAGTTCAAAAACAGCAAGTATGAGATGATGCCATCCTTACCAGCGAGAATGTTGGCTGTGGCTTCCAGTACAGGCGGTAAAACAGTTTTGATACAGAACTTAATATTGAAGATTTACCGCAATAGCTTTGAGAGAATCTATATATTCAGCCCTAGTGTAGATGTGGACGACACGTGGAACGCAGTGAAGAAGTACATAAAGGATGTAATGAAAGTGGACTCGGAAAAGGAACAGATATATTTCAATCATTACGACGCAACTGCCTTACAGAAAATAATAGACACCCAACACAAGGTAATAGAGTTCCAGAAGAAGAACAAAGACAAGGATTTATTCAGTATACTAATAGTCATTGATGATTTCGCGGACGACCCAAAATTTGTAAGGTACTCAAGTATCTTGCACGGATTGTTCACAAGAGGTAGACATAACGCAATTTCAGTGATACTGTCCACTCAGAAGTACAACGCGCTAGCTCCAATAATTAGGCTCAATGCGTCTGCGCTGTTTGTGTTCAGACTCAAGAACATGAATGAAGTCAATGCATTTTTAGAAGAGAATAGCGCGCTAGTAAACAAGCAACAGTTATATGAAATGTACCAACTGGCGATAAACGATGCTCCATATAGCTTCTTGTACATAAACACGAATGCAAAAGATGCAAATAACATGTTCTACATCAGATTTGAGAAGGTCTTAAGGACTGATGAAGATGATTAATAATATCAAAATAATATTATTAATCATCAGAATAATGAGAAACTACAACAGTTAAACGGTAAGCATTTAGAAGAAGTACCGCAATATCCTTTGTTTTTGTTTTTCAACTGTTCTATTTCATCTTCTAACTTTTGTATTTTATCTGTTAAATCTTGGATAGTGTTAAATATAATTAAGTCTCCCTTTATCTTTTCTAATTGTTCATTGAGTTTCTTTTCTATTTGTTCATCAATATTAACCATTATATATTATTATTTAGATTTTAATGTTTACTTTTCGTTTTTGCTTTTGCCTTTGCTTTTGGTGATGCTTCACCTTTTAGTTTCTTAACTTCCTTTTCTAAATCTTCTACTTGCTTTTGTAATTGTTGCACACAACCCCAAAGCACAACTGCTGTTTTATTATATGCTAATAATTTCATACCATCATCATTATAATATACGATGTTGTCCCATTCAGAGGGCATTTTAGCGTCTTTTATATCATCTGCTATAAATCCAATATGACTTTTTTTGTCTTCATCATTGATAAAATTATATGTTTTCGGCTTGATATATTTGACTGCTTTATAACATTCTTTAATATTTGCTTCCTTAACATTTTCTTTTAATTTAGAGTCTGATGTTTCAGTTAAAGCAACGCATGTTAAATTTCCTCCAATATCAGCGTTATTAGTTGTAGTAAAGAAGCCGTAAACATCAACGCCTGTATTTGTTGCGTCTAATCTTGATAAATTGTTATTACTTAATCTAATCAATCCGTCATTATCTGGATTGTTAATTAATACTCTTTGTTGTCCTGATACATCAGTATTTGTAATTTCTAATTGCCCAACTAAAGTTACTTTCCCGTCTGTAAGTTGAATTTCTGGCGTTGATGATTCCAATCCTATTGTTAAATTCATTTCTCCCGCTGTGTCTCCATTTCTGATATATAACTTATATTGAGTGTCCAAAACTTCCTTTAATTCACTACTATTTTGAAACATAAAACGCCCCCAACTAATAACATCTGCTTCGCCAACGATATTACCTATACTATTGAATGTTTGATTATTTGTAACTGCTCTATTAATGGTAATTCCGTTAGTGTCATTTAACTGCAATGCTATAGTCCCTGTTGTAGGGTCGGTTGTTCTATCAGACTGTAAGGAAAAGTTGATTTCTTCTGTTGATACGACATTTAATGAATTGTTAACGTCTGCTCTTTGAAATATTCTTCCATCAGTGCTTAATAATTGTTGTCCTAAAAATGTTGCGTCATTTTCTACTCTTGTCTCATTAAAATTACTTATACCGCCTACTGTTAAATGATATGAAAAATTATACTGTCTTCCTATTCCCACTGTTGCTGTTGTTTGACTTCCTATTCTTAAACGATAATCACCTCCTGTGTCGTGTAAAATCATTTCCGTTCCATTTGCTGGATTGCTCGGGTTCATACATCTGAAATTTCTGTTTCTAAATTCAAAAACTCCCTGTGTGTCTCTAACTCTTAAATTATAATTAGCATCTCCACTATTTCTGAACATATCTATCCCTGCTGTCGGTAGTTGAATATCTCCTGTGTTATTTGTTAAATCTATATTATTATCTACTCTTAAATTCTGTCTAATAATAGCACTATCTACAACATCTAATGTATAACCTCCTGTTAATGTATTTGATGCTGTATCTACTAATAGTGAATGCGATTTAACATACTGATTAGAATTACTATTTAAGTTTAAAATTCTTCCAGTGTCTCCAACTGAATTATAACAGTCAATACTATCATTATTAAAAGTAATGTAATTATCAGTATTTCTAACTGTAAATGATAAACTAGCATCTGCTGTATTTTCTACTACTAAACCACCAGTTGGTACTGCTATTTTACCACTCATTTTATAACCTGCATTATTATTAGATAAATCAAGTTGTTTAATAGCATCATCTGATGTATTATTACAAAATATTTTATCTCCTTGTAAAGTTATATAACTTGTAGCGTTTTTAAATTCTGCTAATACTTTATCACCTCCTCCTGTTTGGTTGCTAAATAATAATCCTGCTACTGGCGATATATTTATGGTTGAATTATTTAATGTTAATCCGCTATGAATAACAGTTGGGGCGGAACAATCAATGATAGGATTGGCACTAAATCTATCAGTAAAATCTGATTTTGGAACTCGTAAATCTAATAAATTATCAATTTCTGTATCTGTGTATCCACCAGAACCAGCCCCCGCTAGTAGTGTATCTACCTCACCCTTATTATAATAATTGGTTGCCAGTTGTGTGTTGGTTTGGAAATTAGTTGATAAATTTGTATCAATCTCACTTTTATTATAATAATTAATCCCTAATTGTGCATTGGTTTGGTAATTAGTAGATAAGTTTGTATCAATTTGTGTTGATGTATAATAATTACTAAATGTTGCATCAATTTCTGTTTTATTATAAAAATTAGTGGCTAATACTGTATTAGTTTGATAATTATTAGTTAAATCAGTATTAATAGCATTAATATTATTAAAGTTTTGCAGTTGCTTGGTGTTCAGAACATCAATAGCATCGGTGTTTGCTTGTATATCTGCAGAGTTTGCTGTGTTGGTGTTTGTCAGTTCTGCCTTGGTTGCATACGTATCCGATATTTCACTAACGCCTGTTGAGGACGACAAATAGAACTTGTCTGCATAAATTGATGTAAGGTTGTTTAATGAAGCCATTATAAATATTAATACGTGAGAAATTAATATTTATATTGAAAATTTCTGTTTATAAACTTATCAGTCAAGAACTGTTGAGGCACTTTCACTTAGCTCAAATATATGTTCTGACACGGCTGTTATGAAAACTCTTTCAATTCCTAATGCAAAATTTGCGTTAGCTCCTTTGATTTTAAAAGTGATTAAGCTTCCCATTTTCGTGTTAGTTCCTGTAAAATTCATATCTGGTTGCTTGTCAAAGTTAATTCCTCCAATAAATTTATCATTAGCGTATCTATAAATGTCAATTGAAAAGCCATCGTAATAAGGGCTCATTACATTAACCGCCCGACGAAGGAAATACATAAATTCACTAATGCTAGAAATTTCTTGTTCGGGGAATTTCTTGTTAGCTATCTGTATTTGTGCTGAAATTTGTTTGTCGGAATCAATGACACCTTCTAAATTATCAATAGTTACGGCCATAGGATGAAAAAAGTAGTTCCATCTCTTTTTGTCATAATTACCTGCTGTGTTGTCATTATTGATATTGCTGTTGCTAAAGGTGAAGAACATCTGAGACAAACGAGTTGAAGATTTAACGATATTCATGTTGATTTCTGTGTTTCCTGCCGTGAAGGTTTGTGAAAATGAATGATAAGCCGGATAAACCATTCTAAGCCTACCCCCCTTCAATAAATGTGAAACTATATTATTGTTTACTGCGTTGTCAACTTGGATCAACTCGCATCTTAAAATAGCATTCTGAATAGCCCAACTTGTGGTAGTATTGCGCGTTGTAAAATATAAGCCGTTTTCATCGTCTTCCGCTTGTGTTCCTGCTACTGTTGCCGAAGGTCGGACGACTGGTTCGCCTGCATCTGAAACAATTTCAAAAATAAATTCAAGTGGACAATATCTGATTGGTGGATAATATCCAGATTGAACAAATCCACAAACGGGCTTGTGTCCCATTCTTACGAACTTACCCTGTTCAATTCCGGTAGTATTAATTCGCGTTAGTTTTGGCACAACGACGCCTCGATTATTTGCTCCTGTTGTTGCTGTTGCACTATGACTTTCAATGTTATAAGCAAACAATCTATTAATTCTACTGTCATATCTTGTCAGACAACCTTCTTGAATATCGTCTAGATTTCTCACCTCTTCGCTTTTGAACGATTTCATTTCTTCGCACACTTGGTTGTAATTGTCAATGTCGTTTAATTGTTGCCCTGCTCCGTTGCATCGGTATCTGGTAAAGAAGGCATGGCTTTCGCCTAAAGGGCGCAAATACTGACCTGTAGTGGTGGATGTATTAACAACGTCAAAGAATAAACAAACACTGGACAAATCAATATAGTTGTTATCTTCACCTGTGATTACAAACTTTAAATATTTATTTCCATTACTACTACTGAAGATGTTTCCAGATACACTAGGGAAGTGGACTTGCTTACGGTCAGTGATATACGCGGCGCTTTCTGGTAATCCGAACTGAAGGCTATTTATCATATTGTCGTTACTCTCTGCAAGAACTAAATCCATTTTATATATATTATTTAGATTTTTTATTATTACTATATTTTTTATGGCTATTTAAATTGTTCTTATGATGTTTATCACTCGGTGGTAATATTGTAGTCTCTTCGTGTTTCTCAACTATTTCTCTTATTGTGTCGTATCCTGAGTTACTCAACTTCTTGTTCAACTTGGCTTTAAACTGTAGACTCTCGGACGGCTTACCTACTCTGTTAGGTTCTTTTATATGTCTTGGTTTATTAAACATCATATTAATAATAAGTAGAAATTATTATTATGATGCTTCCTGTTGGCTCATAAACTCTATATGGCGCTTGGTTTTTTCATGTCTTGCCTTATGGCACATTGTATAGTACTTTCCACATTCGCACATACATCGTTTCAACAATTTTTCTTTGTTTTCTTGAAAATAATTTCGCTTGTATTCTCGTGTTTCTTCCTTATGATCTTCACGGTACTGTTTTTGATATGCCTGTGTTTTCTCATAGTGCTCTGCAACATACATTTTTGTTGTTCTACCACTAACGATTTTATTTAGCGTCCCAATTCGTCTAATGTGTTCACCTTCTTTTGCTCTCAACTCATCAACAGTATTACAGGGGCAGTTTTCAACAAGTTCAATATAAAACTTGTCAACACCAATTTCTTTCATTTTCTTATAAATTAAAAAATGTGAACAACTTTGTTGTCTCGCCTTGAGCCTATGTTCTGCCATTCGTTTTGACAGCGGTTGACAACTTGCACCCACATAAATATCATCATCAACTGTATTTCTGACACAGTAAATCTTACCGTTTTTATAATCCATCTGGAATATACTGTTATATACTGTTTTCTCTTTAAATCCAACCCATTTCTGGAATAGATTCATCAATATTCATCAAGCCGTCAATATCGTGGTTTCTTACTGGGTTCAGGCTGTTTGTGTTGTAACTAATTGCCGCGGAGTCTAGTGAACTCACTAAATCACCAGCTTTTCTGAACCTTTTGTGTTGTTCCGTGGGTCTATCAAAACCAAAAACTGGTGATATCAAAGATACAACAGGTGCATCATATGTACGAGTCCATAGGTTTCTATCAGGAAATTCCTTATTGAGTTCTAAAACTACAGAACCACCCATTGAATGCCCATAAAGTTTATTGACTTGCGGATTTTCCTCTAAGACTCTTTTCGCTTCCCTATATCTGTCCATATTTCTTATCTGACCTGTTTTAAGCATTGTAAAATTCTGTTTCCAATCATTAGCACTCACCGTACCACCGATGTACATTTTGTTTCCCTTAACATAAATTTTATTGTCTTTATCGTAAGCCATCTTAATGCCCTGTGAGTTTGAAATCTTGTTGTTATCGTCAAGCATCTTGTTTAACTGTTGTTCTATTTTCATTGTATATAAATAAGATTATAAAAATATTTTATCAGTAATATATATTAATATGAGTTCTAGACCATTAACTTATAAAAAAGTGTACGTCAATTCCAAATACAGAGTTTCCGACAGTAGGTCAACATCGGATTTCAAAATAGAACTACAAGACACCTTTGAAATACCCGAAAATACCATTATGCAAGTGCACGAGGTGGCTATACCTAATGCTTGGTATTCCATCAACACAAATAATCAGAACCTGTACTTTAGACATCAAATATTGCCACCTGCTACGCCACAAGGAATAACATACAGAAGAATAGAAATACCCGTAGGAAACTACACCGCACCAGAACTAGCCACCGCAATACAAGCGCAACTAAATACCTTCTTTGACAGCGGGGGTCGGACTGATTCATATTCTGCTATATACGACACCTTAACCAATAAAATAATAATATCATCTAACTATAGCGAAGTTGTATTTATACCCTTGACTGATGCAGACGTGCCACCTGTTGCTGGTTCGTTCTCTAACAGCGTTGACGTTAGTAACCTTAACTCAATAAATGAGGTGTTAGGTTTCACTACAACAGTTGGTGACGCATTCACTTCGTCTGCCCCTTGGACAACTGGTTTCATTAACTTATTGACTTATCCTGATGTTTACATTTCCTGTCCAGAGTTATCAAATAATAATTTCCACAGTCCATCTGCATTTTCAAACGCGGTGATCAAAAAGATACCTGTAAATGCTCCCTTTGCTGGGATTATTAGCGACAGTTATGGAATAACAGAATATGATTATATAAATGTATCCAAAAGAAACATCAAAAGGTTGACATTCAGAATAACGGATGGGGCTGGCAACGTTATAGATTTAAACAACGTCCATATCACATTTAGTCTCCTCTTTCATAATCGTGATATGGATTGAAATTAAATGGAAAATATATAGAATATTATATATATGAGTGAAGAAAACAATGATATGGTAACCGTTGATGAAACTCCTAAACCAGAAGAGTCTAAGAACACTGAAGATAAACTAACACCTGAACCAAACGAGGAAACCAAGTCAGAACCTCCAAAACCTACCAGAGTGAAAATCACAGAGGTAGCAAAACAAAAAACAGAGTGCGATGACTGTCACAAGACGCTTTCAATGAAAACGCTAAGGTATTCTCACCCTGAGAAATGTGAAGGTAAACCGAGCGACATAACAACCAAGCCTGTTAGAAAGAACAACGTGAAACCAAAAGTAAAGGCTGTACCAATCAAGACCCAGCACGCAGAAGAAGTGGAACAATATGAAGCACCACCTAGTAGGGTTGCTAAAGCACCGCCGCCTGTGTCAAAGTCAATGCCCCCACCACCGCCACCAAATATGAATCCTTATGACAATTTAACTCAAGCGCAACTCATTCAACTACAAATGAGAACTATGAACCAAGAAATAATGAAAAGAAGACAAGAAAAAGCCAACGTATTGTCAAAGGCAATGTTTCAACCAAGAAGTAAAAAATCTAGGTAAATAATATATAGATATGGTACTTTACAATAAATACAAGTTCAGACAACAAAAGAAACAACACAAGAGAAAGTCATTAGACAACCCAGTTGTTAATGAAGCCTCGGAGTTAAACTTCCACAAGCCTAACATTGACTACTTGTTGAATTTAAAAAAAGAAATGGACGCACGTGAAGCCAGAGTTGCTAATCTGGCTATGAAGCGAAGATTGTTAGAGGGACAAATGAAGGATAATTATACAATTGAAATTGACAGGTTAAAATCAGAAATGCACAACCCAAGGATACCAGAAACGTCACTGGCTCACATGCGGAACAGAGTGAAAACTTTAGAAACATTAAGTGAATCAATTGTTTAATTAACTTTTTCTATATAAGTATATAAATTCATATGGCAGGTAATAAATCACAAATCCAATTTCATAGGAGGTCAAGATACGAAGATATTTTAGAACTAGTAAACGACAACGAGGAAGCATTGAAACCCTTTCCAAATCGTGATGCAGTTTTTTATAAGGCAAGTAACAAAGGTTCATATTTTGATGGTAAAGATCATATAGACAAACTTCGTGTAGAGCAAAGCAGAATAAATGAGCGAGAAATACGAGACAGAATGATGAGACAATACGCAACAGATAACAACATGACCCACAGGGCTTTGTGGGATGTCGGTGCAGGTGCAGGTGGACGTGATGTAGAAATGTTTAACATTGGTACGCCTACTTCATTCTTAGACGAATTCGGTAACGACTTAGAAGCAATGGAGGTAGACGAAGGAGCACAGCACCGTGCACAAACAGTGAGCACAATAGCTACGGTTGAACAAGCAAGACAAGCGAACCAAGAACAAATAGCACAAGCACATCAACAACAAATACAGCAGGAACAACAACAAGGCGAAGGAGTTTTAAGAAGTCTAGGAAGTGGAGCATTAAGAGTCGCAGGGAACACAGCAGGTAACATGATGCAAGGTATGGATTTATCAACGGCAACTGTAGCAGGATTATCGCAGGAAATGTTACAGGCACTCGCTGGGTCAATTATGAGAAGAGTATCGCCACAACAAGACTCATCGTTAACACCAATACCCAACATGCAATATTTACAACCACACCAATCGAACGTAGGTGCTACCCAACAGGCTTTACCGCCATATAACCCGAATGAACCAGTACAGAGACGAAGCACCGCGGCACGTTCGTTTGCTCGTGCACAATCACCAGAGAAAAAGGCAAGAGCAAAAGCATCAACGCCTACACCAAATGTTACAGTAGGTGGTTCATCGTCAAGTTCTAGCATGCCAGCCTTACCACCATTGCAACCACAACAAGCAGACGATGAAGCGACATCGCCAAAAAGAGAAGTTAAGAAGTCACAATTAAAAGAAGGGGCAGGAGAGTTGGTATTACCAAAACCTAGTAAAATCGGTGTCGTGCAACTAAAGAGAATATTTGATGAAGCCAACGAAAGAGAAACAATACCCAAAAGCACATATAAATCATTCACGACTACCAACAACAAGAGAGTTAAAGCATTAGCCGAAGGTGACAAGGTTTTAGCAAATGAATTACTTAAAGAGTTAAGAGATATGTATAGGAGAAGGATTTATTCAAAATAAAATCTAAGTAAATAATAATGGTAGAAATAGTAATTAGTAGAGGTAATAGTAAAGATAAGAAATTTGAAGCAAGGATAGACAATAGAAAAACTGTATCGTTTGGCGCTAAAGGCTATGACCATTTTACAGAAGGTCACCTTGACAACAAACGAAGACAAAGTTATGTAGCAAGACATGGAAGCGGTAATCAAGATTGGAAAGATTATGAAACGGCTGGGTTCTGGTCGTATCATCTTCTTTGGAGGAAGCCTACTTATAAAGAAGCGATAAACACTATTGAACGAGAATTTCCAAAGTTGAGAATAACAATGAATAAATAAAGTGTAAAGTAAAAACTAACTAATTAGTTTTTATTTTGCACTACAGTTACAATAGAAACACCAAGCCTCACAATTGTCTATGTGGTGTGAAAACTCGTTGTCTTTTCGTTGTGCTGTTATGGTATTAGTCAGATATCCATTTTTGACTTCAAACTCAAACCGACAACCACAATTACAACAATTACCGTTGATTCTTTTAATAAACCAGTCTGGAGTAACATATTTTTTTGAATTTATCTTTCTACCAGCCTTTTCGTCTTGTAGTTTGTAGTTTCTGATTTTGTTGTTTATGTATCGGTTTAGATTTTCTTCTGTGAGTTCTGTTTTATCCGTTTCACTCTCATAAAATAACACATCATTAAAGTCGGTGCTTCTAGTCAAGGCGCACCATATCCACTCACGAGTCACCAAGTGCTTCTTATTCCACTCGTGTATTATGATCTTACCATTGATTGAAGCACCTTGCGCAGAATGGCAGGTAGTGCAATAGTCGTATCTGAAATGCTTATCTAATGTCCACATATCCGTTGTATACTGTTCCTTTGACTTAACATTTTCCAGTATCACTGTGTTACTGCTTATACTCAGTATTCTAAACCGATAGTTAACGTTGAATCTTTTACTTCCGAACTTCTTGTAGACTCTGCATATCAGTGTCTCACCCACTTCATACTTATTTTTCTTACCTATGTGTTTTCGTATCTGATTGGACACATACAGACACCTCATGTTTGTATAAGCTATATTATTATGCGATTGTGTTACATCGTCTGTTGTTTTAAAGTATTTCCTTACGAAGTCATCAAGTGGAAGCTTATGTAGCCACATGTCGTCATACATATTATTTAATACTTGTCTGTTCTCATTTGCTTTAGGGTCGTCTTTACCACCTAATCTCTTACAAACTGTTAACAAAATATTATATTTAAATATCTGATTTATACACTCATCTGCATATTCATCTGGTTTTCTGGTATTAGTCAAGTCTTCTATGGGTGGTAACTGTTTTGTGTCACCAGCCCCTATAATTATCTTATTAGGATTCATATTAACAAACTGTCTGATTCTATTAAGCATATGCAAGCCATTCATAAAAATCTCATCAAAAACCACTACATCGTAGTCACTATGGTCAAACTCTGGCAATTTCTCCCCGTCACCTACCGGTACTGAAAAAAACTTATTGGTAGTCACCGCGTCATCGTCTATGTTTTGAGATAAGCTATTTTGGGGCACTACAAACAAAGTATTGTATCCTAATTTACTGAAATATTTGGCTATATGACTTTTACCTCCTCCAGCGTATTTACTTCTAATCATCAAAGGGTTATGTTTTATAATATCCTTTGCTATGGCCTCGGTGTCCCATTCATCTTTTACATGTCTGGTCTCATTTTTGTATACTGGTATGGGTGCTAATTCATTGGGCTTTTGTTCTAATTTAACTCTTGGTTCTAAAGGCTTTTTGCCCTTCTCGTGTCTCCATCCGCCTATTTCTTCGTTAAAGTCTAGCGCCTTCTTTGCTCTCCTTAGGTGTTCCCTTCCGATTACAAATGCATCTGTTTTGACACTCCAGACATCCACATTATTCTCCACTAATTTTACATAATCTTGGTACATCTTAAAATTATGGTATTGTAATAATAGCTCTTTTATGTATATAAATCCATTTCTTAAGGTGGCCCTATCCGATACAGTCAGACAGTAATATTTCTCGTCCAATTCTGTATATACAGTTTTCCATGCATCTTCCTCTTCTTCATCTTCTACTAACTCTGGTTTTTCTACAGATAACTTGTTTATTCTACCTCCGACAATATTCTGATAATATAATGCCTCCCTTAAACCATTGAAGGTATAACTTTTAGATGATATATTTGTACTCTTTTCCAGTAAACCGAAGTTTACATTCGCAATTAACTTTTTGGTTCTAATGTCCTCTGGTGCTCTGTCAGATATCTCGGTAGCCCACAGTTTATTGACAATCTTCTTGTAGTCAACATTATAAACTCTAGAAGGTTCTTTATAATATAATATTTTGCATTTTTTAGGTAAATGCTTTAAAAACTGTCCGTATACTAAGCAATAGGTTTTGTTGAAAAACATTGCCTCACCATTGCTCTTAACTAAGTATAAGGTCAGTGGGTGAAATGATTCTATTTTATATTCCTTCTTGTAGGGCTTCCACACATCAAATTGCGTAAACACTGGTATCTCGGTCATCTGATTAAATGCGTGTGTGAATGCCTTTCGGACATCTATCTCTACACAGGACTCTGTTGTAAAAAAGTATTTATCAAAGGTATCGCGCTGTACAGAATATATATGATAATATTTATTTATCTCACCTGCTGGGTTTACGGTTTTACACTCCTGGAAGATTTGCATGTCTATCTCGTTATAGTAGGATTTATGCAAGGGGTTAAACAGTGCTTTGTTGAAATCGTACATTGCTTTCGACATTCTATTATAAATATTCTCTGTCCTAACACAGATAGAACCATCAATTGAATTTGTTACAAGGTTCTGCGTTTTGACCTTGTACTTGATGAGTCTTTTCTTGATATAAAAACGAAAATTCAACTCAGACACGATGCACCCACTGAACTTAACCTGTGGTTCATAACCTGCCTGTTTGGATTCATAAAACAACTTCGTTAAATCATTTCCGTCATATATTAGGGTATATTGGTCTTCCTCTGTGTGTTTTCTGATATCGTCCAAAGATGCTATCATTTTACACTCAACTGGTGTGGACTTCTCATTTAAATGGTAATCCGACGAAGCCTTCACGTAAATGTCATAATTGGAATTCTTTGGTAACATTTGCTTCAAGGAACTTAAATTATCATTCACCGTGTAAATGTGGTTGTTCTTAATAATTGCATACAGTGTTGGTATGTGATGGTCTCGCTTCTCTGGGTCGTACTGATACACCAGATTGTTAAAAACGTCATATACCCTAACTTGAATCTTAAAATGTTCAAACACCTTGGTCATATCGTCAAGGCTAGCCCCGTTGGTTGTAAAATCATCTTCTGTTTTATTTATGAGTTTTAAAATACTTTCTCTGGTTAGTTTGTTCTTCTCTCTCTTCTTGTCGCCCATAAGGGTATTTTTATAATAATCCGTTAAAGTATTAATCCAACACAGGTTGTCTTGATAATGTTCAACTTTAATGGCTTCCTTTAGTGTCTCGTACTCTGGATTCAAAGGGGTCTGAATATAATTATGATACATGCTCACATTCGTGGCATCCCTTAGGTTTTCACGATTTGGATTAAAATCTGAATCACCATCTACCCTATCAACTTCATATACTTTAACACAATCTATATAATCTATCACGAAGCCGATGACTCCCAATATGGACGGGTCTCTTTGTAAGTCCAATAGTAATTTTATGAAAAGCCTCTTGTCGTACTCCCCAAACACTTTTCTACCAACAAGGTTTTCAACATACGATGTGGTGTTAACGCTTGCTGTGTGCCTTATACTTTCTCCTATAAACAATGGTACTAAGGGCTTACCTGCTTTGTCATAAAATGCTGTTTTCTGTGTGTTGGATTCCGATTTGTATCTAAAAAACGCCACTATCATTGAATAGTCATGTTTTTTTCTAGGGTTGGTTCTTCCAGTTCTCTTGTTCTCTTTCTTTGTTTCCTCCATTCTTTCGCCTAGACTGGGTTTATCCTTATGTTTGTCATAAATCTTATTGTATTCCTTTTCTGCCTTTTCTTTGTCCTTTGGTGTCTTGGATGTGATAAATTTTCTTATTAAATTGTCGGCTGTTGTAAACTGAGCTATCTTGCGTTCAGAATATAAGTCTATGATGTTTCTGACTTTTTCCTTGGTTGCTTTGTTAAAGCGTTTTTTGTAATTGTCGTACACTGCTTCTAAAGCAGTGATATTTCTCTGTATAGCTTTGGTCATAAATTACAATATATATTAATTTTATAATAAAAATATTTCTTTAAATATATTTTTCTGAAGACTTTTTTTAGACTGATTGAAAATCAAATAAGATTATAGTGTTAAGAAAAAGCACTTAAAGAAATATTATTTATATATAATAATAGTGAAATGACAAAACCTGAAGATATGACAATAGAGGAAATCCGTGAACAACTGGCATTGTACAATAGGCTGTATTATAATAAAAGACGTGAAGACAAAGAGTATGTTGAGAAAAAAAGGGCTTCCAGAGATAGGTATCTGGAGAAGAAGAAGATGGAGAAATACATAGCCGAAAACGGTATAGATATAACAGTCGTGAAGTTGACACCAGAACAGAAGGCAGAAGCACTAGCAAATAAAAAGAAAGGAACTAAATACACCATGAAAAACTGCAAGGTGATAACAGTGATTCCTGAGGAAGAGCCAGAAGAAGAGAAATAATAATTTTTGTAAAAATATTATTATTTTTCTTACTTATTTATATGAGCGAAAAGCAAAAAATAATTAATGATATTTATTTTGATAGAAGCGGTTTCGGCTCACGGCAAAGCACCTTGAAAGATGCAAGGGCCAAAGACAAAACGATTACAATGGCTGATGTTGAGGAATTTTTCAAGAAAAATGTAGAAGAGAAAAGGAAACCAAGAGGTCAAAATAGTTTTGTAGCACCGCATCCGTATTTTGAGTTTCAACTTGATTTGTTTTTCATATCTAGCAACGACTTAGAAAACCAAAAGAAAGTTTAGAATAGGTTTAGTGCTTATTGACATATTCACTAAATATGCAACTGTCATACCAATAAAAAGCAAACAGCCACCAGATGTTTTAGCAGGTCTCATGGAAGGATTAAACAAAATGGATAAGAAGCCACGCATGTTATATTCAGATGAGGAAGGCAGTTTATACAGTAAACCCATAATGGAGTATCTGGAGGACGAAAAAATTGAGATTCATAGAACTCGTGGACACCCAGCGTTTGCCGAACGCTTCATTAAAACCTACAAAGATAAGTTATTCAAGCGCGTTGAAGCGGATAAGAAAAAAGGTAAAGAAAATATTCAATGGACTGATTATAACTTTGAAATACTGTTAACATACAATAATAAAGATATACATTCATCCCATAATCTGACTCCAAGGGATGCACGTTTACCAAAAAATGAGTTGAAAGTAAAACTGATTTTAAGCATAAAGGCAAAGCGTAGCAGAACATACCCTGAGATAGACGAAGGCGACAGCGTCAAGATAATGAGAAAGAAAGGTATAAGCGAGAAAGAACATACATCACACTGGAATAAAACAATCCATAAAGTCACTAAGATTGAGAAGAAACTAGGACAAAAATATTATCATTTGGACGATGAGAATAGGTCATACTTGCGACATGAGTTGTTAACGGTTTCTTAAAAAACACACTTAACGAAATAGCAACTTAATATATTAACATAAAACTACTAAGCAAATAATATTAAAACATTAATATTATTTGTTATTTGTATTCCCTAAACCCCAAATCTTCAGTACCTTAGTTCCTTTTATGTTGATTTTTGATTGTTTTCTTGTTTTTTGGTTCACTAGAGTAAAAATACTAAGCAAATGCTATGAAAATATTCATGTTGTTTGTGTTTTGTATCTTTTCATACCCCTAAATCTTCAGTACCTTAGTTTTTTTATGTTGATTTTTGATTGTTTTCTTGTTTTATAAAACTTTTGAGCCAGACGCCTTAGGGTTTTCATAGGGATTTAGGGGGAAACCTAAAAACCCAACCTAATTAAAATCCTAAACCCTAAAAGGGAATCCTGAACCCTAAGAGTAACCCTAAAACTCCAAGCGCCTTCTGAGGCCTTCGCAATGCTTTGTTAAGCAGTCGGATTCCCCCATGACACTCAGTGCCAATCCTTTTCCCGAAGTGGGAAACTTAAAAAACCAAACTACACCCTAAGAGTAAACCCTAAATCCTAAACCCCTAAACCCTAAAAAGGGACGAACCTTCCCGAAGTCGCCGTGGAAAGGGTCGTTGGTGAAGACGCTGACCTGGCACGTACAGTTTAGAATGTAGTCTTAGGGGGTTAGGGTATATGTGTTACGGGCTTCGGATTCACGATACACCCCCAAACCGCACAATCGCACGGTTCACTATATTTTTTCGGCCATGCCGTAGTTTGGCAACGTGTTTGGATTGATGCATCTGTGCGTTTTCCACTGCCTTTGGTGGCGCAACATGTGACCTCTGGAATTGCGCAGGCTCTGTCTGTGCGGCGTGCGGGGCTTGTACGTGCAGCGTGCGGGCTCTGCCTGTGCGGTGCGCGGGCTCTGCCTGTGGGGTGTGCGGGCTCGGCCTGTACCAAAAGGCATTATTTCACACTTCTATGCACTTTCCTTTCCACGGAAGCTCTTGCGGAGACATTGCGGTCCTCCTCTCCTTCAGGTCATTCTAAGCAAAAGCCAGCTCGGCGAGCTTGAGGCCGAGCTTGAGGCGTGCAAGACGTAAAAGCCTCTCCCTAGGGCTTCACGTTCATCAGCGAATTAGTACTGCATGGCTTCGTTGCACCGAATCCTCTTCGTTGCACCGAACCCTCTACATGGCGTTGCAGCGAACTTGCGCGAAATCATCCTGCGATGAACGAATCAAGCGTGAAAAACTCGTTGTGAGTAAGGCTGGGTCCAGTGTCCCTGATTGCCCGCCGGATTCCTCATATGTGCTACCTCAGGAAGCACACAAAATCAGCGTCCCGACACAACTCCAAACGAGAAAAAAAGCCAATGTCTTTAACAATGCCGTCATGTTCGTTGGAGTACTTTGTACATATGCACAGGCATCCCGGCTTCCTTGCAAATCTTAAAGCCGCTGCTCAAGCTTCAAATGCTCAACTGGCACAATCGTAGATACACGTCACCTTCAGATTCCTCCAGAATCTGAAGGTGATGTAATCGGTGTCACCGGTGTCCTGGAAAGTAATTGGCTTCAAGAACATTTTCAACTTGAAGAAGTTCACCAATGATTGTAGCATCCCCCTCGTGTAGCTCAAACCGCTCCCATCTTGTCTCGTCGCCGGAGTGGAACTGCCCGAGGTGAAGCGAATCGTAGTCAAGACAGCGATGATGTTCCCATAATGCCCGTTTGACGATGCCGTAAGTGATTTTGTGCGCGGGGCTGTTCTCACTGACACGGATGCGTAAGTCAACCAACTTGCACGCTGCACGTGAAGCCCAATTCCAAACGACCTGCACGGGGTAGCCAAGGATGGGATGCAACAGCTTTTGGACATAGCTTCCGAAGTCATCATAGCAAAGGCTGTAGGCTTCTTGGTTCGCACGAGTCCAAGCATCCTCGACTCGTTTCCAAACTTCGTCACTGAAAGAAGGACGAGGACCCTGCCACAAGTACTTGCGGAAGTAAGCCTCTTCAACATCTTGTCTGCGAATATAGTAGGGTACACAACCTGCCACGGGACGGTAGTTCTCGTACCGCTTTATGGCAAGACTGAGAGCTAGGTTCTGTGCCTCCAAGATGTCGTAGTCACGAAGCTCTTTGGGCATCGCACGATTCTTCCAAGCGTTAAAGACGCGCAGAAGGGTGTGAGCTTCGTTGGATTGCCACCGACGCGCAGACGATTCCATGAGATCAGAAGTCTACAAGTGCAAAGCCAGGGATGCTCAGAATCAGCCAAAATGGCTGAATGAAAACAAGTTGCTCATGCTTTGTTGCATCTGATTGTATACACTCGGGCGCCCTCACTTGCACAACAAAGCTGAGATTCAAAATCACGCAGGGCGCGCCGTCTCGAAGTCGCCTTCGTTGATGTAGCGCCACTCCAGTGGCTCATTGAATAAACCCCACGCCCCATACTATGCCCCATAAATTGAATAAACCTAACCTTGCCCATTTCGGGATGTTACAGCACCTGATAAATAGGATGAGATAGAGTATTTTAAGGATAATAGGCTACTAGTTCTGATTTATTTGGCTATATTAGGGTAAATTCTATGTGGTAATGTGTTTGGGGACATAATGGGATAGTATTTGGTTGACGGTGATGTAACTACCCAAACTGGGCAAGGCCTTCCCTGACTATTGGACCTCCCCAAGCCAATGGAGCGCAGTCCTTGGCCTTTGCTGGTTCTGCAGTTTGTGCACCAAAAGGTGCACAGGCTTGGCTTGCCCCATGTCTTCCTTTTTCTCCTTTCCCTCAGCTTCCTGCGAGGCCATATTGTGGGCACCTGGCCCTTCCGCCAGCGTGACTGTACGAGGCTCGCTTGCCTCTTGCTCTGTATTGACACCCTCAGCTTGGTGCGAGGCCGCTCTGTCTTCTCCTCTCTCCCGTAGGCGTACCGGACCCACCGGAGATTCCGAAGCACTCTCCTCTTCCCTATCCCAAGGCTGCTCCGGGTGTCTGGCCTGTCGAAGCGGGGAACGCCCTCGGGGCGGGTCCTTCTGCTTGTTCTTGCTTTTGCCCTTGCCTTTGTCCGGCCGATTCCTTAACCAGGATGGCAATCGGGACCCTTGTCTTCTCATCCACCCTCAGCTCCGCGAGGCCGAGGCCTCCTCTCTTTCCCTCAGCGGTGTCGCAAGCACACGGCACCGCGAGGCCGAGCTGCACTCCCTCAGCAAAGCGAGGCCGTAAACACCAATCGCAATTCCCCGTTGCGAGGCCCTCACCCTCAGCTACGAGGCCGAAACCCTGTCTCCTTGCACCAAACGGCTGCGGATTTACTGCGTCCCCTCAGCTTGGCGAGGCCTAACAAACAATGACATCTTCTGCTGTGCGCTGGCTTGGGGCTTAGCTTTGGCGTGTTTCCCACCAAACTGAACGCGAGGCTGTTGAAACTGGACGTTGCTCATACTTCCACCATTGACAAGGGTTTGCGCTTGGGTAGCCAGCTTGCCCTGAGAAGTCCGCGATTTGCACTCCCCCGCCAGGCTTTTATTGCACTTCTGGCTGACCGGTGCATGTGTTCGGTCACACTTTGTGCAAACCCAACGGATTCCCAAATTCACCATATTGTGGGAGGGGTGGATACCCCACTCTTCACGCACTCGCGCCTCCGGCTGGTTGACGCAGTACTGTTCCAAGACCACCTCCAAGTTCGTGAGGGTTTGTTGTACATACAACCCGCACAGTTGACATTTCAGTGTTAAATTCCGGGGGTGTTCGCTGCCCTTCTCCCATTGATGCCCGCGCTCCGGGTCTTTAAGCAACTGCCATAGCCGCTGGCGTTTGTTGAGCTTGGCGTTGCCCTGCGCTTTTTTGCATCCCTCAGCTTTCTGCGAGGCCTCCATCTTCTCTTTGTAATGCGCATGGTCCAGAATGAAGGGGAAGTCTTCTTCTTTGCGCTTCCTCAGTATGTGGGCTGCGCGTGCACCGTACGCCAGGGAAAGTGTGCGCACCACATTGTCCAACTCTTTGACACGCCTCTTGTGCGCTGGGCTGTAAGCAGCCGCCGCTACTGCACCACATACTTTGTCTGCCATGTCATTCGCTGCACGTCGCCACAACGTGCCCGGCCCCATCTTCGCCAGGAATTCCTCTTCAGTTTTGTGGGACGGGACCCAGGTTGCCTTGATACGTTTCCTGTCATTCCACACTTTGCTCCATTCCAGGTCATCCTCCGGCGGTTGTGTTTTTTGTAGCACTTGGACTGCCGGCTTGCAATCCATAGTGACATCAATCAGATCCTCCGTGTGCTCCATTAGTCGGAAAAGTGCACGGCGCTCCATGTCCACCACCGGCTGCCACGGGTAGACCAGCTCTGTAATCCGTCCGGCTTCCACCAGGACACCTTTTGTCCAGGACATAGCCACCACTGCGAGGGCTGATGTTTGTACACGTGGGTCTATTCCTCCTGGACCTCCACTTGCGTCAGTGGCGAAGATCAAGCCTTCCGCTTCCACTTTTGCATCTGCTGCAAAGCATCCTTGGTAACGGAGACCTAAAAGGTGTTCCGGCGGCTTCGGGTGCCACACCGCCGGCTTTGGCAGGAGTGCCCTTGTCCATAGACACTCCCATGGGTATTTGTGACGCAAGTATTCCTGGAGCTTGGGTTCTTTGAACCCTTGTTCACGCCAGTAAGGACATTCTTTGAGGACATGCTCCAGAGTTGCTGGCATTTGGCACTTCCTGCACCATCCTGGCTTGGACTCCGTGATGACGCCCGCATGCCACACTGACTTTATACCTTCCATAAGGCCTGGGCTTAGGCCTCCCAGCTTCGTCAACTTGTGATGCGGCGTCCAATCCAACCCCTCTTGGGCACCAGCGCCACCTGCCTGTCGCGCTATCGCAGCCCGCTTCTGTTCCTCCAGGAATCCCTCAAGCCATTTGTAGGCGAGGCTACCCATGCGTGGCTGGGTCCAATCAACGTTGAGGACACTACCTCTCTTCCATTTGCCTGGGTCACTGGCATCTACCTTCAGATCCAGTAAGTACGCCATGGTTGCAGCCATCGGCCCCGTGACCAGTGGCCAGTGGTGTTTGGCCGCACTCAACCTCTTCCAAGTGGTTTTCCAGGCCAAGTCAAAGTGGGCTTTTCCACCACCGATCCATGCACGGAAAACTTTGGCCACCACTTTGAAATGCTGCTTGTGGATTGTGCGCTTTGGATCTTGGCATTTCTTGGCTCCCATGTCCAAGATGGTTTCCAAACTCCCAAGCTTGTATTTACCCAGGTGTTTTCCTACCACTGTTCGGAGCCATTTCATTCTTTTGGGTGAAACCCCCACAGAGGGGTGCCCCCACAAAGCAACTGATGTGATCGCTGCCTTGACCACGCGGAGTTTAGTGCTGGGCGGCGGTCCCAGCCTAGACAGTTTGCTATGTCTCGCACGGGCTTTCTTGGCCCGCGTTGCCGACGTCACCAAGCGACGCTTTCGCCCCCCTGTACTATCGACGCCCAGGTCACGCATCACGTCGTACACCTGTGGCTCATGTGGCTGCAGGAGTTCTCGCAGGTGCTTGCTCGCCTGGGTACTGCTGGCCACAAACCCTGTCTTCTTGGATGAAATCGTGAAACCATTAGCATCCATCCCGTCCTTTAAGCTGCGGTAGACTCGTATGGCACTATCCGCCACGTGTTTAAAGGACTTATGCTGGATGTCAATTGAGACATCATCCAACCAACAGTCCACGTTTGCCACATCTCGTCGCCTTTGGATCTTGTCTATCACCGGGTGCAATGCCACCTTTGCTAACGATGGCGCCGCTGGGCAACCCGCTTGCACGCCATTTGTAGCTCTGATGCCTGCCGATAGCACCCCATCCGCCACCAAGTATCTGGCACCCATGTACACTTCCAGTGCCATCTTCAGGATTAGCGGCGGATATTGCAGGGCCGTTGCTGCCATGATCAATTGCTGAAATTGGATGGTATCGAAAAAGGACTCGAGGTCCACAAAGAGTGACACCACATGCACGCCATTTGTCTTTGCCACCTCATTTCGCAGTAGTCTGCCGACGGCCACGTCCAAGCAGCAACTGCCTGGGACTGCCTTGTCGTACGTGGCAGCTGTGGCATAGCCTGCCTGCCAAGTACTTACCAAATCCCATCGCAGGCGGACCCAAGTCCTGTACAGGATGTGTAGCAAGGCGATTGGTCTTTCCCGGGTCAGATTCTTCGGCAGCATTGCTATAAGGGAGACTGTCATTTGCTGCGGCCATGCTGCCTTGGCCTCACATTCATGGTAGA
The DNA here is from genome assembly GCA_905221605.1 of Symbiodinium natans. Lineage (NCBI taxonomy): Eukaryota > Dinophyceae > Suessiales > Symbiodiniaceae > Symbiodinium > Symbiodinium natans. Next base: position 24,283 of record CAJNDS010000697.1, read on the forward strand.
AGGACACAACGGCTTCAACTGCTTTATCGTCCATGGCCTGCAAATGGTCAATCCTCCAGCCATCCGGCCCCGGGCTCTTTAGTGCCAGTTTTTTGATCCTTGCCTTAACCTCGACAGGGTTCAGCGGCACCACGCTGGCCGCTTGTTTTTTGGCTGCATCCTCAAGCTCCGTCATGAGCGAGGCCGATTTTGCCAACGGTTGGCCCGTCGTCCACACTGCCGCCCAGTGGTCTCGGCGAATGTGTGGCCGTTCCAGCATGTCATATTCCATGTAGGGTCTTTGTACCACTTGTTCTTCTTTTCGCAAGGCATTGTATAGTGGTCGCATGCCCTTTTCCATGGCCTTACTGAGCCATTGCTTGTACTGGTGGGCTGTCTCCTCCATATCCGCCTTTCTCGCGTAGCATTGCTGTTCGTCGATGCGCTTCAGAACAAGCCTAGCGTCCGTACCCCGGCCCAGGATACTCGCAAGCATATCCTCCTGGTTCTGCGCATCACCCTCGTAATACTCGCCGAGCCTGCGTTGGACCAGACGCGCCACCGGATGTGCATCGCCATGATGTCTGCCTTGTTTGACCCATTGTTGGACCCGGTTCCAAAAGGCCGCCCTCTTGCCCGTCCAGACAACGTTCTCCGGGTTGTTGACCACCAATTTCTTCCGCACAATCTCCGATTTAACACCCATACCATCGATTCGGCCTGTGATCGACCTCTCCACACCGGCACTCAGGTGAGCAAATGTCTCACTGAGCTCATCTTCCATCTTGGGTTCATCCAAGATGTTGATGCTCTGTGTGTTTTGTACTGGTTCATACTCCACAGTCTCCGTCACCAGTGCTCCCGCCTTCTGCATCTGGGGAACATCAGGGCTACTGCACGGTTGGGCCACCCTCCAATGCATTGCAGCATGAGGCCGAAAAGGGGTTTCCCAATCCGTTTTCACTTGAAGGATGGGCACCAAGCATTTCGCAACCAGCCCGTAATCGATTTCGTCCGATCCTTGGGCCGTTGGTTCCCCCACTCCAACAAATGCACCACCAACTTCTGTCGCCAGAGTTGTGCCCCTCATGGTGTCCTGGGCTTCATTCCAATCACCCAGCACCATATATGGCACTTTGCAGCCCTTGAGAAAAGCTATCAGTCTCGCCAGTACTTGGATATTGTTTGGAGCCTGGAATCCGACCCCGCTCTCCAAATACAGACTGACGATGATCAAATCCCAGCCTTTATTTCTCCTGGCACATGCCAGGAAGCCCGCCGGTCCTGTCCCATACTCAGTAAGGTATCGCAGGTTCCTATGTCGGGGTGCCACCACTGCCAGGCCTCCTTGTACACCCTTAGTTTTTGTACTGCCTGGCATGCCAATGAAGGTGTATCCCATATCTTGGCAATGGCTCATGGCTTGCTGGATACCCTCCGTCTTGAGATGGGTTTCCTGCAGCACCACCAGGTCCGGTCCTAGTTCGTGTATCCATGCCGCTATGGGTTTCCTCCAGCTAGTGATGTTAGCCGAGGTGATTTTGATGCATTCGGCCCTATCATCTTGGCGATACCCACTTGCCACATCTGCCAAGATCCACTTGGCATATTGTGCGTCCTGCTCCACAAAGGAACGAAGCACTTCGTGGCATGCTCGTTGTTGTAGCGGGTTGAGTTCCTGCTCTTCCAGTTTCTCAATGGCTTCGAGTGCGGCAGCCTCACTGGAAGCATCATATCTACCCACCACTTGACACAGCATTTGCCACTCCTGTGGTAGATCCTTAGGTGGTGCTCTTGGGCTTCCTTTGGTGACCCTCAGCACTTTGCGAGGCCGACAACCTTGCTACCTCAGCTTTCTGCGAGGCCTTTAGGCTATCCCCTCTTACCGCAGTTGGGTCTCCCATCTGTGTTTGGCTTCCCTCTGCTTTTTGCGAGGCCGAATTCACCCATTCATCCTCATGGTCCGCACCTCCCAGACCGAAGTATCTGGGACCTGTGACCGCCCAACTGCTATCCGCAGCACGGGCTGACTTTGGACCCCGCGTTACTGGACTCCAGCTCTCTTGGCTGTCTTCCACTGTGCTGTTTGTATTAGGCACTTGGGTACTACACACAGCTTGACTGCCTTCCCCATGTACCTGTGGCCATACAATGTCCCCGTGACACTGCTTTCGGCCACCGCCAAAAGAGAAATCAGAGTCTCCCCATTGAGACTCCTCTACTTGTCCTGCTTTCATAGTTTGGCTGTTCGGACCAGGAGCTGCCCTGAGGTGTCGGCCCCTCCGCTCCTGTCCCAGCCTGAGGTTTCACTCGCCCTGGGCACGCGCCGGCGAGCGTTCGCGCCCCGTCGGCGTTGCCCTGACTGACACATCTCGAGACATGCGCATCGGCCCATATATGCCAAGTTCAACTGGCATGCTCGGCTCTCTTGGTCCCAAGACTCCCGTCCAGTCTGTCTCCACGACTTTGACTGCCATCCTTGTCTTGAGCGCCTCCGCTTGCTCCTCAGACAGGATGATCCCTTCCTTTTCCAGGTAGTCCGCGACGTCCTTGTATGGCGAGTCCTCTTCATCCTTCACACAGGCTTGGACCTTCTTCTGTGCTTCCGCTACCTCCAGCTCCGTGGCCTGGATGGCCTGGCTGACTTGCGCAAGCTGCTTCATGGCCTGCTCGAACTCGCTCTTTATCTTCTCCGTTTTGTCTTGAAGCCGGACCTTCTTCTCAATGAGCGTTCTCAGCTTGTTTGTCGTCCGTCTGTATGTACCAACATGGCGGCTGAGTTCCTGCTTTGGCGTCTCGTCCTCAGGCTTGTAGTCCCCCGGCGGGGGTATACCCGCCGCTCTGAGGAGCCTTTGCACTGCGGGCTCGGCTCCTTGCCACACAGTCTCAATGGCCGCACGGTACTCCTTCTGTGACATGCTTTCTGCCTGCGATCCATTGCCAGGTAATCCCGGGGGCCAAATTGGCCCCGGCTCCATCGTCCGCGGCTTCCATCCTGCTTCTTCGATGGCCTTCTTTGCCTCCATAGAAAGCGTACCCCACGCCTTCGTGAGGGCTTGGTCGGCCATCCCTTCTTTGTTCTTGGCAGGTCTTGTCCACCAAGTAGCATCTTCCTTTGGCCATTGCCACTTCTTCCGCTGGCTTGACCATGCTCGCTCACGGTAAGTGGCCTTTTTCCACGCCTTTCCGCAATGCCAGCAGTACGGGTTGTAGTACAAGTCTTCATTCCAGACCCAACCCACCTCGCAGTGGGCACACACAGTACAATTCTTCCCCATGACTGCTGCAGCCTGATGCCAGTCCCACCAGCACCTCAGCAATGCGAGGCCGGAAGATCCCCTCAACCGTAGTGAGGCCGAACTTTATGTGTCCTCAGCCGGAGCGAGGCCGAAACTTGGCCACTCCCTCTGCCGAAGCGAGGCCGAAAACACACCCTCTGCCGAAGCGAGGCCGAAAAGTTCCCTCAGCACTTGGCGAGGCCGTACTCAGGCAGCTATGTTGCTGGCAGCCGACTACCAAGCAAACACAGTGGTTGCGGTTTGAGTCCTGTTGGAGCCCACCCTTAGGTACAGTCTCCAGGCAACAGCACTCCCTACCTGAGCACCCCACCGGGGTTGAGCCGAAACTTGAGCCAGACAGGAACTTTCACACCCCCGCTTGGACTGTGATGCCTCAGAGCCACGCACTTCTTCACAGCTCGGTGTTTCTAGTGCTTAAACATCTCATCCCCGGCAAAGTCCGAAAGCGAGCACTCCTACTGCCGACCTAAGAAGGTGTTCCTACAAGACCTAACGTGACTTTCGCAGCACGCAAAAGAGCTCTACCCAGTTTAGTCGGATAGATACCTGTTTCTTCGACACTAGCAAGTGAAACATGCTGATGACTTTTGTCACAGGGCTTTCCAGAGAAGATTTCACTCCACTCCTCTCGGTTAGTAGCAAAGAACCACCGCTTAAAGACCCCGTCGAAGGCACAGCGGTCCACAACCCTTCCAAAGTTCAGACCAAGGCGCTTCTTTTCTTTTCGATAACTTTCCTCCTTCCAAAGACCACAGTTCTTTGGCCATTCCTGGGTAACCAGGATCTCTTTGCAGCGGTCCTCCAGAAGTCTTCCTAGAGCTTTCCAAGATGCAACATGCTTCTTGACCTGCTCTCGCCACCGATGTCGAAACTTCGGTCGATGCCAGTTCTTAAAGCGGTAGCTACATCCAGCGGTACACGGGGAAGCTATGTGGACATAGATCTGGGGCGGTTTCCTACTCAACAGACACAGCAAGACCTCTCCTAGAAACATTTGAGTACTCTTGCTTAAGAAGTCTTCTTTCTCAGTTATGCCTATATATGCTACTCGGTCACGAGCACACGCTCGGCACAACGCACTGTCCGTTGAACAAAACACCTCGATCACAAGCAGAGGAACAGATCCCAACGCAAGGTCTCTTGCCACTGGCTCGTACTTCGCCAGGTTTGTCGGGATTTTCTCAAGCTTTTCACATACTTCTTCAAGTTCTTCCATTCGTTCACGAAGGTGTTCAGGAACTACAAGACCCTGAAGGTCTTCTTCACACACTCTTTCCAGTCCACACGCAACCAGCAAATGCTCAAGCAACAACTCCTCAGGAGATTTCGTCAGTCCATCGGCTGGATTCCGTTCTCCACTGATGAAGCTTAGAATCAGCCTTTCCAGGTGGACTAGCTCTTGAAGATAGCGATGACGAAGCTCCAGGTGCCGAACACGGCGTAACAACCCCGTCATTTTGCTAATCGACAAAGCGGCTTCCGAATCCGAAGCCAGGTGAATCGGAAACTCACCGGTCTCTCCTTTGGGCATTCCATACAGGAGCGTTTCCATGAGCAAAGACAAGTACACCGACTCTTTGGCTGCCTCAGTCAGGGCTGCCAATTCGGCCTCCGCCGAACTCAACGCGGTCACCGACTGTTTCCGCGAGAAAGTTTTGATCATGATGCCATGCCACTTCACAATGGCACCAGACACAGAGCAAATGTTCCATGACGCATCCACAAAGCCAGAGAGCATGGTTTCCGAAGCGCAGCAAGGATACTCAAACGCTTCTGCCGAAAATCGCTGAAGGTACTCAGGCAAAGCCATCACCCAGCGAACCACGCGTCTCAAGCAAGCTTCTGCCTGGCTATCTGGGTCACTCTGATACCGGCCCAGAAATCCTACCGGGTAGGACAAATGCGGCAACGTCAGGCTTGCCCACATCAACTTACCAAGCACACGTCTATAGCGTTCATACGCCTCAGTGCTGATAGGTGTTCCAGCCTCCTTCTTCCGGTACTCCCTCTCGAGGTTTCCCAGCACTGGTTTCACACCTTTTCCGCTAATGCCAAACTCTTCTCCAAGCGACTTCAAGTACCCCGGCTTCAGGCCAAAGAACACAGGTCCGTGCTCAGTGGTTCGGGCGATCACTCGACCCAAGAACTCGAGCTGCCCGGTCTTACCAGGTTCTAGAAGCCCTGTCTGCTTCATTTTATAGATCTTCGCTAGCTTACCGTACAGATCCTTGGCAATTGGCGGATTCTGGGAAAAGATGATGAGATCGTCAACATACACTAACACCAAGGTCAGCGCACCATCCTTCTCAAGCCGGTGATGCACAGTAGGGTCGGCAGTCTCACCAAACCCAAACTGCTTACGCAGCGTGCTTGTAAACTCTAGGTACCAGCTCAGTGGTCCTACTCTCAAGCCATTCATGGCTTTGTGTAGCTGCGCAAACAGCGGCTTGTTCTCCTCATCATACATCCCATTCGGAAACCGGATACACTCTACTCCCTGCACAGGCGCTTGCATGAAGGCAACGCTCACATCTGCTGACAACAAGGTGCCACCTCTGACAGCATGAATAGCAAGGACACCCCTCAAGGCTTCCAAAGACGTGGTGGGGGAATATATCCCATCAGCTAGAGGATTGGATCCAAATGCATAGTCCCTCACAACAAGACGAGCACGAACGCGTTCAGGGTTCGTGGCCGACGGTTTCGAAGTCAGAACCCACCTAGTCGTATGGATTCTCCGCGTAGCTCGTTTACGGGCCTCAGCTTCTCCTATAATCGTAGCTACACCAAAAGCATCAAGTTCTGAGAGCTCGAGTCTCATACCTTCTTCAAGATGCTTACGAGGCAAAACCTTGCCAGAAACTTCGCAAACCGCATTGTCCGGGACATGGACCCAAATCTTCTTTCCACCAAACTTCATACGGAACCACTCTTTGACATCATCTCCCTTACGGATTTTTGTCGTTACTCTCAAGTCAGGCCCATCAAAGAGTTGCCTAAGGCCATGCTCATAGAGCCACGTCAGGCCCTCTTCCATGGCATCGTCTTCTCCTGGATCCATAGGGGCGTCGAGGTCCTCAAGACCTACGCCTCCGGGAGGCTCAACCTCCATGCCTGTTTCTTCAGGCACGTCCGAAAAATCCGGAGAATACCCATCCAACTCTCCTTCTTCTTCCATTGCTTCAGGGCCCTCAAGAGCAGGTGGTTCGGTGCGTTCAACAGGAAACTCAAGACTTCCTTCAGGGATATTTGGGGAATCAAGCGGCGGACTCGGACCATCGATTGGAACATCGAACTTGATGGGTCTTTCAGGGTCTTCCTTATTACCTCGAAGGTCACGCAAAGCAGCTTTGTCAAACTCCACTGGATCTTTGGCACGAAAAGAGCTGAAGATTTCCAAACGAGGGGGCTTTCCAATACCTATTGGAACAAAGACCCGAATCCCGGATCCATTAGCACCGTGAGGTCCTACATAGAGTGCCCTCACCAAGCGCTTTCCGCGGTGCTCTGGGTAGTCCTTCTGAGGCTTTCCAAAGCCCACAACCCCAAACTCACAGCTCTTCACTGGCTGAACTGTCGACCCACGCAGTCTCTCCAACGGCGTGCTGTGTTCCTTGGACACATGAAACAAGTTATGCATCCTCACAGAGTACCTCATGGCCTCAACAAACAGATGGCTCCCTAGAGGCAACTTTTCACCTACACGCTCTTCTAAGCCTAGCCAAACAGACCAGAACGCTTCTTTCACGAGGCAAACATTGCGTTCAACGATGCCCTTCGCTTGAGGTCTGTTTATCGCGAACGGGACCCAGTGCATTGACCTCCCCCCGAATGTCCGGTGTTTCGCTGCATTGCGGAAAACACTCTCGAGAAGATTTTCTTGGTCCCCGTGGACAACAATGTCCAATCCACTCAATCCCATTTCCGTAAAGGCTTTGCAAACCGATACAGCGGGCACTTCATCCTCAGGTCCCAAGACCACGGTATGTAAGTACCCCGACACCACATGAACCATGAGAAGGAAACGAACATTCTTTCCGAAAAATCCAAAGTCGACTTGCAACTCTCCGGGTCCGTGGTGGTGTTTCATGTGCTTCCTACGAGCCGGCACTCTCCCTCTAGCGCTTTGACATGTGTCACAGCAACTAAGATAAGGTTGGTGGCCCTTATTTCGGTGCGCCTTCAGCCGCTCCGAGGTCAAATAGACCGGAACCTCAGGATCCAAAGCATCGCTCACCACCTCCGGGGAACTCAGGGCACCCGGTTCACCTGAGGGAACATTCTCCACACGGGGTTTCTTTCGAACATCGGAGGGCCTAGGGGGTTCACTTCCGCTGGGTTTCGCAAATCAGGAATCAACTCTTCATCCGACTCCGAATTCACAACAACCGGGGTCGGCAAACCAGCAAGCATACGCAGGGCCTCAGAACGTGCCACGGCCTTCTTTTGCTCGGACCCCCGCAGGGACCCAAGCCCACACAAGGCCCACTTCTTCAAGGCACGCCAACGTTTCATCATTCGCCCTTTTGCTTCCTCGCCCGTAGGCTCAGCTTTCAATTCACAAGCAAGCACGCCACGCACAAACAACAGGCGGCGCACAACACTCCAAGACCTACGTGGCACACGTCCTACCAAAGTTACACGCAAAAACTTCAGCCTACTCCTACGGCGCACACTCAAAAGCTTCACGCACCTACGCAGCCAACCTCTGAAAACCAAACCCAGAACCAACCCTAAAGCCAAGGCACGGCTTCCTTTCCATGAAGACCTGGGCACAGAGGGACAGTGTGCAGACCCATTCGCGGCAGGCAGGCTGCACTCACAGTCACCTACCCAGCACTCAAACGCTCCTACCCTACCTCCTAATGCACACAGCCAGTTTCCTACTGCAAACAGCGGGGCTTTCAGACCTACTCCTACCAATTTTGTGCATTGCGACGAAGATCTGAGCATGCCCGGCTTTTAGGCCCTCAGGGCCCATACCCAAGCATATCAATCCATATCGGAGCCAGAGTCTCCCACATCCGAATTGTCCATAGGTGGGTTTGGAACCACCATACTCATCTCTGCCGGCGGGGTCAAAGGAGAAGCGCTCCCCGGACTTCCAAGGCCACCGACCAATGGCTCCATTGGGACCTCGGAACTCACATCCATAGGGGTCCCAGGGGCACCGAATGCCTCCACGGGCGTCATCGGCGTCTCGACCTCCATTGGAACCTCGCCCGCAAGCTCCCTCACTGTATCTGGGTGCGGTGTCGATGGAGGAGGTAGAGGAGCAAGAGGAGGCGGAGGTATAGGCAGGCATGCTTCCATAGGCGTGCCTGGTGCCGAAGATGGAGCGTAGGAAAAGACGGACGGCGTAAGCGGTGAAGGAGGGCTGAACGGCAAGAAAGCCGGAGGTCCTGGTGGAAAAGCGGGGCTCGTTGACGATGATGGAGCCACCTCGGCTGTTGCAGCTCTCTTCATGTCGGCATGCAATCGAATCATTGCCTCGGCTTTTGCACGCGCTTGGTTGAGCAGAGCCCATCCCGAAGGAGGTGGAGCTGGGGCACTTTTGTGAAGAGGCGGTGCCGTGCCACCCGACGCGGATGGTGCAACATCCGGTATTATAGTTGGCGGTTGGGCAGCCAAAGTCACCCGGCGGTTGCTCTGGACGAGCACGTCCGCCAAAAGCGCTCTCAAGTCGGCAGCCGGCACACGCTCGACCTTGAGCTCGTTTGGCAGGATGTTTGACAGCTCTGCCGTGAACAATTGGTATTGGGCAGGATGGCACCGCAACACCCGAATCGCCTCCAAGTACTGAAGAAATTTCTTCAAGGTGAGCTGGATGCCAACCTGATTGTTGCGCCAGTACCCCCTTTGCTCGCATGGAAGGTGCGGTTGGCGGATGGTAGCATTCACATCGGCGACTACCACCCCCATGGTGGTCAAAACATAGCCATACCTTGCATACTCTGCACGACGGTCGTGCTCCTCGACGAGGGTGTCCGTCAAAACCGACTGGTCCACCGTCGGAGCAGCAATGGCTCGCAGCTCGGCAATGAGCATAGGTTGCTTCACCGGAATGCCGCTTGTATTGACCACCAACTCCTGTGTCTCCAACTCCCCAAGGCAGGCTGGAATCCCCAACAGCTGTTCGACCGAGCCAGGGGTCGAGGAAAAAAGGTCGATGTTTTGGAGAAGCTGCCTCGAAAGAGACAGCTGACCTTCCTCCTCGAAACGGTGCGCAAGACGAGCAATCATGCTCGTCGAAAAGGCTTCCACCTGGGCCACACTCCCACTTTGGGAGTTCACAAGACAGAGCGGAGGCGAGGCTTCCGGAAGCTCCATCCTTTCCAAGGTCCCTTACACAGGCTCCAGGCTTTGAGCAAAACACTCCTAGAGCACACAACACCAGCAATGCTTTCAGAAACACTCCTGGCCAACGCAAGCTCCGAAAGGCACACTTCCTCTCTTCACTCTGTCCCAACAAACACTCAGGCACACAAGCGCTGGGGTGCAAGTCACTCCTACGTCCTACACGCAAGGCACTCCTACTCCTAACGCAAACACTCTGAGGCTGGAGCGGCACAGGCCCTACCCCTACGCACTCAAAACCCTTCTCTCCACAGCGTGTGTCCCTACTGGTTTGCTTATCCAAAGACGTGTTGCTTGCAGACTTAAGCAAAACAGCTGCGGCGGAACATAAAGCTTCAGCACAACAGGCATAGGGCGGGGTTTCCAGGTCTACTCCTACTTTCGCAACTGCAGCATGCTCACATCCACTCAAACGCTCCTGAAAAACATGCTCATGCAGCTCGTGTTCCCCCACATGTTGCTTCACTGAAAATGCTCGCAGCAAAAACTTAAAAGGTGTCACCTCCAATGCTCTTCCTACGTTGGGCGGTGCCTTCTTCTGCACCTTATCCACTTCCATCGCGTCGTCATTCGGGCTCCACCCCGGCTTGGGTGAGTCCCCTTTGCTTCTTCTTCCTTTCGGCTTTGCCTTGGTAGGGCCAATCTCCTTAGCCAACGCCCACCAGCTCCTGGCTTCACGAACCAAAGGCACCCACATCGAGGAACCTCGTTCCGTCTGCTTCACCAAGCAGCTTGCTCCAGGCTCTGAGGTGAGCCAGGTATTCCATCCCGAGAGGGATGCTTGCCAAGAACTGACTACGTTGAAACCAATCTTGCAAACCAAGACCTGTTGAAGCACTACGGGCCCCAACTTCCCAAACTTCACCCGAATGTCAACCAACTTGACACATTCCATGGGCGTATCACTAGCACTCATGAGCACAGGAAGAGGTCCCGAATGCTCCTTGACGACTTCGTAAAAACCCAACGCACTCTCTGACAACACGTGGCAGGTGGCTCCACTATCAATGAGCCATGCGAAAGAGCTATTCCTAGAGGATGACTGGTTCAGTCTCGATCTCTCCCTTCGTCATGGTGAGACGAGGGGGCTCAGCTTCATTGGGCTCATTAGTTCTTGTCCCCGGACCCAAGCCACTCAGATGATGAGACCGCATTGCCATCACCTGGTCAGACTGCTCGTCTTCCACAGCTCGGCCCTTGGGCTTTCCTTTGTTCTTTGGCTTCCCCTTGGGCTTTCCACCCTTTCCTTTGTCTGTCTTCCCTTTGCCTTTGCCCTTCCCTTTAGGGCTCTTCTCTCGATTCTTGGAACCAGAAGGCTTTCCACCTTTCGGTTCATCCCTCTTCTTCCCTTTTCCAGGGTTCTTGTCTGGGCACTGCCAACTCATATGGCCCGATTTGCCACAGTTCCAACAGAGGCCACGCTCCCCAACTGCATTCAACGAACCAGCATCACACAATCGGGTTTGCTCCTCGTAGAACCGGATGCTTTCAACCAGTTCCTCCCAGCTCCCAGACTTCCCATGCAGGACAACGTAATGCCTACACTCTGGGCTGACCGATTGAAGAAGAAGGGTGGACCGATCAGATGCTCCAAGCCTCAGTTCAGGGAACCGATGCAGCTTCTGGTCTACTTTCCCAAGCTCGTCCTCAAGGAAGCGGACGCAGTCAAGCGGTCGCTTGTACGAACTCGCCTTCGAAGTTAAGCGAAGAGCTTCATCTCTCACAGCAATGGCCTCCATGCGAGAGACAATGCTGAAGGTCTGGTGCATTTGACGCATTACCTCATAACCACAAGCAGCTTGTCCTTGACGCATCGACGTGCTTCTCACCAGTTCCATCCCACGTTCGAACTTCTGCAGACTTTGTTGCAGGTAGTAAAACAACCTTGCCGAACGCGATGCTACCGGAACTGCCATGTCAGACTGCTTGATCTCACGGTCATGCGTCATTGCCTGGCGCAACTCATTGACATAGTTGTCGTCTATCAACGCCAGCCAGGAAGCAAGCACCTCGCACCACCGATGGTACTCCTCCAGCTCTCTCACACGCCCTTTTCCCATCGACACATTATCGATGAGCGGCAACGCTGGCAGATACTTCTCTGCACGGTTACTTCCAACATGCAGGTTCTGTGATGGCGCCGGTGGAGGAGCAGAAGCCTTTGCCGTAGGACTTCCAGCAGCTGCTGCACTTGAAGCACCCCCAAATGGGTTGCTCACAGCTGCCGACAATGCTTCCTGCTCACGTCTCCTTCTCTCGTCGGCCTCCATCTTTGCCACCAGAACTTGAAGTGTCTGTTGCTGATTCTGCATCATCATTTGCTGACTCTGCATCATCTGGACCATCATCTGCTGGAGTTGAGGGTCAAGTCCGACGACCGTGGCGGGTCCTCCCGCTGAAGCAGAAGCTCCAGGGGGTTGTGTTGGCGGTTGTTGCCCGTCCTGGGCACCACCGGGGCCAAACAAAGCTTCGTCGTCTTCGTCTTCAGGCACAGGGGTCGACAGCCCGGGGTCAGCCATGGCTTCTAGTTTCTACGAGCGTGCTACACACGCTCCGCTACCATGTGAAAACACAGCAGCAGCGCGCTGAACCCTTTTTTCTCACGACTTGAGCCAAAGTCATAAGCCGGAGGCTTCGTCAGTGAAACTCTTTACATACAGGTGAAAACTCTGCTCTGCCACGTGTTCTCCACAGCCACAAAACAAACTCAAACGTCAGTGGGAGTTCTCGGGACCTACCCAACTACACCTAAAGCAAGCAAAAACGTGCACAGTCACTTCTACAGTTTCCAGACACACATCCCTACAACTCAAGCACTTCAAAAGGCTTTCCCACTTAAAGCAGCACTCCCGTCGAGCCTCCAAGGCACAACTACGGAGTTCCTCCAACTACACACACACAACTCTGAGCCAGCATGCAGGACAACAAAGTTAACATGTCCTTAGACAGGAACTTTCACAGACTATGACATGACTTATGACTCATAACTTATGACTCCCATGTCTTTGCACTTTCGTTTGATGTTGGTTTGATGGTAGGTGCGCCGTCTCATCCCTCTTTGAATCTCATTGCTCTAGCTTACTGGGGCTCTGTTGCGTCGAAAAAGCAGTGGAGGAAAAAAAATGACTTATGACTTCCACAAAATACATTCTGTTTTTTTTGAACGCCGCGTTTTTTCTAATGTTTTTTAAGATTTTCAATATGTTAAATTTTGATCCAAAGCAAGCCGGTTGGCTCAGTTTCAAAAAGTTAGTATGGATCATCTTGTTCATTTCGTTGACAATGTTTCTCAAACAAGGAAATTGAACAAAAATTAATTAACGTTCTTTTTTGATTTTGTTTTTCAGGCAAGTTTGTTCATGAAATTTTAAAACAATTTGCTTTAAAAAACGTCGCAAAAAAGCATCTCCAATTTGCATCTCAAGTATGGTGTGGCCTGCGTGTGTCAAGCCAGGACAGCTGAAAAACACAGACCAAGTTCTTTGAAGTCCTGTTTCATTGCTGGTGGTTTTGTTTCAGCCTTTTCTGCAAACAGGAAAAAATGCACGTCAAGCCAAACAGCAGAAAAGAAAGATGGGCTGAGTTTGAAGTCTTGGCTGGATTCGACGCGAACAAAGCTGAAAGGAAACCAAGGCAGTTTTTCATTGTTCATGACCCGTGTTTGTGGCCGATGGGTTGCGGCGGCCGCAATGACTCACGTGACTGCCGTGACTGTGGCTGTGACTGTGACTGATTCATGGTTCCTGATTCATGATGATCTCATGACTCAGGATGATGATGACGACGATGATTGATGATGATGATGATGGTATGATGATGATGATGATGATGATGATGATGATGATGATGATGCTGCTGATGATTTTCTGCTGAGGATCTGCTGACGCTGCTGGGCAATATGAGACTCTTGATGAAACTGCCGACAGGTTTGTTAATCTGGCCCTATGGCCCTAGAACACCATGCCGCGCCCGAAATTTCAGCCATACTTAGCTCCGTCGTAAGTAATGGGGCCATGTACTCCATGTGGCCCCCTGATTTGATGCCAAGGCAGAGAGTGCTTCGCACCCCCATTTTGCCGTCAGGCAAAAAACCCAAGTGGCCTTCCGACTTGATCTCAGTCTCAATCTGGTGCAAATCCAAGTAGTTGTCCAGGAACTGACTTTTGCTGTCCCTCCAGTCAGCTTTCTTGTTGATTGGCCTGTTGGCACGGTCTTTATTGCTGTTGTCTTCCCCTCCTGAGCACATGTTAGAGGCGCATCCGGTCCTGGTAGGGTCTTACTCAGTAGGCGCCCTCTGTATTGTCAATCCGCCTGATGGGATGCTCTCTCTCAATCTCACAATCGATCCTGTCGGTCCTAATGTTGCTACTGATTGTGCAACACATGCGGCAACGGAGTGGTTACCTTGAGCTTTCGTGCTTTGCGATGAACAGGGCTTTGTCGCGGACACGTGCACCAAAATCCAAACAGCGTTCCATGAGGATGCGAAGGTGCTTCTAAGCATAAGTGCCTCACCTTCGAAGGTCACCTATTTAGGTGGTCTCCGCCTCCCACAGCCTACTTTGATGCTGGGACGCTGGCTTTGCTGCATTGGCAACGCCTTCTTGGCCGCCTTTTGCTCACACTTGCGCAGCTTTGGCTCATGGGAGTCTGAGGCCGCGATGTCACTTTCCTGCCGCCACACTGTGCGACTCGTTGCCTTGCGGCCCAACTTAAGCATGTCAACAGAAGATGGCCTGAACGACAGCTTTGAGTACGCCCGTACTCTTGCTCTGCCGCAAGCTCTGTCCTTAGATTTGTCCCCGGTAGCCCTGACGCTGGTCTAGGCAATAACCCTCTAATTCCTCTTTGCCGAGGGGAGAGGACCCTGTGCAAAGACTGACATCGTCAGTCGCGCAACGCCTTCTTGTGGATCTCTGCAACATCAAGGTTGTTCTTGCCTTGCCATTGTGGAGTGTTCATGGCACAGGCTTGGCTTAGTTGGAGCATAAAGATCGGCCAGATCTCGGGCGGCTTAGACTTTCATTGCGATTCCCACGGGGAAACGCCGGAGCGTTCTTTGGAGTCACGCTTGACAGTTGCCTCCGCTTCCTCCGACTGCGCTCACCGTTTACAGCTAACTTTGCAAGGCAGCTCCTAGGCGACTTGCTCATGAGCATCATTGGCCTGCCCAAATGGATTCTTCTCACCCTCAGGCTGATGATCTCCAGGCTGTAAGGGCTGCGCATCCACCCGTCACTGTTGGCTGGCCGTTCTGGCACCTGCAGCTTCTCAACCCAGCGAATGTTTGGCCCGCCTTGCCCTTTGGCTTCTTGTGGCTGGCCTGTGTCCCTGTTGATGGTCAATGCGTGCAAGCGATGAGAGAACGCAGTGGGCACCTCGAGTGTCGATCTTTTGTCCTGGCCGACTCACAAGGGCAGTTGCGAGTCCTGCGTCGGCAGTACTCCGAGCTTTTGCTCCAAATGCAAACATACTTCTGAAAATGCAGCAGGGACTCCGCCCCACTCATGCTTGGCCTTGGAAGCATGAGGGTCTCGTTCTCCAGTTTCACTGCTTTCGCGGTTTTGCATTCTAGGAAATGTATTGGCGAGAGTGCTGTGCAGTGCTGGCTCAGGTCAATTCTGTAGATCCGAGGTAGTCCACCGCCTCTCTCAGGAAGGCATCACTAACATGGTTAAGGCATCCAGCCCTCAAATCCATATGGAACGTCTTGCTCCGCTGCTTGTGATTGTCTCGCAGTTGAGCCCTACGCTCTTTGTAGAAGT
Organism: Symbiodinium natans; assembly: GCA_905221605.1. Lineage (NCBI taxonomy): Eukaryota > Dinophyceae > Suessiales > Symbiodiniaceae > Symbiodinium > Symbiodinium natans. The sequence continues at coordinate 39,683 of CAJNDS010000697.1, forward strand.
TCGAGAACTGTGCGTCATCCTGTGAGGGTGCGACACGGTGAGTTTTGCAGTTTGCAGTTTTGTGTGCATAGCTTGGAGCCTGCTCAGCTTTTGAAGTTTTTCCAGTAGCCTGAGTACGATTAGCGGTGCAGGAACGTTTTGCCTCGTAGGGAACCACTCTCGTCGAGTTTCGTGACTTGAGGGTAGTTTTGGAGGTCTTTTAAGCCGAGCTGTCAAGTTGGAGAGCTGTGATACGTTTTCCACTTTGGCTCAAGTGACGAGCACTGGTGTGAGTGCTGCAAGCCAAAACAGAAGTGTTGTCCGAGTGTCTGAGCTTGCTTGCTTGGTTTGGACTTGTGTGAGTTGGCTTGGTTGTATCCTTGGTGCCTTGCTTGGCATCTTGGGTTTTTAACGTGGTAGCGGAGCGTGGAAGCTTTGTTGCAAAGAAAGAAAGTGAGCCCAATACGCTGACTTGGTGTGTGCTTGAGTTGTCTTGGTATGGAGGGCCGTGGAAGGCCATCGTACTACCACATAGGTGAGGGTGAACCCCGAATGCTTCGTGAGAGAGGCAGGAGAGGGGCTGAGCCTCCCTATGAGAGGCCTTCAGGGTCTAGACACTCGTCACTTCCACCAAGGAGTCCCGTTGTCGGTAGTGGAGTTGCTTTCAGCCCGATATCGAACTTGTCGGGTGCAGTACATCCCACAGGAAGCCCGGTGGTTGGTTCTCCGACTGCTATGGGCACCCCCATACCGGCAATGGCTTCACCCATGTCACCACCAGGTTTGGTACCACCACCGCCTGCAGCAGTGGACCCCGTTGCCGTTCAGGCAGCCCTGGGATCCCAGCTTTTGGTTCAGACAGTGCAGCAGCAGCAGCAGATATCTCAAATGATGTCGCTGGTGCAGCAGCTGGTCCAGGACCGGACAAGTGCTGAGAAGAAAGGCAAGGGAGCTGGTAGCTTGAGTAGCATCAGTGACAGCGTGGACCATGCCATGGAGGTTGATGATGGGAACGGCGCTCCTATCAGGAATCCTAAGGCAGACTCATATGTGCCGAAGTTGCCCATGTTGGATGGTGGACGCATGAACAAGGGTCGGCGTGCCGAGATCGAAGCATGGGTTGAGTACCTTGAAGTGTTTTTGCCATGGATTGCCTTGTTTGATGATAGGATACCGTCGGAAGTGCAGGCTTGTTTTGTGAAAGACAAGCCAATCTTGAACAAAGACTTGGCGAAAGGAGAGAGCATTAGGAGTACCAGAGTGTTCCTTTACCTTCGGCAGTCCTTTGCGAACTTTTCCCGTGGGCTTGACATTTTGAAGCAAGTTGAGCGTGAACAGCTTGGTGTTCCGGCAGGCTATGAGGCGTTGAGGCGCTTGCATCAGGATCTGTCGGTTTGTTCGAGGATAGAAGCCTCGACCTTGCGAGAAGAGATGTTGAGATACCAGCCCCCTGCCTCTACGAAGGATCGTCCCTTGGAAGTGTTTCGCAGCGTGCAGGTTGAGCTTGCAAAGTATGGTCGACTTGTTGCTGCGTTCCCAGACCTTGCGTTGAGTGAAGCGGATCAGAGCATGATTGTGTTGAAGGGTCTTGATGCGGATGTGAAGAGGTACATCTTGTTGCATGCTAAGATTGACTCTATGAGTGAGCTTGAGACTGCGATCAAGTTCTACGACGCAAACATCAAGATCCTTACCTTCGCAGATTCCGGGCGAGGTCGCGACCGCAGGAACAACAACGACATAGCGAATCCGCTGAACTTCAAAGGCGATGGAAAGGGGAAGGACAAGGGGAAGGACAAGGGGAAAGACAAAGGAAAGGACAAAGGAAAGGACAAAGGAAAGGACAAAGGTCGCTCAGGAAAGGACAAGCATGACAAGAAGGGAGAGAAAGGTGGAAAGGGGAACGCTACTCAAGACCCTGGGAAAGGGGGCAGTGGTAGCTCTGGTAGTGACCCAAAGCATGACAAGCGTGCCAACGTGAAGTGCTACAACTGCAATGAATTGGGGCACTATTCAAATCGATGCCCTAAGAAAGCGGCCAAAGGTGTGGCGGCAGCAGCGACGCTTCTCGAACCGCAATTGGCGGCTTTGACCTTGGAGGGCCCGCAAGTGTTTGCAGCGGCAGTTGGTTGCGAGTTCTTTGATATCGCTCAGGGAGATTCCGACAATGAGTCGAGCTTGAGCGATGGTGATTGGGAAGCCTTTGGAAGGTCGTGGTTGTTGGAGAGTTCAGAGGCCACAGTTGAGCTTGGAACCTCGCAGCTTGGAAGCCTAGAGACCCCCGTTGAGCTTGAGAAGGCCCCAGTTGAGAGTGGAACATCGCAGCTTGGAAGCCTAGAGACCCCCGTTGAGCTTGAGAAGGCCCCAGTTGAGCTTGGAACGTCGCAGCTTGGAAGCCTACAGACCCCCGTTGAGCTTGAGAAGGCCCCAGTTGAGCTTGGAACGTCGCAGCTTGGAAGCCTAGAGACCCCCGTTGAGCTTGAGAAGGCCCCGTTGACGCTTGGTGAGCATGGATTGAGTGAATTTTATTTTCATGACATGAGCATGGCAGCCCCGCATGTGACACATGGTAGCAGTTCTGAAGCCATGGACTGGTGGTTGCTGGACTCCGGAGCGTCGACACACCTGATCAGCGAGGAGACACTGCAGCATGTGCAAGTGCTGAGCCTGAGTGAGCACGTTGGTAGAGACTGTGTGACTGCCACGGGTGCTTCCATAGGGGTTCAGAAGAGTGCTGTGGTTCGCGTTTGCTTTGCCGTTGAGAGATCCAGTCCTGTCGTTGTTGAGTTTGAAGCCCTGGTTGCACCTGTGCGATTTAACCTTCTGAGCCTAGGACGACTCCTGAATAGGAACTGGACAGTCTCTTTTGCCCCCCATCTCCACGTGCAAGCTGGTGGTTTTAAATTTAAGGCTGTGTGGTCCAACAACTGTTGCTGGTTGCAGAGTCATGCGGTGGCACGGGCCTGTTTGGTGTCTCAAGAGCAGAGCGCAGCGCAGCAGATTGCAGACCCCTCGTGCCCGAGACATTCCGCAACCCGAGAAGATGGCCTCCTCCAGCGAGAGCGAAGTGGAGTGGCGCATGCAAGGGAAGGACAAAGGGAAGCTGGTCCGGAGAGTCGTTGCGACTCAAGCGGCCTCAATCTCTGTGGGAGAAGAGGACTTCGAGGAGAGCACCCGGTTGGCCACAGCTACGTCCACGGAGACAGAGGGCGCAATCCTCTTGGTGCCCGCGGATGCCGAGTCCCAGGTGGTGTTGAAGCCGGGCGAGATCGAGACCCCAGGACCCGCCAAAGTTCCTCAGCAGAAGCCCATGCCAAAGAAGCCGAAAGTGAAGAAGATGCCCCAGAAGCCCCTCGTGAAGAGAATGCCAAAGGCAGCGAGCTCTTCGTCGACAAAGAGGACCCCCGTGAAGCTGGTGCCTCGTTCCGATCGCCAGCAGCCGTGGTTGACGTTGTGGAGTGCAAGTTCAAGGGCAGTGAAGAAGCAGAAGCTCAAGGAGAGTCGCATGACGTCAGCTGCAAGGTCCGATTTGAACCGCTTTCGAAAGGAGAAGAAGGGCCCAGAGAGGCGAACGCTGGAGGAGCACCTCAAGGAGCATTTTTTGCAGTGCCTGGACCGCAAGGCCCCCTACACTGTGACGACCATCTCCGAGATCATCAAGGAGAAAGCAAAGCCCCCGAGCCCACCGAGGAAGGAAGCCGACTCCCCGGGGTACCCGGAGAGGTTGCCTACCCCTCCGCGGGTTCCGCCACGTCGACGCTTGCCCACGCCGCCGAGGAATCCGACATCGCCATTGGCCAGCGCATCACGGGCACCAGCTACGCCGCCAAAGACATCGCCATTGCCACCACCACCGACCAATCCCGGAACGCCTACTTCAAGTGGATGGAGTGTGGTGACGGACCGAAAGCGCTGAGTGCAGTCAGCCAGAAAGGATCTTCCCAGGCGGTGGCGAGCAGCAAAAGTCTTGATGTGCTTGATGGTTGTGCTTGCGCTTGTGATGTTGGCATGAGTGGCATGGTTGGCATGAGTGGCATGGTTGGCATGAGTGGCATGGTTGAGCATGTGTGTGTTGGTGAGCTTGATCAGGAGAAAGCACCGGCCCCAGACGGTGACCAGGCGTGGTTGCTGCATGGTGATCAGGAGTTGCTTCACCAGGAGTTGTGGGGAAAGGTTCACCGTGAGCATGTGTTGCGAAGTCATGTTCCTTTTAATTCCAGCTGTGAGCATTGCGTGCGTGGTAGAGGTCTTGAACCAGCTAGGAAAATCGAGAGGGATTCCGGAGAGGGAGCCCAAAAGGAGGTTCAGATCGACAAGTTCTTCTACAAGGGGATTTGGTTCCTGGTGTTGGTGCTTGTTGGTTGCTTTGCCATCGGAACAGTGATGTACCGTGAAGTTTCAGGACCGCGTGGAGCAGCAGCGCGTGAGGTGATGCTTGGAGAGATGTCGGCGTGGGGACGTAGTGTTGGCTTGGTTGGAGTTGAAGCGCGTGACTTGTCGGTTTGCGTGAAGTCGGATCTTGAGGGGGTGGTGAAGAACCTTGCTCAGGGTTTCGCTGATACCATGACCGTTGGTGCGGTTGAGGTGTCTGATGTTCCGGTTGGTCGGCACGCCCCGGTCGCAGAGAGGGCCATCCGAACACTGAAGGAGAACGCGAACACGTTGTGCGCCGGATTGGAGCAAGTTGGCCTAGAGCCATGCGGCAGAGGAGTCAGCTTTCTTCTCTCTCACTGTGCTCAGGCACACAACCGCTACCAAATCCAGCCTGGATCGGCAATGACTCCTGAACAACGTAGTTTAAGAACTATGAGGCAGCCTCGGGCGATATACGTCTGGGGAGCGTCAATCTTGGCCACACCTCCGCCGAGTCTACGACAATTCATCACGGGCAGATATGGACAGGCTGCCTACTTAGGCCCTGAAGTCGCGGGTGGCAGCCATCTGGTGCAGTTCCGACTGAAGGATGGTTCGTTGAAGATTGCCCGGTCAGCCCGAATCAGGATGTTGGTGCCCATGACCTTTGAGTTGTCAGCCTTGCGTGGTATTTGCCGTATGTTGCCCGAGCGTGCTGGTGACGTTGTGCGTGGCTTGCCAGCGGTTGATCAAGGGAACATGCGTGATCTTCCAATCCCAAACACCGAGACTCGCGGACCGCCAGCATCGTGGGTCGAGGAAAATGGCAGGACCCCGAGGTGTCGAGCGTGTCGATTGAGGGGTGTTCCGGCGGACAAGGCGTGGCACACTCAGAAGTGTCGTGACAGATACGCTGCGTACGTGAAGAGCTCTTTTGATCCGAATCAGTTTGTGCTTGATGATGCCCAGCATGAGTTGGAGATCGAAGGAGTTGAGCTTGATCTTGGTTCGCGTGCTTTTGGTGAGCTTGACGTCGGGTTGGAGTTGCCTGATGATGTGCAGGATTATGAACCGACTGAAGATGAGGGAGAGCGAGGTCTCGGTGATTCCTTCCTGCCTGAAGGGGTGCTTGAGGGTGAACTTCGCCCCGGAGACTCTGTTGGAGTTGAACCTGCAGCTTCAGAAGAGGTTGACTTCATGGAAGTTGAGCCAGAAAGCCTGGATAGGGTGCCAGAGCCAGAGTCTGATGCCATGGTCAACAACGTCTTGTTCCGTGAGTCGTTGGGTTTCGCCGCTGTTGCAAATCCCAGTACCGGAGGACAGACAGTGAAGCTTGGTGGTGAGACTCTTGTGGTTGAAATGCCCTCGTCTTCCAAGGATGATGTCACCGGACATGCATTGGACCTTGGTCTGACATACGAAGGCATGTTGCGTGAGTTGAGTGCGCTTGAGTCCCTTGCAGTCGGTGATGTGATTTGGCATGTGGATCCGAAGCAGAAAGTGATATCCACAAGATGGGTGTCAAATGCAAAGCTGGAGCGGGTTGACGGCAAAGAAAGACCACTGGTCCGTTGTCGGGTTGTTGCGCGTGATTTCGCCCAGGGAGCAACGGCTGCTCAGCTTGGCATTTCTGCGGCGACCAGCTCAGCCGAGGCATTGAGGACCTTCCTCTTTTATGCCGGCTCGAAGAGGCAGAACGTCGTAGGCCTCGACGTCAGTACGGCGTTCTTGTTCGCAGAGTTAGAAGAAGAAGACGGCACGGTAGTGGTGCGGCTCCCTGCTGGAGTTACCGGTCCCAATGGAAGGCCTGGGTTCATGCGACTTCGCAAGGCTCTTTATGGGTTGAGAGCCGCGGCCCAGACCTGGGCTCGTCATCTCGCAAAGCTCCTCAAGCGCCTCTGCGACCTCACTCCATGCGAGACAGAGCCATGCCTCTTCTCCGGTGTGGTTCTCGGTGGACAGAGGGTGGCAGTGTTGTGCTACGTAGACGATCTCCTCATCAGCGGCGACAGCGACGAGGCCATCTACTACGTGGTGGAGAAGCTTAAGAGCGCGGTAAAGATCAAGGTGACCGCTGACTTGGATCGTGATCAGCAAATCACGTTTCTTGGTCGTCAAATCACCAGGAAGAAGGGCGAGGACTCTTTGGTGATTGGCATGGCAGGCGAGTACTACCAGGAGATCTATGAGGGTTTTGGACTTGGGAAAAGTCCGAAGTCTTGCCCGACGCCGCCGAATCTTCGAGAACTTTATGACAGAGAAGAAGAAGTCTTGGAGCGGGAGTTGAGCTCGGAAGCTGCTGCTCGATATCGCTCTACGCTGGGACGCTTTTCATGGTTGGCCATGACGCGCGTGGATCTAGCATATTATGTTTCCATGCTAGCTCGAGGCCAGGCCAGTCCACGTGAGAAGCATGAACGTGCGATGCGGATGGTATTACGGTATCTTCGGCATGTTCAGGACTTTCGACAAATCGTCCATCCAGTTGATGAACGGAGCCTTCGGTTGGATTGCTACGTGGATGCGTCATGGGGCAGTGAGAGGAGCGTTGATCGCAAGAGTGTGAGCGGTGGTTGCATCATGCTTGGTGGTTTCTGCTTGAAAGCGTGGTCACGGCTTCAACAAGCTGTCGCTCTCAGCTCAGCAGAGTCGGAGTTGTACGGATTGGTTGAGGGAGCAAAGGAATCACTTTCAATCCGAAGGGCAATTTCCCACGTGTTTGGATGGGATGAGTTGTGCGCACCGCACCTCTTTTGCGACTCCGAGGCCGCCATTGCCATCAGCAGGGCTGACGGCTTGAGGCGTGTCAGACATATAGATCTGAGAGCATGCTTTATACAAGATCAGCTCCGACAGAGACTTCTCTTCATCTTCGGAGTGCGAGGAGCCTCCAACGTCGCAGACCTCTTCACAAAATCGTTAGATGCCCGGACTACGTTGAAGCACATGTTGAGCCTTGGTTTGTCTGAAGTCACTGTTGCAGCTTGCGTTGGTGAGTTGGCGTGTTTCGTTGGCTTGCTTGGTGCTGCTGTGGCTGGCAAGGATCATGTATCTCTTGCAGATCGGTATCGTTTGATGGAGTTTGCCAAGTGGTTGGTGGTTGAGTTCTGTGCGCCTCCCATGTCGAGCATGTTGGCTGCGTCGCAAGCGTGCTCCTGGGTTGGTGTGTTGACTGTCAGCGAGGCAGATGACGGCGGAGATCCGGCCACTACAGCGCAGCTTCAGCAGATCTGCACTCTCCACATCCGCAGGGGGGGTTTCGTCTACTTGTGGGCTAGTACTCCGTGCACCGGTGGTTGTCTGTACCAGCATCTACATGCACGTGATCCAGCCTACAGACGCGGTCGCTTGGCACGGCACTGGTCGCTTCACAGGAAGCTGTGGAAGGCTTTTATGTCGCTGTGTGACTACGTCCATGCTTGGTCGATCGAGTGGCCTCGCGCCTGTGCTTACTGGTCATGGAACCAGACTATCCGTTTTCTGCAGTCGCGACCGTACATGTTGCATGATGTGTTGGTTGACGGTTGCTCGCTTGGCATGCGTGGTCGAGATGGCGAGTTGATCTACAAACGTTGGCGTGTCATCACGACGATGGAGTCGGTTGCTCGCGGCTTGTCGGTCTTTCGGTGCCCAGGTGATGGTCATCCACATTCCGCCAACTTCGATCTCAAGAGTACCCAACACTACCCGGCGAAGTTGACGAACGCTTTCTTGCACGCGTTAAACGCATGACACCGCGAGATTTGCTCAAAGTTTTCCCTCTTTTACTTTGCCTTCGGTACGGTGTATAGAGCATAGGACGTGCCATGGCTGATATGGTTGAGGTTGAAAACGCTGTGAGGCGCACTTGGGTTCGAGAGCTCTGGATGCAATGGGTTCCTCAGCAGCAGGTGGAAGTCAGTTTGATCGCCTTCCTTGCGATGTTTTCCTTGGCGATGCTTGGCAGCTTCCTCGCTGGAATCTTTGTGCAGCAATACCGACAGCGTCACAGCCATATTCTATCTTTGAGTGAGCTTCTTACCTTTCTTCCGGTGGAACAAAGTCGGAGAGCAATTATCACTACGCGGCATGGATACGCCTTTCATGTTCGCAGCGATTGCCCCGCCCTGCGCAATACCCACCCAGGCAATCTGCAGCGTCGAGTTGCTTGTGAGCTTTGTCTGCAATACTTGCGCGTGGACCAGCCGACACCCACCGTGTCGAGGGGGGTGTAGAAGTTCGAGAACTGTGCGTCATCCTGTGAGGGTGCGACACGGTGAGTTTTGCAGTTTGCAGTTTTGTGTGCATAGCTTGGAGTCTGCTCAGCTTTTGAAGTTTTTCCAGTAGCCTGAGTACGATTAGCGGTGCAGGAACGTTTTGCCTCGTAGGGAACCACTCTCGTCGAGTTTCGTGACTTGAGGGTAGTTTTGGAGGTCTTTTAAGCCGAGCTGTCAAGTTGGAGAGCTGTGATACGTTTTCCACTTTGGCTCAAGTGACGAGCACTGGTGTGAGTGCTGCAAGCCAAAACAGAAGTGTTGTCCGAGTGTCTGAGCTTGCTTGCTTGGTTTGGACTTGTGTGAGTTGGCTTGGTTGTATCCTTGGTGCCTTGCTTGGCATCTTGGGTTTTTAACGCTCTTTGATGCGTGCACTGTGTGCTTGAGCCTGTGGTTAATTATAGAGCCGTGCGAAGGCCTCTCTGAGCTTCCACAAGTGTACCTCTGGCGGCAACAACAGTCGAATTGGGGTTGTTGTTATACTCGCCTCCCTCACGTCGCTCCTGGAGTCGAAAATTATAGGGTTGCCCTCCCGTCAGGCTGTTTGTCGGCACTGGGGAGGTATCATCGGGGCTTGGGCATCGCGCAAGCGTTTTGTGACATCGACGTCAACCTTCGCCAGTACACAGCGTGTTGTGCCCGTCGTGCGTGTGAACTGCACCCATTTCAAATTGCAGCTTCATGTTACGGAATTGATGGACTTGGGTGTCGCGCGAATGCGAAACAATGCTATACTCTTCCCCTCCTCTAGCCAGGCTAGGACCCCAGTCACTGGGCAAGTGGAGGAGGACGGTTGAGTTGCTCATGCCACGTGAGTGCGCCCGCACTCACACGGCGGTGTAGGAACCTGCATCTCTTCTCAAGGCAGTAGATCCATTTACGTTCTCTGTACAAGTTTGACGAGCAGTGACCCCTCACCGCAATTTCCGAGCAGGGGCTCGGTGAAGCGGCTCAGGAGCTCCCGTTCGGGTTGCTCCCTTGCTCCCGAGTATTACCTGCGGAGAATCTTGTGAGGGTGCGGGAGTGATTTGATGTTGGGTACGTGAGTGCGCCCGCACTCACACGCCCTAGTCCCCCGCATGGATTGACAGTTTGTTCCTGTGGCTCATAGCCCTCTCAGCCGCGAACATAAAGGAGTGATGGTATTACCCGCTAACTTGCCCCCTTGTTCTGTGCCGCCAGGGCTCACAGGAGCAGGCGCCCGCTTGCCCTCCCCGAACTAACTGCCCGGCATGGCTGCTTCGTTGGTCATTGGTGGCAGCCTTTACACTGCTGTCAATGGAGATGGCGACAGTGACTGGGAAAGATGCTACCCTTACGAACACCCGGAGATCTTTTCCAGCGAGCCCATCCTCGAAGGCCACGGCCACACTTGTATTGTAGTGCTGGCTGGATATCGCTCACCAAGCTCCTCGTACTGCAAGGAATCCGCGATGCCTCGGCAGCCCAAGGACGTCCTAATCAACGGACCCTCGCCATGGTTGCTGCGGCCGAACTCGCGCACTCTGTTGGAGGTCATCGTGCCTGGCTTGCACACCACCTTCGAGATCTTTCGCAGGATTTGAGGAACGAGCTTGCCCAGGAGTACGGGGCGTTACTGGCTATGTTCAGACGTCCGCCTGGACCACAGCAGAATGCCCGTTTAGCCTGGGCCAGGCCAATCATTGTGCATAGCCAGGAAGATTTTCCAATTTACCTCATAAAAGCACATTTGGAGCAGCATCTTTTGCTTGCATGGCGTTTCACTGCCGATAAAGTCAATTTGCTTTTGCAAGCGATGTCCGATGCTGTCCCCAATGATAATGCCGTCATTCTGGAGTGGGTAGCGTGCTTCCTCGATGAACGTATTGCTACCGACATTCTCGAGCATTTAGATGACGAGACCATGCATCTGCTTGAGGACAATCGGCATTCGGATAGTGACATCTAACGCTGACCTTGTGCGAATACGGAACAAACGGCGGCCTAGTACATCGGTCGTTATCCATGGTCATGCGGCATTCCTGTAATGTCATGCTGTTGTCTTGACCGATTTGGAAAGTTGTAACCATTGATCATGTTATACTGCTGATGTAGTCTCCAACTAAAGGGAGCTGAGTCAGGGGAAGTTGGGAGCAAGCTTGTTGTTGTGTGACATTCTTTGCGCTGGACGGCACGGCTCTCAGGCAAGACTGCCCAGTCTTCCTCTACCTTGCCCCTCAATTGGTTAGGCTGCCCCTTCTTCGCCATGGCATTGCAAGAGCCCCTTGGCCTGGAGAACCTGCAGCCTCCTCCATTGGTCGCCCCTCCGCTCGTAGCTGGGCGTGAAAACACCTGGATTACGGCGAGCCATGGCAGTTCAACCCTCCCCTTTGTTGTATCCCGGCCGAGTGCGGATGTAGGGGAAGCCAACTCGATAGTGCTTCTCCTCCCTGGTTGTGGACATTTCTATGTGGAGAATATGCACCCACTGCCTTGGCAAGGGGCCATCGAGTATCTGTGGAGCAACCTGGCTTTCAAAAAGGCCGTCATTGCCTGCGCATGGCCTGTGGCGGGACCTAGAAGCGGACGAGACCGTGACAGCCCAACACCCCTAGAAGCAGACGAGACCGTGACCTAGAAGCGGACGAGACCGTGACAGCCTAAAACCCCAAAACCCCTAGAAGCAGACGAGACCGTGACAGCCCAAAACCCCTAGAAGCAGACGAGACCGTGAACCTCAAAACCCCTAGAAGCGGAAGAGACCGTGACAGCCCAAAACCGCTAGAAGCGGACGAGACCGTGACAGCCTAAAACCCCAAAATCCCTAGAAGCGGACGAGACCGTGACAGCTCAAAACCCCTAGAAGCAGACGAGACCGTGACAGCCCAAAACCCCAAAACCCCTAGAAGCGGACGAGCCCGTGACAGCCCAAAACCCCTAGAAGCGGACTAGACCGTGACAGCATAAAGTGATAGCCCAAAACCCCTAGAAGCGGACGAGACCGTGACGGCCTAAAACTCCAAAACCCCTAGAACCGGACGGGACCGTGACAGCACAAAACCCCTAGAAACGGACGAGACCGTGACAGCCCAAAACCCCAAAACCCCTAGAACTAGGAGCGGACGACACCGTGACAGCCCAAAACCCCTAGAAGCGGACGAGACCGTGCGAGACCGTGACAGCCTAAAACCCCAAAACCCCTAGACGCGGACGAGACCGTGACAGCCCAAAACCCCTAGAAGCGGACGAGACCGTGACACCCTAAAACCCCAAAACCCCCAGAAGCGGACGAGTCCGTGACAGCCTAAAACCCCAAAATCCCTAGAAGTGGACGAGACCGTGACAGCCTAAAACCCCAAAACCCCTAGAAGCGGACGAGAGCGTGACAGCCTAAAACCCCAAAACCCCTAGAAGCGGACGAGTCCGTGACAGCCTAAAACCCCAAAATCCCTAGAAGCGGACGAGACCGTGACAGCCTAAAACCCCAAAACCCCTATAGAAGCAGACGAGACTGTGACAGCCCAAAACCCCTAGAAGCGGACGAGACCGTAACAGCCTAAAACACAAAATCCCCTAGAAGCGGACGAGACCGTGACAGCCCAACACCCCTAGAAGCAGACGAGACCGTGACAGCCCGAAGCCCCTAGAAACGGACGAGACCGTAACAACCCAAAACCCCTAGAAGCGGACGAGACCGTGACAGCCTAAAACCCCAAAACCCCCAGAAGCGGACGAGACCGTGACAGCCCAAAACCCCTAGAAGCGGACGAGACCGTGACAGCCTGAAACCCCAAAACCCCTAGAAGCGGACGAGTCCGTGACAGCCTAAAACCCCAAAACCCCTTGAAGCGGACGAGACCGTGACAGCCCAAAACCCCTAGAAGCAGACAAGACCGTGACGGCCTAAAACCCCAAAACACCTGGAAGCGGACGAGACCGTGACAGCGCAAAACCCCTAGAAGCGGACGAGACCGTGACAGCCCAAAACCCCTAGAGGCGGACGAGACCGTGACAGCCTGAAGACCCCAAAAACCCTAGAAGCGGACGAGACCGTGACAGCCCAAAACCCCTAGAAGCAGACGAGACCGTAACAGCCCAAAACCCCAAAACTCCTAGAAGCGGACGAAAACCCCTAGAAGCGGACGAGACCGTGCCAGCCTAAAACCCCAAAATCCCTAGACGCGGACGAGACCGTGACAGCCTAAAACCCCAAAACCCCTAAAAGCGGACGAGACCGTGACAGCCTAAAACCCCAAAACCCCTAGAAGCGGACGAGCCCGTGACAGCCCAACACCCTAGAAGCCGACGAGACCTGACAGCCCAAAACCCCTAGAAGCGGACGAGACCGTGACAGCCCAAACCCCAAAACCCTAGAAGCGGACGAGACCGTGACAGTCTAAAACCCCAAAACCCTAGAAGCGGACGAGACTGGACAGCCAACCCCTGAAGCAGACGAGACCGTGACAGACGTGACAGCCTTGTACAATGACACATAGGACTTAAGCTGCCATGACCAATCTTCCCACTTGTTTGAATCTCCGTGAAAACGGGTGGTGGGAACAACTTATTTTTCCCACCCAATTCTTCGAAATCACCGAAGATTGCCATACTGATCTAGTACAATGTCAGTCGGATGCCCTGGGCTTCGCCCGAAGCTCCGCTTCCATGAAATTTTACAAGATCAAGTCTGCGATATCACTGATCACAACAATCACAAACACCAGAGCAGACTGTGCATCAATCATCAATCACTCGAGACTCCAATGTTTTGCACCTTGGGCCTTGAGCCAAATGGTGTTAGAGAGTCAATGCAATGTCTCATGCATCACAGTGGATGCAAATGCAGATCTGATCAATATTTCTAACACTGGTGGGGGGGTGGGGGGGCGGGGCCTGGAGCTTTAAATTCAAGTGCTATTGCACTGGCGGGGGGGTGCCTTACACTCATCCGCAACAATTACACTCGGCTGATAGTTCATGTGTGTATATATATATGTATATATGCAAATATGTAAATATGTAGCAGGCTCACCGCCTGCCTGGATGCTGCCTGACGGTGCTGCCTGGACCAAGGCAGTGTATACAATGGAAATTCTACCGCTCCTACTAGCCGTCCAACGTGATGCGAGCCCTCGCATCTCCTTGCCCACATATCTCATGGGCCTTGGCTCTGGAGGAACCATCACCTACCAGATTGCAATTTCCGAGGCCCATGCGACCTTCCGGGCTTGTGTTTGCATGGGCCCCATTAGGCTGCCTTCTTTGCTGCCAGCCCCAACGAGCGGGGAGACACGAATTTTAGTCTATGGCGGACGAAAGGACGTAGAGACCTTTCAGCACCACCTTCGGATGTGCTACTCGGTGCGGGGCAATCATCGCGTGCCTCCTGTCACAGAAGCCCTTTCCGAAGACTCACACTTTACCGCCTTCAAGGGCTACGGACGCACGCAGTACCCCTCATCCCCCGGCCTCACAATCCGCCAGGTGGTTATCGGCAAGGACCCGGAGCATGTGGTGTGGCCTGCATTGCTGAGCGATCCTGATTGGCTGCTGGCGGACCATATCGAGCTCCCGGAGTAGTCGTCGGGGCAGGGTAGAGAGTACCTTCCTTTTTCCATTTTCATCGATTTATGCGCGCCGGCCCTTGTGTTGCCGCTACAAACAGACCAGCAACCGAGGCACGCCTGCATTCTGGTGCTACTACTGTGCACGGACAAAGTAAAGGATGCCATCGTCTCCAGGTCATTGCTTTGTACATGCAGCACATTGCAGCCACAAGTAACAGCCACCTGCGATGACACGCTGCATCCCTTTTCAGGTTGCGCGTTGGATGTGCCCTGGCTCAAGCTAAGGGTGGCAGGCTGACTGAACGAGGACCCATTGTGTAGAGGGTTGTAACGCTCCTGACTGGTTTTTTCTCGCCTTTCTGCTTCTTCTCTCCTGTGTGTTGTGCTTTTTGTTTGGTCCTCCCCTTCCTTGTGTCCCTCCCTAGTTTTTGTAAGGGCTTTCCAGGGATCTTGGTGTCTGGAGGTTGCCTCGTGGTTCTCCGCTGCCTGTGGGGTAGTCACATGAGTTTGGCCTGCCATGTTCGGTGAGTGATGCCATGGAGTCGTATGCCTGTCAACCGTACGCGATCCGGGTTGGAGCGCAAGTGCTCCAAGTCCACGTTGCCAGGAGAGGGCAACTCACTGCACTTGCCACTTTAGGGACCAGTGATGTCGCAATGACCAGGCAGATGCAAGCCGGCGTCATCCTGCCTCACGAACTCGATGCTGCCGGTTGGTGCCGATACTTTCCGCCGGAAATACAACCTTTGTTGTGTCTGGACCATTCTGCCTTTTTGAGAAACAGCAACGCCGTCTGCTTCGCCCGGCAACCCACGGTTCGCTGTTTTCTCCTGCATGCATGGAGGCCAGGCATCGGCATCATGCCGCATAGCAGCGCCTTCATGGGGCGAGCGGTGTCCACGCACAGTGCTGTGCCTGGTGACGCGATAGACCTTCCCCCTTGGGCGAGTGTTGTCACCGAACAAGGAGCGGGTAGGGAGACAGCCCTGTCTCCCGGGCCCTGGCAAACTCCATCACCTAATCCACCTAGGGTCTGCTGGCCGGATAATAGTCCTCGCCCTCCCATACCGCCGATTCCTCCACGTGTTGGAGAATACCCAGTGAGTGAGGTCAGTAGGATCGAGCCGCGAATTCCACATGGGAGGCCACCTCCCGCGCCAGTTGCAGCCGACCTGCCACCTTGGCAGGTCCCTAGCCACCCAGGTCCACAGGTCCTTGCGGCGACCGCAATGCAGGCTATATGCCAGCTTCGCACTCTCAGTGCTGACCATGCGCCGGGGCCTCAGGAGCCTGAGGATCTCGCGCAGGCACTAGAAAGTAATCAGAATTTCCCTGAGCCCACCCCGAGCGGCGTACTGCCATTGAAACTGGCCTCGGGAGCCATTTCCGGCGAACCGCCTGAGCCGCAAGGTCTCCACCCAGAGATTGACTACAATGCATTACTCGGCTGCCTACTTCCACAGCTCCGGGCTGCGGAGTCCGCAGGAGCCCATGTCCTGCTCTTAGTCACGGATAGTCGCTGCTTCTTGTCTATTCCGCACTTCCCCTACTTTGTCCGGCATTTGGTTGCACGCATGCAGTGGGAAGGCCCGTTTAAGGAGAGGTGGTTTCCCATCTTGGTCAACACCAAGGAAGCGGGGCTAGCTTCTGTGCACTTTACGTGGGCGGGGCCCGAAATTCTGGCAGTCCTCAGAGTCCTTGCGCCAGGGGTGGTCTTGATGTTGCTTGACCATGACACCTTGTTCACTGCCAGGTGGGAGGCAGAAGAGCTGCGAAGGTTGCAGTCCTCGATCTGCTGCCCAATACCCTCTCGACGGAGTCACTGGGCAGTATGGAAGTCGAGACGGACGAGACACAGCCCTGTGGCTCGCTTCCAGCCTCGCCGTGGAGTTGCTCGCCGGACGGATCCATACCGTGTGGGGCCCGATCGCCAAACTCAATTGGCATGGTTTGTGCGTCCGAGGACCAGCTCGAAGCAAATGGGGGATTGGTCCTCTTCTACCCGAATGCTCCGGACGGCAAACATCCCCGGCCCCCTCGCTTCTGCATCCCTGGCAACGTCGCTAGTGCGGTGACCTCAATTGGTACTGCGTTGAGCCGAGCCCTGCAGCTAGTCATCATGCCCACACTCCATTGCCTGGTATGCATGAGCAGGTGCCGTTGGACCAGATCCATTATCGGCAATGTCTACTTGCCGGAACCACTGCTCACAAGCACTCTGACTTTGTGTTTGCGTGGGCACTTTTAGGAAGATACATACATGAGGTTGCGTGGAAAACGGCCGACCTTACTGCTGGCCGGCCAGAGCCAGACATCCACCTCCCCAGTCAGGCAGGTCAGAGGGGTCAAAACATGGGGACAAGGCCCATATGAACAGGGATTTCTTCCCTTGCTCATGGGTTACGGCGGCTCGCACTCCCGTTTGGCAATCCGACCTGGTCCTGACTTATTCATGGCGAACCGATACGCCGAGGTTATACCCCCTTTTGTGCATGGATATGGTGCCAAAGGCAAAAACATCTTGCCGCAGTGGGGGAGTGTGTTACGGCTGCCTACTCTACCCGAGTCGGTCTGGGGCAACGGGGACACCGTCCCTCTGTGGGCCTCTGTTGGGCAAAAGGGCAGTGGACCAGTGCGGCTCCAGCTCTTCCCTGGGGTCCTCATGTTTTGGAAGAAAGATGCCCTATCTTCCTGCAGAGCCACCCCGAAATGGCGCAGTCGACCCAATACCCCCACTGGGCCGCTTGCTCTTCTTGCTGCCGCTGCGCATGCTTGGCTGGCCCAGGCGGATCTGCCGTGGCCTCTCTTCGCCGCAGACATAAAGGTCACGCCGTTGGGCTTCAGTCAATACTGGGATGATGGACTAGCCATGCGTGTGCAACAAGCCCTGGCAGCCTTTGCCTTTCCTGCCTACCAGTACCCGCCTCCAAAGCCTCACCTAACCCCCTCAGAAAAATGTCGGTCGCTCTTCATTAGCGGGATGAATGGGAAGGCCGAGAATACGCCCCCCACTGTGTCGGGTAGCATCATTCACACAGCCAATTCCTATGCACTCACTGGCTTAGAAATGGAAACAGTCCGGGACAACCAGGGCCAAAAGGTCCGATATGAGGACACACAACGATGCGGTCTGCCAGCGGCGGTTCGTGCTAGAATCAGCTCGGTAGAAGCCTCCCTGACAATGTGCCCTGCCCTGGCTCACTTGCACATGCCACATACTGCTGCGCTGACCGCTCTGCATGTGGGCCTCGCCGCGGGTAGAGCTGGCGAGTGCAAACTGTGCGTTACGGGTTTCTCAGCTGGGTCGTATACGGGCGCTGCTGTACGTGGCTATCGCTTGGCATGAGCGCCAAAAGCTTCCTGACTGCAAGGGCGATTTTGTCCACATCAAGGCACGTTTGGGCGGCGTTGCCATGCCACGGGCCATGCTGCAATATATCCTGGGTTCGGAATTGCGGCACGCTGTTAGTCTTGTCCATCATGAGAGCGACCAGCTTTGTATCTTCCGGCCCAGCCAGGCAGCAAGGACGCAAGCGATTGGCGCGGGCGCGTCTCTACTACTTCACTGGACCTGAGTCACTTGGCAGTGGTGGACACTCTTATGGTCACTTTGTCCACAGTGAAGAGCTATTCCAGCTCACGCCGGGGGATTATGTGCATAAGGAATTGACTAAAAAGATTTGCGGCTTGGCCGACCCCCGGATGGATCGCACAGTGCGAGCAGGTTTGATGGGGGTTGCGTGTGGCTCTGTCCAGCTTTCGGATAAGTCTAAAACTTTCATCAACTCCGTGCTGGGACGGCAAATCAGACGCCCCGATATGGAGGCTTTTCTCCGGATACCATCCGCTGAGAACCGGAGCATTGCAAGTCTCCGTGCTGACTGTACCCAAGTCCTCCTGACGGATGCCAAGCCGCATCTGGCTGATTTGCCGCCCCCGTATCATGAACTTGGTCCCACGATGAAACTAGTTTTGGGTATGTGGCTCCCCCACCTGTCGTTAGAGCGCCTGGTTGACATGCTGGGTTATCAGTTTCTAGCCATGGCCTCGGAAGCAGAAATCGAGGAGGAGCCCTCGGAACAGTATCACTACCCAGAGCAAGCTGCGGTCAAGCGGGCCGCCACCCCTGTGGCGATAAAGCCCGGCACGCATACATGGCCAATCTGCCTTCTCCATCGAGTTTACCCAAGGGCATCGGTCATGCTCCTTACACCGGAGTTGGCGGATGTCCCTGACTGGGCTAAAAAGTGGTTTGCTGTCGCTGGTAAAGTGCCGGCCAAGGGCACTGCTTTGCTGGTTACCTTGAGAGAAGACAAGGGGGATGTGGCCTACCCAGGCATGTTTATAGAGCTCCTTGCCCCGAAGAAGCTTTTCACCGGCCCTGGAGAAAGTAAGGCCATGCAGCCAGTCAATATAACCATTGCCCTGCTCTTGACTGATGAACAGCACAACCAATTCGCGCAACGACCCTCACTGCCGAGAGTCAGCCAGCTTGAGGTTCTGCCCGGAGGAGCCTCTACCCCGCTTTGGGATGCTCTGTTACACATGCCTAGGGAAAGGCAGCATGTTGCATTGGGCGTTCCGCTAGAAGACTCGCCTCTTGATGCCATCCGGCAGCCACTGTGGTTGCCGGGCTTTCTCACAGATTTAGTGCTTGTCCTCCTTATCGGGCTAGTGGTGAGAGGGAACTGGCACGACACATGGGCACAGCTCATTCACCCGGAGGTCTGCCAAGTCTTCAGAGGCAAGCACGAAACGCAAGCTGCGCAGGCATCGCTTACTGCGGGTCCGGGGGCTTCCAACCCCTTGCAAAGCTTCCTCAACCTTTGGCTTACGGATCGCAAAGAATGGACGCCAACGCTGCTGAGTGGCGTGTTAGCTACGCTGCCTGACTCTCCGCTGCCCGGCCAAGAGGACGCCCGGACTCCTGCGCTGTGGCATGCGGAGTGTCTACGCCTGTCCCATGACTCGTTGAGCAACGAGCACGATCCGAGGACTCGAGCCAGCATCTTTGCGCTCGCGGTTGGTCCCGCCTTCCTTACGCGCCTCTGTGATACCTTTTGGGGGGCGGACGGACACCTGGCAGCGCTGCTGGGAGCGTGCTCGTACGGCCTGGCCGCTAATCGTACTTCTGTATTCATAACGGGTGCGTTCGGCAGCGGGAAGACACGATCCTGCGCGTTTCTAGGAGTACTCCTTGCGTGCCTGACGAGCCGGCTCACCCTGTACACCGCTCATGGCAATGAATCGGTTCGGGCCTATGTCGAAGCGGCTCACGACTGCTAGCAATGAATTTGTTCGCAGCCGCATCGTTCGCATACCGGGTAACAAGGAGAAGGACACACATAAGCTCCCTTTTGATGGCTGGGGTTGGGGCTGGGGCTGGGGCTGGGGCTGGGGCTGGGGCTGGGGCTGGGGCTGGGGCTGGGGCTGGGGCTGGGGCTGGGGCTGAGGTACGTCGGTAAGGAGATGGGAGGGCTCACATCACATTGGTGCCGAAGTGCAAGGATCTCCATGGTATTGCTACTTTGATCCAATCAGAGCCTTCAGGTAACATCCACGCGGGCGGGGAGCCCACTTGCCCTGCCGCAGGCCAAGCTCAGACGAGGGTGACCCTCTAGAGTCTCAAGAGGGCCAGGTTGTTCTACAAGTGGGGAATGGCTCCCTGCCAAGTCAGCGGGTGCATAATCTCCACGTAGAAGTGTCCACAGCCAGCGCGCCGAACTGCTAGGTCACCCTGTGCACTCAGTACTCGAAATCGTCGAAGAGGCCGGGAGCACACATGTAGCACCGAGTGCGCAGGTGCGTCGCTAAAGGCGACGTTGCCAGATTCACAAAACCACCATCATGCAGCCACCGATGCGAATACATTCAGCACCAGCCAAGGCCGTTCACAAGAAGGTTCACAAGTCCGCCATCACAGGTGGGGCATAGTCGTGCCTTGGCACGGGACGTAGCAGGTGTCAACCTTCTGGATCCAAAGTATAAAGTTGCCCCATGGTGGTCAGCCAGTGGGGACTTAACGGCAAGAACAAAGGGTAGGACCAGCCCAGAGCACTCCATGGTGGTCAGCCAGTGGAGCCTCTCCGAGCACAAAGCGCACGTGCTTTTAACTCACAAGAGTCTCGTCCGACGGCCAAAGCAGGCTTGACTGCTTCGTTCCAGTCAGAGCCATCAGGTAAACCCAAGCAGGCGGGGACCCCACCTGCCCCGCAGGAAGCGGGGGAGTCCCCCAGTCGAAACTTCACACTCAAGGCCAAGCACCTATCTCCTTGGCCGGTGAGGGTTGAGGGTTCAATAACCAGAATCAGACCCTCCATGCCCAAACCGACAGACGTCGGCGAGGAGATGTGAGGGCTCACATCATGCTTGGCCACCTACCGATGGGGAGGTAGTCATGTATGGCTGCTTTGACGCAAGCAGAGATATACACCCAAGCAGGCAGGGAACCCCGCAACCCGGACAGCTTCCTGGATTTGCCTGTACTGCACAACACCTTCGTCCTTATACTGAAAGGGGAAGGAGGTAACTGCAGCACGCAGGGCCGAAGGATCAGGGTCCTTGGGGGTGCCATGACAGTACATCCTAAACCAGAAGCTGTTGAGGCGCTGCTTGGTTGGATGTTTGGCTCGCATGAGCCCCTTAATGGCAGCCCAATGAGCAGTGGCTGCGTCATACCACGCATTTTGGGGACGTTGGGGCCCATGCTTGGTGGGTGTGGTGCTGATCCCTTTCCAATGCGCATCAAAGATGACTGGCAGCCGGAAAGGGGCGGAGACATCCACTTCTCGCAAAGCTGCAAGGTCAGTGGTTCGCAGCTCCGAGAAGCGCCAATCATTCACCTCCAGGGGACCTTTTTGGTGGGACTCGAATGCGAGCAGAAGTGCACCCAGCCAATAATCTGGGTCAGCGTAGCTGAGCATTGCAGGAAAACTGGCATTGATGACGCTCGGCAAGTCCGACACCGCAGAGAAAAGATCCGCGATGTACTGCGCTGTGGTAAGAAAGCCATACCCCACCAGGGACTCCGAAAGCCTCGCTTTGTCATTGTCCAGCTGCGGGACCGGGCAATCCAACATTTCAGCAAGGTCGAAATGCTGCAATGCCCCCGACAATCTAAGGCACTGCGTGATGATAGGGTCATAAACCTTCAAATACGCTGCCGGAAACGTTTCAGGCAGATGCAGTAGCGTGTCAGCGATTCCGATCAGCATACCCGAGTCTTGCAGCTGGTTCGGTATGCCGTTCAAAAACACCTCATAGGCCCTATATGCCCGAAGCTGCTGGCAGTGTGTTGTGAGGTGTTGCGAGTCACGCAGGTTCATGTAGGGCCGAGGTTTGACATTCTTACCAAAGTGATGTCCCGCTGCAAGTGCGCGCCACATGAGATCACAGACCGAGCCTGTGTTGCTCTGCATGATGGTTGCGCAGGCTGGGGCGCTGGGATCGCGGGTGCCGCTGGGCTCGCTAAGCCCTCGAGGCTTGGCTTTTGGTGGTTCCAGCTGTTGAGAGCCGTCTTCGTCCAAAGCGAGAGGCCGACTTTCCTTGCGAGCTTGGACAGCGGGCACAGGCCTGGCGGGGATGGGCGTCAGGCCATGGGGAGGCATAGGGAGGTCCGATTTTGGTTCCGTCAGGCCAAGTGAGTCCGTGGGAGACTTAGCGCAAGGGGGCTGTGACGCCTCAACCGTCCTAATCCCATCCGGAGATGCTGTGTGCGTGGGCCGTGTCCGGGGGCTGGGTGGACGTCGTACGCCAGGCGGCGGGTCCCTAATGTTGCCGCCACTACGGGGTGGACACGAGGCGGCGCTACCCCCTCCGATCCTGTGATCAACTTCACTAGAGGGAGTCGTCACACAAGCATCCAGAGCAATAGGACTCGCGGCCGGCACAACCGCATGCTCTTTCGTTGCAGGCTCCTTCGTCAGTGGTCCTCTCTCCCGCGTTGGGGCGCCGCAAGGGGTTCGGGAAACGTCCCGTCTAGCTGGCGGAGGCGGGCTGACAGCTGCCGCAATGGAGCCCCTCGCGGCCCGAGGCTGGCGCCATGGTGTACCCCACCGCTCGCCATGGCGCGCGTTTGTGGTAGCCTCGCCTTGGGCTGGCGACTGCTGCGTAGGAACCTCGACTGCAGTAGCAACTACCACGTCGGGACTGTGACTACCCGCGGGCACAGGGCTGTTTCCCGGAGAGTCCACATCAATCGCAGTTTCGGAGGCAGCCTTCCCGTACGAACAGGTAGGAGGTGAAGACCACGGGGGGCTCGCAGTATGCCGGCCTTGTGTTCGAAAGCCGGGTCAGCGCGTTGAGCCGATCCCCGCTTGGGCGGCATCCTAATGCTGGTGTCCCCTAGCAAGCAGGTGAGGTACTGGGCGACCCCATCTCCTTCCCTCACCGGCTGGAAGGGGACACAATACACAGCATTGGGCAGGGGCTCCAGGACGAAGCCGCGCGTTTGCAGACTAACAATGGTGCCCGAGTAGGAGTTGGAGGTGAAAAAGGGACTCCCCCATCCTTCTTGCTGAAGTGTGCGGTAAAAAACCTCCCGCTTATCTCCCCAGGTGGCCTTCAAAGCCCACGCTTGATGCAGGGGTGGTGTTCCAAAGAGGTCCAGCCCAACTTTGCGTTCCGCAGGCAGCACGATGCTGGCTACTGTCCGTCCTCGGAAGGCTTGCTTGTGTAATGCCGTTGCAATGCCAGGGCCATCCATGCTCCACAAGCTGGCTTGTGTGCGCACATATTCAGCGCATTCAATTAGGCCCCCGGTTGCGCAGGCCGCCATTTGGAAGCATGCACCTATACCATCAGAGTAGTGCGGTGCCGTGAAGGAGGAGGTGGCTCGGGCAAACCCTGCCTCGCTACTAAACAGGAATCCAGAAGCCCGACATGTCACAAAGACACATATCCCAAATGTGGGGCCAGTGGAGCAGGCCGTGGTGATAGCGCCGAAGAAGCGTTTAAGGGACCCTATGCCATTCATGAAGAAGGTCCGAAACGTCACAAGGCTCCAAGTGTTGGGCGCGCCAGTCAGCGGGAAGTCTTCCGCGGTTTGGCAGGCTTCAAGTAGGCTCATATCGTCATCGCCCAGTGGGTCCGCGGGGAGACTCAACTGCAGCATAAACTTCATTTGGGTAACAATCCTGGCATACTGAGAGACCATCCCGATAGGGGAGTCAGGATAGACCTGGTGCCCAAAAGTGAGCACAATGTCCGCCAGGACCATGCTGAGGTCGTAGCTTCTGCCTAGCTTGGTTTGGGTCTCATCCTGATCTTGCACCCGTACCCATCGAGGCTACGCAGTGGCCGCCCGAGCAGGTGCTGCATCGTAGGGCCTGGTGGCATACGTAGCCGAGGGACCCCGCCTATCAGCTCGAAGCGGCACGCCTCCGAGTACCGACATGCGTATAGAATGGCAGCAATCTCAGGAGGGAGGCGCATGGATGAACAGAGCAAGAGGTTGACAGCCGGTCCGACAATGGCCTTCAGCCCGGCGGCCTGCATGACTGTCTCGGCTTGCTTCGGTTTGACGATGCTCATACAGAGAATCGATTCCAGCATCGAGACCGCTGAGAAAAATACCTCAGACGCTCCAGAGGAACGGTGGGGCTTGCCCCAAGAGGGCATCTCGCCTTGTCCCTTTTTCCACGGGCCGTTTGCCGCAAAAGGGCCGCAGGCAAGGTGGCTGGCGTGTGGAGGTCGGCAGGGACCGCATTGAGGCCACAAATCTTTTGCTCCAGCAACTCCGTGACGAAGTGGTAATTGGGTCGCGATCCTCCAGCGGGCTGTCTGTGGTCGCCAATCATGACATCAAGTGCATGCTTGATGTGCGCCAGAATGGTGTTGGAACCAGGCGTGCCCAATTGCTGGGCTTCATCTCGGAGGAGCAACTCAACATCCTTTAGACGGTTAATGAGCTGCGAGTAGGGAAAGCTAAGCCTTGCCACAATCGTACCATGTGTCGTGGCTACAAGTAGCCCCCGGTACACATCGTGCACGCGGGTTTGGGTTTGGAGGGACCTGATGCGTGCCGACGCGCAGGCCAGCGCCAAGGTTGCGTGGCCTTCTGTGAGATGCCTGGACTGGGAGGTTCCTCGTTGTCATTATAAACCCTGTGGCGTTAAGGGTTTGGTAACTCGCTGAGGACTCTCCCCGTGGAATCGGTAGCTGCAGCTACTCTCGCCCCCCCTCTGGCCGTGCGCGGGCACCTCTCTGGGTGGGCACTTGTGCGCCAGGTTGACTGGAGAACCCTGTGCTTGGAGCTACTCCACTGGCTGACCACCATGGAGTGCCCTGGGCCGGTCCTGCTTTGATTGTTCTTGCTGTCAAGTCCCCACTGGCTGACCTCCATGGGGCATATGCCCCCTGTGCCGGGTGCGGACACCTCTCTGGGTGGGCACTTGTATGCCAATGTGAATGGAGCACCCAAAGCTCGGAGCTACTCCACTGGCTGACCACCATGGAGTGCCCTGGGCCGGTCTTGCCTTGATTGTTCTTGCTGTTAAGTCCCCACTGGCTGACCACCATGGGGCATATGCACATCTTTCATCCCCCCTAGGGAGTCTGACTTGCAACATCCTTTCGCCATTGAGTGTCGGTTGTCTGTCCTTGACAACGAGTACGTGATCCGAACCTCTTCTGATGACCTCGGTTTGAATAACCGCTGTCGCACCAGTGGCTACATGATGGTGGTTTTGAGAATCTGGCAATGTCGCAATTTGCGATTCCCCCACAAGCTCTGTGCTTCCTTGTGAACCGGGACTTCATTGACGACTTCGAGTACTGAGTCCGTGGGGTATCTAGTAGTTCAGCGCGATTGCTCGCTTTGTTTCTTTGGTGTTTGTTTGCTTGGTGGTTGCTTGGTGTGTCTGGCGGATTGTGTGCGCTGACTTTGTTTCACCCTTTACGTCGAGCCCAACAAGACCGGCCTACTGTGCTACTGATGTAGTAAAGAGGCGTCAGTCCAAAAAAAATCCCACAGGCACACCGCGGGGCCGACCCAGAAGGGTGTTCACAGCTGCAAGCTGTAAGCGCACAAAAGACAAGCACGATCCAATCCGTGGCATAGACCACGAGAGGGTTGCCAAACCAAGAGTATCCCGAGGTAGTCTTGCGGCATGTATCGGTGAGGAGATGTGAGGGCTCACATCACGCTAGGCAGCATGCCATGAAAGGACTCAATGGTGCGTTCGCATGGCGTCAGTAGGAGCCCTCAGATGACAGTTTGCTGGCTATTGCCAGGAGCCATCCCAGTCCGGACGCCGGGAGCGATGGCCAGCAGAGGTGGTATGGGAACGCCTCCCTCGGCTGGGCATGACCTGCATTGGAGGCAGCTCTTGCTCATCAACCCCCCACTCAGGGATCTACGGCGTCCCTGGTGGCTTAACCACCTCGAGCAAAGCGGCCTTGAGCCAAAGGGTTTGAGGCTAAAGCCAAGGCGGAAGCCGCAAAGGCATCTGCACCGAGTGACCCGTTCCTCGCTGCGACTTGTGGAGGTTCCCTTCCTTCTTCAAGCCCTAAAGATACTGGAAGTTCATCCGTTTCCAACCGTGCCGACAAGTACCTTCCACAGCTGTCTGTCATAGCCCACCAGGAGATGGGTAGAGACAGAATGCGAGAGATTGAGGCTTGGCACGGCTTCCTGGAGACGATGAGTTCATGGTTGGCCCTGCAAGACGAGGCCTACGTGAACGAGCTTCGACTCTGCATCAGTGTCAAGGACGAGATCCGACAGGACCGTTTGCCTCCGGACACCGCAGCTCGGTCAGCGAAGTTGTTTTACCTGCTTTCCCAGAGCTTGGCGAAGTGGGAGCGTGGTTTGGAGTTGCTTCGAAGCTGTAGCAAAAGGCAGAGCATGTCTGCTACCGGCTACGAGGCAGTTTGCACCTTGCACCTGAACTACTCCATTGTGTCTCGAATGGAAGCCGTCTACGTGAGAGACGGTTGCATGAAGTTGCATGCACAGTGTTCGGGGCTCAAAAAGCCCATGGACATCATCAGACACTTGGAGGACGAAATCGCCAAGGCGGAGATCAAGTTGAGCAACTTCCCCGAGTTGAAGCTCTTCGAAGCCGATCGCTGTTCCATCCTGCTACAGGCCGTTTCGCATCCGGCGAGACAGTATGTGGCGCTGCACGGCAACGCCAACAGCTGGAGTGAGCTCACAAAGAGCCTCAAATACTTCGAAGAACAGCTCAGGATGTGCGACGTGCCGACTGCAGCCAATCGTGGAATGGACGGCAAGCTTTGCGACCATTGCGGCAAGCATGGTCATGTAGCAAAGGATTGTTGGTCTCGACAGCGTGAGGCTGGTGAGAAAGGCGGCAAGGGCGGCAAGGGAGAGTCGAAGAGTGGAAAGGGCGCTGGAGGCCCCAAAGGACAGAGGTCCCCCACTCCGAAGGGAGCTCCTCGCTCTCCAACGCCGAAAGGAAAGCCCACCTCCAAGGGAGACAAGGGTGCCAAAGGAAAGAAGGGCGAAGGAAAGGGCAAAGGAAAGAAGCAGAAGAAGAAGAACCGCGCCCGGGCTATGGGAGAACCAGAGTCCGAGGCGGAAGCAGAGCCTACACAGAGTGTGATGGCGATGCGCTTTGCCCAACGAAGTCCTGAACTGAGCCTTTCTGAGTCGTCTGAGCGTAGGGTAGGTTTTTCACTCGACAAGCAACGATTGGGACCTGTTAGCAATTCTTTGACTGCAGGGGATGTAGAGCGCATCTGCGCCAGCTTCCAGCTAGAACCGAGGGACGTCTGGTTAGTGGATTCTGGAGCCACGTGTCACGTGGTTTCCTCAGAACACCTCAGTGGATTCAGGGTGGTGAAGACTCATGAGAGAGAGGTCACTCTGTACAACGCTTCAGGGGGGAAGATCCCTGTATCAGGCGTCGTCGACTTAGAGGTCGTCTTCGGTGATTGTAGCCTTCTTTTGACGGAGGTTCTCGTTGCGGAAGTTACGTTTAACGCCATTAGTCCCTGGGCGGCGGTGGAGAAAGGGTGGAGAACGTATCTCTACAAAACCGGGTCTAGGTTGTACAAAGGCAAACGCGACGTGAAACTCGTATCCGCTAATCGGTTGAGCGGGGGTCGCCGCCAGAAAGCGGGGAAAGGTCGTTCTCCACGCCAGCCTTCGGGCTCGGACATGGAAATAGACGCGATTACCTGCCTGCAGGACTCTGTTGTTAAGCCACAGCCAGGACCGAGCATCCTCAAGAAAGCGACGACAGGAGGAAAG
The DNA here is from genome assembly GCA_905221605.1 of Symbiodinium natans. Taxonomy (NCBI): domain Eukaryota; class Dinophyceae; order Suessiales; family Symbiodiniaceae; genus Symbiodinium; species Symbiodinium natans. The sequence goes on from CAJNDS010000697.1 coordinate 67,012, forward strand.
AAGGCGGAAGTCGAGAAGCCACAAGGAAGAGAGAGCGGTGATTGCCGGCATGCTTTGCTTGAGACGCCGTTTGCTTTCTTGCTGCGAGGGCTTAGAGCCGAAGTATCCCCGAAAGTGGTCCCTGAAGTTCCTCAAGAATGCACCGAAAACACCCCGAGAGTGCCCGAGAACACCCTGAAAGTGCCCGAAATGCCCAAAGGAGTGTCCAAAGAACAGCCCAAACGAACCCCTCAACTCATTAGGAAGCCTGTTGAAAGGCCCGTGGCATGTTTTGTGGCATGTTTATTGGCATGTTTTGTGGCATGTTTATTGGCATGTGGTGTGGCATGTTTTTCGGCATGGTGTTTTGAACTTGTTGATTTTGAACGAACGGAGCAAGCTTTGGCCGAACAAGATTTTGGATTGTCCCAACTGTCCTTTTGTAGAGATCATGGGGGCGCGTGTTGCCTCGGTGGACGACGCTCCTCAGCGCTTTGCGCGTTCTCCTACGCCAGCTCGGTCACCGACCCCGGAGTTTTACCATCATCTTGCAGAAGCCGAAAGGCTAGAACAAGAAGGTATCGAGGAGGGAGAAAGGGCAAGGATGGAAGCTGCCGAAGAAGAGCAGCGTCATGGAGAGAGCAAAGCCGGCATCCACATGTCAATTGCTCTAGCTGCCCGCTCTCGAATGTTGCCCTCGATGGAGGAGCAATTTCCTCTTATTCCTGCGCGGCGTATCGACTTGGAGGAGGACTCATGGGGCGATTGGGCCAGCCACTCCCGAGTACGCACTTTTGTGCGGCGACAAGAGGAGTTGTATGCAGAACAGGGCCAGAGCTGGACCTATTGGTGGCACAAAAAGGAACAGCAGCCTATCCCATCGTGCAGGGATTTGATTGGCGAGCCGTTGAATCTTTTGAGCAAGGCTATGACTGTGCCGGGGTACTTGGAGGAAATGGTGGTTGGGAGTGCAGTGCCTGCTCTTCCTTTGGAGGATGGAGAAGTGATTTTCTGTCCCTATGGATCCACCGAGGATGTGCCTTGGGCTCATGGTTGCCTTCCTCAAAAGGAACAGGAGCTCAGGTGGTTGCTTCGCGAGCCTCCTTTGGAGCAACCCGAACGCCCGATCGAGACGGCGGAGGTGGAATGCATGACCACCGAATTGGAGGACCATCACGAGAAGATCCTTTCCCAGCTTACCCAGGCTGCTTCGGCCGTGGATTTTGGATGCAGCTTGAAGGTCATCACCATCGTGGTGGATCAACTTGGGGAATCTTTGGTCTCCAACAAGTCCGTGCACCCCAAGTTGCTTCCGATGTCTTACCACCTTCAGCAAGGCCACAACTTTGCCCTGTACCTCCTTGGGTTGGTGAACTTGTACCAGGAGCACAACGAGAAGTACGACATTGGCCATGCGGAAAGGGTGACGTCGGAAACCACTCCGATGTGGATACAGAAATGCATCTGGGAAGTGATCGGCAATGTGATCAAGAACGAGGCCAAGGAGCATTACTCCCTGGAGGAATATCGGGCGTCCACAAAAGCTGCCCGATCCAAGGCGGCAGCCCGACCTCCACCGGATGGTGGCAGCGATACGGAATCTTCCTCATCAGGTGGTTTGTTGGTCCTGCACAGGTCGTACGAGGACCTCGGCTGGATGGGGCGGAGTATCCTCAACGAGCTTCGAGGAAAGCCATCGGAGCCCCGGGAAATCACGGGGGCCGACTATTGGAACCTCCACATTGTGCCGGGGGAGCCCGTGGGAACTCCGGAGCCTCCAGCCGTTCCACCTTTGGCGGTCCCGACGCCGCCGCCGATCCCAGCATTTCGGCTGCCTCCACACCCTCCGGCGTCGGTGTCTGGAGAGAGCAACTTGGAGGCCTGGAGGCTGTTGGATCCTTCAGAAGTTGGTTTGCCACCTACTCCGCGGTCTTTGCCTCCAACGCCTGTAAGCCGAGGGTCAGTTTCGCCAAGGCGCTCGAGGTCCCCACGACGGATTCCACCAAATCCAGAGCTTGCATCGATCTTTGCCAGTGTAAGAGAGACGATAGCTGTTTCGCAGAGCCAGCTCCAAGGCTCCGGCTCCAGCAGTTCGTTTCCCCCACAACCTCCAGGATTGTAAGCTGTTTGTCAAAGACAAAGGGCCGACTTGATATTTTGCCCGAAAGCCTGAAGCGAGATTCTTCCTTTGCGCCGCATCGTTGTTTTGCGCCCCGACAAGCAAAAAGAGAACCGGCTCGGAGACACGAGCAAGTAGGTGATTTTGAGTGGCATGAAACTGTGGCATGTTGTGGCTTGAGCTTGGCATGTTTGACTTGTTGTGGCATGGAAACATTTTGGCTTGGAAACATTAGCCTTGAGGCCTCAGAAGTTAAAAGGCATCTAGTGGTAGGACCCCTAGGAGAAATTGGAGGTTCAAAGCCCCGAGTAAAAAGAACCCCTTTCCGCCTTCACGCCAGGCGGTCCGCTAAAATTCCAGGATTAGTCATCGACGTCGCGATGATGTTCCTCATCCTGATCTTCAGTGCCTTGGTTGGGGTCGTTGTTTCGGGTCTTTGGAAATTGCTCGAAAAGTGTTTTCAGAGAGGCTCCAAGAGAGCACCTGAGATGAGTAGAATAAAGCCCCGAAAAGGAGGATGTTGGATTCGTATTCGCGCCCGAAAATGCTTCAAGCGTGTTTGCGTAGAACGGATCTTTCTGGTTGGTAGAAAAATCCCGAAAGCCCCAACTCAGGGAAAGCCCAAAACCTTAAAGTTGTTGGCTTGCGTGCGGCATGTTTGGCATGTTTTGGCATGGTGTCTTGACGTGGCATGCTGTGTGTTGAAGGGAAATGATGAGAAAGTGCCGGAAGGAGGCTTAAAGCAGCCAGTGACTGAGCATCTGCGGATGCTCAGAGGGCTGCCCCTTCCAGGAAGTGGCACAGGCTCTGATCCCTTGATCTTGGATCGTGATGATGTTGAACCGTCGTCCTCGTTAACCCAACCGAATCGTTCCCCACAAAACCCGGAACAACCTCCTGAAGCCCCAATTCCACAAGGAGAGGAGATAGAAGAAAGGATTCCTTTGCGAAGCCACGCACTCCAGGTACATCGATCCCGAGGTCATTTTCCCTATGATGTGAACTGCGAAAGCTGCTGCTCTAGCAAAGGCAAAGTCCCAGCCAGGAGACTGAAGAGGCAGCTACAGAAGGAGAATCAAACCATTGGGGTCGATTTCTATTATTTTGGGAAACTGAGGGTTCTTCTTCTTGTACATGTTGCGTCCCGGTACTCAATGTCTATCCCCGCCATGGAACTACACGACCCGAACTTGTTATTCAACATCGATCGGTGTATCCGCGAAATTGGATTGCACCAAAAGACTTTAACGTTTCGGTGCGATAACGAACAGGGTCTGATATCCATGTGCGAGAGGGTCGCGGCGCAGAGGCGCGAGAACCCTACGATTGTAGATGTTGTGCCAGGATACCGTCCGCAGTCTAAAATCAAGCGGCGTCTTCCTTTGAGCTTAAGTTTGGAGGGAGTAGAATCTGTTGTCAGGTCCCCCAACAAGCTGTGTCAGAGATCTCTGGTGAGCTGTTAGATCCCAAACTCCTCTATCTGTCCATGAAACTGGAACTAGAAGAATTGGAGTCGTTCAACGTAGGAGAAGTGGTGAGCGAGCGAGAAGCGTACAGACTTGCTAAAGAGAGCGGAAGAAGAGTTCTGTCGAGCCGTTGGGTCAATACGGTTAAGAAGCCTGGTCTTTACCGCTCTAGACTTGTTGTCCGCGATTTTGCCGCTATGGGCGGCACAACGCTCGCTGAGGGGATCTATTCTCCTACCACCAGCCTGGAAGGGCTGCGGCTCCTACTTTCCGTTCTGTGTAGAAAAGGGTCTGTGCTGTCCTGTGACGTGTCGGTAGCGTTTATGCACGCCGCTATTGCGCGGCCGGAGTTTGTGCAGCTTCCGAGTAACATAGGAAACGCAAAGACCGGCGAAAGGGTCTTCCTGAAACTGTTTCGTGCCATGAACGGGCTTCGAAGTGCCCCGCTTTCTTGGTACAAGGAGCTGTCGGCGTACTTGGGAAACCAAGGATTCCAGCAGATCTTGGACCCTACAATCTTCCGCAAGAAAACCAAAAATGGTTTGGTGATTGTCCTCTTTTATGTTGACGATCTGTTGATTTGGGCCGAGAACACCGCCGAAGCTCGAAAGGTGTATGAAGACCTGAAGAAACGCTACAAGCTTAAGCTAACAGGTGAGCTCTTGGAAGGAAAACCAGGTGAGGTGTCTTTCTTGGGACGTAGGATCTTCCGGAAGAAGACCGGAGAGCCCTGCGTATACTTTGGCTTGGACGCTAAGTACTTGAGGTCTTGCTGTGAGGAGTACGGAATCACTAAGGTGGCGCCGAAGCTTCCACCATTAGAGCGGCGGTATGCCGACCTCATCAAGAAAGGACAGGACACACCTCTTACGCCAGAGGCGCACGAGCGCTATAGGCGTACCTTGGGACGCCTAGCCTGGGCGTCGCTTTCAAGACCTGATTTGCAGTATGTATGCGGTTTTCTAGGAAGACACCAGTCAGCCCCCAACGAAGCAGCCGAAGCCTGTATGAGGGATGTTCTGAGGTGGGTGTCTGGTTTACCGCATAAGGTCCAAGTGTTCCCCTCACGTAGAGAGCTCTTAGCCCCTGATGAGGACCGAGAGTCAGTGTCGTGTTTTGTTGACGCGTCTTGGGGTTTGAACTCTGTGAGTGGTGGAATTGTGACCTGGAACAACTGTTGCTTGAAGACGTTCAGTAGGAAACAGACGACCGTAGCTCTGTCATCGGCAGAAGCCGAGCTAGCAGCACTGACTGAAATCGCCAGAGAGGGATTGTATATATCTCTGTTGGTGCAGACTATGGTGGAGGGGATGCCTTCTGATTCGGAGGAAGGCCGATATCAGTTGCACGCGTACGGGGACTCTGAAAGCGCCCTGTCCATAGCGCAAATGAGTACCCTCCTGAGGAAAGTTCGCCACATAGAGTTGAGAGCTGCTTTTCTCCAACAACTAGTCGCTAAGGAAAGATTGACGCTGGAGTATATACCGGGGAAACTCAACCCCGCAGATGCTCTAACGAAATCCCCAACTGCGGAGAATTTGGTCAGTCTTTGTGAGGCCGCTGGCCTCAATACCGAGCCAGAATCGTGGTCGTCGATCTCTGAAGAAAACGTCGAAGAAGTAAGAAATGAGCCCAATATCACTGAGGAAGTATCGTCGAACGCAGTAAGGTCCTCTCCGCTGGAGGTTCCGAGCTCTTGGATGGAAGCCGCGACGGCAGTGGCTAGAGGGACAGTGTCGCTCGTCGTTCTGGAGCTTTGCTGCGAAGAGTCGAGTGCTATAGCGAGAGCGTGTGCTCGAGAGAAAGGCATAGCGTACTTCGGAGTGACTCGGGAAATCAATCTTCTGAGTAAAAACACCGTTTTAGTCCTCGAAGAAATCCTGCGTGTCCTGAATCAGGGAAAGGTCCGTGTCTTTGCGCATTTGTCTACGCTTTGTAGCTCAGGCTGCCCCTTGAGGTACCTGCGTTTTCGAAAGCGACGAGGTTTGGAACTTTGGCGGAAGACGCTAAAGATTCACAAGAGTTGCTGGAGACTTATAGGGAAGCTATTCGGCCCCTATTCCTCGAACGAGGGTTTGCTGTTAACCCACGAATGGCCTGAAAGGTCCTCTTTGTGGAAGGAAACGGTATTTTTAGAAGTCTCTAAAAGCATTGGTCTGACGCAAGGATGTCTAGTAGATAGGTGCTGCTTCGAGAAGAAAGAGAAGACTTGGAAGAGATGGTGGTTCGCTTCTAATAGTGCTGCCTGCGTGTGGGAACTGTCTTCGTACGTTTGCGCAGGAAACCACGAACACTCGAAGAGTGCGCCTCTGAAGGAGTCTGGGACCTACCCGGAAGAGCTTGGAAAGGCTCTTGTCAGGATTGGAAAGAAGATCCTGAAGCAGGAAGAAAGAAAGGACTGAAGGGAACTACCCCAGGACCATCTGTGCATGAGGGGGTGTGTAAAATTCTCCCCTGGCTCAAGTTTCGGCTCAACCCCGGTGGGGTGCTCAGGTAGGGAGTGCTGTTGCCTGGAGACTGTACCTAAGGGTGGGCTCCAACAGGACTCAAACCGCAACCACTGTGTTTGCTTGGTAGTCGGCTGCCAGCAACATAGCTGCCTGAGTACGGCCTCGCCAAGTGCTGAGGGAACTTTTCGGCCTCGCTTCGGCAGAGGGTGTGTTTTCGGCCTCGCTTCGGCAGAGGGAGTGGCCAAGTTTCGGCCTCGCTCCGGCTGAGGACACATAAAGTTCGGCCTCACTACGGTTGAGGGGATCTTCCGGCCTCGCATTGCTGAGGTGCTGGTGGGACTGGCATCAGGCTGCAGCAGTCATGGGGAAGCATTGTACTGTGTGTGCCCACTGCGAGGTGGGTTGGGTCTGGAATGAAGACTTGTACTACAACCCGTACTGCTGGCATTGCGGAAAGGCGTGGAAAAAGGCCACTTACCGTGAGCGAGCATGGTCAAGCCAGCGGAAGAAGTGGCAACGGCCAAAGGAAGATGCTACTTGGTGGACAAGACCTGCCAAGAACAAAGAAGGGATGGCCGACCAAGCCCTCACGAAGGCGTGGGGTACGCTTTCTATGGAGGCAAAGAAGGCCATCGAAGAAGCAGGATGGAAGCCGCGGACGATGGAGCCGGGGCCAATTTGGCCCCCGGGATTACCTGGCAATGGATCGCAGGCAGAAAGCATGTCACAGAAGGAGTACCATGCGGCCATTGAGACTGTGTGGCAAGGAGCCGAGCCCGCAGTGCAAAGGCTCCTCAGAGCGGCGGGTATACCCCCGCCGGGGGACTACAAGCCTGAGGACGAGACGCCAAAGCAGGAACTCAGCCGCCATGTTGGTACATACAGACGGACGACAAACAAGCTGAGAACGCTCATTGAGAAGAAGGTCCGGCTTCAAGACAAAACGGAGAAGATAAAGAGCGAGTTCGAGCAGGCCATGAAGCAGCTTGCGCAAGTCAGCCAGGCCATCCAGGCCACGGAGCTGGAGGTAGCGGAAGCACAGAAGAAGGTCCAAGCCTGTGTGAAGGATGAAGAGGACTCGCCATACAAGGACGTCGCGGACTACCTGGAAAAGGAAGGGATCATCCTGTCTGAGGAGCAAGCGGAGGCGCTCAAGACAAGGATGGCAGTCAAAGTCGTGGAGACAGACTGGACGGGAGTCTTGGGACCAAGAGAGCCGAGCATGCCAGTTGAACTTGGCATATATGGGCCGATGCGCATGTCTCGAGATGTGTCAGTCAGGGCAACGCCGACGGGGCGCGAACGCTCGCCGGCGCGTGCCCAGGGCGAGTGAAACCTCAGGCTGGGACAGGAGCGGAGGGGCCGACACCTCAGGGCAGCTCCTGGTCCGAACAGCCAAACTATGAAAGCAGGACAAGTAGAGGAGTCTCAATGGGGAGACTCTGATTTCTCTTTTGGCGGTGGCCGAAAGCAGTGTCACGGGGACATTGTATGGCCACAGGTACATGGGGAAGGCAGTCAAGCTGTGTGTAGTTGTAAAGTTTTTCTACTACCTGGGAACCCCACCTACCAACCCAAAGGGTTGATGAGCATGTGTGGATTTGTGACTCATGTTTTACCGACAGCGCCTTTACCGGTTCAAGGAAAAAGAGCGACTTGAAGTTTAGCATGGTAGCGGAGCACACTGTGCATCCGGGACCGAAGCCATGCCTCGTGGCCGTGATGATGGTTTGGGTTGGAACCCTGATGCTGTGGAGCCAATGGAGCTCACAGAACCTACAGAGCCCATGGAACTCACAGAACCCATGGAGCCAATGGAACTCACAGAACCCATGGAGCCGATGGAACCCGCAGAGCCCATGGAAGAAGGGGAACAAGAAGAAGAAATGGAGCCACGAAGAAAGGAGATCAAGATTCACCGTGTTGGCATGGGAAAAGGCTACGGATCTTCAGCAAGCAGTTCAGCTGAAGGAAGTGGAAGTGCACCAAGGTATATGCCTCCAAAGCCGAAGAAGAAGCCCGAACGACCAGTGGTGGAAGGAAGAGATTACATTCCCTTGGAAGGAGGAGAACCAGACGGGCCAGTGGAGATCGGGAGTCCTAGTTCCTCTAGCCCCGAAACTACAATGGTGTACCAAGAGGCACCACCTACACCGAGAAGGGAGCCGAGAACACTTTCGTCTGGGCACATCGCCTTGGAGCTGCAAGAGCAGCAAGTGTCTGCTGAGCAACGCAGGCGAAGGCAGCTGGAGAGACTCTCTGCACTCGCAGCAGAGACGGAAAGGATCCAACGGCGAGCAAGGGAACGAGCCTTGCAGGAACCAGTTCGGTTTCCAAAGTCAGGAGGGCCACCGCCACCAGCGGGCCCAGAACCAGAGCAAGCTCCAGAGTGTCCACCGCCAGGAGAAGAACGAGCTCCAGAGTGTCCACCTCCGGACCCAATGCCGAGTGGTACGAAGCTTCCTCTTCACACGCTGGACGGGGAACCCAGCAACGCAGCAGTGGCGGAACACATCCGCCGGAATGAGGAAGAGTATGCTGCAAGACGTGCCGGTGCAATTCCTTCAGGAGACGAAGCAAGAGCCAGGGAATCCAAGGAATTTGCTCGTGGAGTTGCATACTTTCGAGCCAGGTACGGCCAGCGAAGCCAAAGCAGTGGAACAGCGAGTTCCAGCCGAGACACGGGGCCTGGGACCCTACAACCCAGGACGGGGCCTGGGACCCTACAACCCAGGATGGAAGATGCGAGAAATGAGCCAGGGAGCAGTTCCAGAGGACCACCTCCGAAGGAACGACCTGCTGGAAGCAAGGCGCCACCTCCAGAGCCAAAGGGACCACCACCGAAGCGAGTGGGAGCAACGCAAGCCACTACGCTCTACCCGAATTCTCCTTGGAGGAGAACAGAAAGGAGAAGAATGCGAGAAAGGGGCGAGGAGCCAAACCCTGGAAATGAGGAAGATGAATGGGGAGATTGGTCAGGACGATGAGGTCGACTACCAGAAGGAGAAAGCAGAGATCGACTACCAGGAGGAGAAAGCAGAGATCGACTACCAGGAGGAGAAAACAGAGATCGACTACCAGGAGGAATCAAAATTCTATGGCCTATGTACAAACAAGAGCCTCTACTCCGACAAGACTATGAATGGAACAAGAGATCCATTGGTGATGTGGATTTGGACCAGTATTCCAGGAGCAAAGAACCTCTACGACCCCAAGACTATGCAATTCGATTACAATGGAGCAATGGCAATGATGCTTATGCTTGGAGTATCAGGTGCGATCATGTTGTGCATTGGATGTTTGCAAGCGACAGTGCATTTGCAGTCATGTCGTCAGTCATGTTTGTGGAGATTGCAACATTCATGTTTTCGGAGGCGCTTGAGCAGAGGGGCACGGAGAGATCACTTGCGTTCGTGTGCTTGTGTGAGAAAACAACAGAGAGGAGCGATGCTGTGTGTGCTTGTCGTGTTACAGTTTTCTGCAGTGCAAGGGATGCAGCAGAATGGACCACCCCAACAACCCACAGAACTTTCTGAAATTCTGACTGCATTGACAAGGGCGACCCAAGTTGGAATGAGTGCGCTACAAAGGTTGGAGCAACAAGCAAGCAGTTCGGATGATCTGAACCGAAGGATTGAAAGTGCGACAAAGGCGATCAAGGCACCAGATGTTTGGAACCCACAAGCCTCGGGAGAGCATCCACCGGATTTTACAACCTGGAAACATCAGTTTCTGAATTGGCTAGGTTTTGCCGATTCGCAATACTCAGAAGCTCTAAGTATGATTGAAAGTCTGGGAGCAACGCCGATCGATGTTTCGACTCTCACTACAGTGGAGAGAGAACTTTCGACAAAGCTTTACCACATACTGACTTCGTATATGCGGGGAGCAGCAACGCAACTGTCTCGAAATTGGAGCAGGGAGCGATGTGGGTATCGTCTCTATCAAAGTTTGCTTTGGGAATACCAACCAGCCACCAAACAACGAGCTCTAACCCTCAGTCAAGCGATTGGGATGTTTCCCAACTTCGATGGGGGCAAGAGCATGGTGGAGCAGATTGGTTCACTGGAAAACCTTGTTCGGGAGTACGAGATCGCTTCAGGAAAGACCTACGATCGAGATTTGTTGATGGGAGTTTTGCTTCGATGTTCACCGAGGGCGATTCGAGACCACCTTACTTTGACAATGCCCGAAGGAACAAACTACATGTCAGTGAAGCAAGCGATTCTTTCATACGAGCAAAGCAGCAAAACTTGGGATTACCAGACGGTGTTGAAGCAAAAGACCTTGCAGAACACAGCGAGCAGTTCGAATGCAGATCAAGGACCAGCACCAATGGAAGTGGATGCAGTGTACGAGAAAGGAGGAGGAAAAGGAAACAAAGGCAACAAAGGAAACAAAGGAGGAAAAGGATCCTACTCGTGGTCAAGCTTTGGAGCAGGATTTCGCCAATGGAGAAAAGGTGGACGAAAAGGAAGCTACAAAGGAGGAAAGAAAGGACGAGGCAAAGGTTTCCACAAAGGAGGAAAGAAAGGCGGAAAGAAAGGTGGAAAGCATGGCAAAGGAGGAAAGAAAGGTGGAGGAAAGAAGTTGGACAGAGATGTTTGCCGATTCTGCAAGCAGCGAGGACATTGGGGAAACGAGTGTCCAAACCGCAATGTTCGAGAAGTGCAGGCGAGCGAGGCCAGCACCGAGGTACCCCACTCGACAGTCGAGTCTGTTACTCCGTCGCAGAGTGCGAGCCAATACAGGATAAGGAGAGTGAGGAACATTGATTTCCATCACATTGCGAACACACCACCTGACGGCACAGAGCACTATGAGCTTAGCGAAGTTTCAGAAGAAGAAGGTGATTGGTTCACCAGAAGGATAGAGGTGCAAGGACCAGAGTGCTACTACATCGGGGATGAGAGTGAGAACAAACAAGATCATGAGAGTGATGAGCTGTATCAATGGTATGAAAACAGCTTGGAAAGAGTTCAAGGAGGATTGGGACCTCCAGGAGGATTGGAACCTCTGAATCAAGGAGGATTGGAACCTCTGAGTCAGGGAGGATCGGAACCTCTCAATGTGCGAATGGTCCAGTTGGACACAAAGCAACATGTGGTGATCTTGGATTCAGGAGCAGATGTGAGTTTGTTACCACGAAGATTGTCGGATGCAGGCGTCGAAGTTTCGACCCCAACCTCTCTGAGGTTGCAAGACGCACAAGGGGGTGCGATGCGAGTTGAAGGTATGCGGCGAGCAGTTTTGCAGTTCAGTAGCTGCAGTGTGACTGAGGACTTTGTGTTGTCGGACACCAATAACATCTTGCTGTCTTTAGGAAGGCTACTCAAAAATGGATGGAAGTTTGTGTCAGTGGGATGCAAACAGCGCCAGGGGGGCGAGACCTGGGGAGAAGAAACCCAGGCGGGGGAACTTGTATCTCCCGATGGTAAGGCACGGGTGCCTGTGGAATACCAGAGGAATAGCTTGAGATTGACAGCGGAAGTTAGAGGAGTCGAGCAAGTCAGGGCAGTCAAGGTGACTTTGGCCTATGACTTTGGTAAAGTCCCAGAGAAGGATTGGAGCCTTCTACCGAATGGAACGCCAGTCCATCGCCATTTTGGACTTGAGTTTGTAAAGCCGCCGACAGGTACTTGGAAGTACAGGACCACCATCGTGAAGGTGGGCAACGAATGGGAAGTGATTGAAGCAACGGAATTGCTCGAGCGAAAATCCGACTTGGAAGATCGAATACCGGGATTGCTTTTTCGATCAGAAATTCTCACATTCTTGCACAGGACACCAGAGTATCTGGACAAGTGCTTGGTAGAAGAGGTAGCACCAGAAGAAGCACCAAAGGAGGAAGAAAAGAAGATGGAAGAGGAGCCAGAATGGTTTGGAAGAGAAAGAGGAGCTCCAGAAGAGTTGCAGGTGCCAGTGCCGAAAGGAGTTGTGAAGCAGCAAGGAAAGGCAGGAGGACACCAAGAGTTGGAACTCGACATGGGAAGTACTATTGTGGTGAATGGAGAGTCACTCACAGCAACGAGTGAGATTGAGAAGCTGCGAGAAGGTTGTCGGTATTTGGGTTTGAGCGTCTCAGGGTCAAAGGTGAAGATGTTCAGGAGACTGTGCAACTACCTCACCGAAGACAGAGATGAGGACGCAGAAGAAGTTGCAGACAGGCTGAGGAAGCAAAGGCCCAAAGCAAGAACAAGACCCGGAGTGCCCGAACCGACAGAAGCAGAGATTGAAGAGCATATGGCAACCCACATGCCAATGCAACCATGGTGTGATTTCTGTGCAGCGGCAAAGTCGAAACAGGACCATACCCCACAAAGCAGTGAAGCAAAGTATGAAGACCCAGGAAAGCCAGTGATCCAGATGGACTTCATGTACATGGGTCAGAACAGTGTGAGTCTGATCATTCTTGATTCATGGACTCGATTTTCGTGGGCGATTCCAGTGCCGGGGAAAGCACCGACGAAGAAGTTGGCCGAGAAAGTAGTGAAGTTTTCTCTCGAGATGAACTACATTTCCGAAGAAGTTCTGTTTGCGATTGATGTGGAGCCAGCGACAACAGCCTTACTGGATTTGATTGTAGCAATACGACAAAAGTTAGGCTACAAGGCTGGAAAGTATCCAAACAAGCCCTACCACAAAGGAAGAACAGCGAGAGTGGAACGCCACATTCAGAACCTCAGGAGACAAAGCCTCACGATGATTGAAATGGTCGAGGATCGGATTGGGGAAAAGATTCCTGAAGATCATGCTTTACGAGCGTGGGCAATTCACCACGCAGCATGGTTGTTCAACAGGTACCACCTACACTCAGGGACGCAGAGTACAGCTTTCCAATTGGTCTACGGGAGACCATACCAAGGGCAGATTTTACCCTTCGGAGAGTATGTGTTTGGTCTGGCCAAGCCTGGAGGAGTGAAGAATCGATCCTTGTGGACAGGAGGAATATGGGTTGGAAAGGACGACCGGGACATGGACGTGATTACATCAAAAGATGGGATCTTTACGTCAAGATCTGTGCGGCGCACACAACCAGCGTGGCGCGCACGTGAGACCCTTCAACTTCAGGGTTCTCCTTGGACGAAGAAAGCCCCAAGGCTAGGGCACACCGCGCATGCGGCACCGTTACCGAGAATCATGGAAGAACCAGGCAAAGAGAAAGAAGGAGGAGAAAATGAGCCAGAGCCAGCAGGAGATGAAGCAGGATCTGATGTGGAAAGTTCAAAGCATGACACAATCAGTGATCTATTGCTGAGCAGTGGTCAACCTACACCTCGAAGTTCATCAACGGATTCCAACCAAGGCGGGGGACAAAAGAGAGAAACTGAAGGAGAAGAAAGAGAGGAACCTGCGAAAGCTAGTAAAACAGCAGATGCTGAGGAGCCACCGACGAAGCAACAAAAGACTGCGGAAAGTTCACCTACAAGTGCTGATCCTGGAAGTCCGAAAGGAAGTCTATTTCCACCGTTGTACGCCGGACAGGTAGAAGAACAGGAAGACGAAACAGGATATCATGAAGATGACCTTTGGGAAGAAAGAGTCTGGAAGGAATGCGAAGAGGAATATGAAGCGGATAGTGAAGGAGAAGAAGAAGATGAGGATCGACCACCGAAAGTCAGCGAAGAGGAACTTGAAAGGTTGGATGCAGAGGCAGGAAAAGCTGAACTTGACAAACTCGCCAACATGAAGGTTGTGAAGACGATCAAGAAGGAAGAGTGTTCAGAGGAAGGTAAGTTTCTGACACTAAGGACAGTTTTCGATTGGAGAAAGAGAGATGGAGTTTGGAAGCGTAGATGCAGAATTGTGTGTCGGGAATTCCGTGCGGGAGCCCAGAGCACGGAGGAGACTTTTAGTCCTACGTCAGGACACGCAGCAGTGCGAATGATGTTTCTTTTTCATCTCATCTACAACTGGGAGCTTACAGTTCTTGACATTCGTGACGCATTCTTGCAAGTCAAGCAGAAAGCTCTGATGTATGCTGATATCTCACCGTGGATTCGAACACTACTTGGTTTGGATGAAGACCACGTATGGAAAGTGGAGAAGTGTCTGCCAGGGCAAAGATCAGCGGCAGAACAATGGTTTACCCATTTGGTTGAGATTTTGAAGCGTTTGGGATTTGAGCAATTTGTTGGGATACCCTCAATCTTGAAGCACCGAGTGAAGAAGATTGCAGTGTCGATTCATGTCGACGACGAGCTAGTTGCAGGTGCAAAAGGCGAAGGAAGATGGCTGATATGCGAGCTAGAGAAGTTTTTCAAGCTCACAGTTGAGGGACCGTTCCCATCCCACCGGGGATCGGGAGAACAGCTTCATTACCTGAAGAGGACCTATGAGTTCCTTGAAGAAGGAATTTTGGTGACAGTGTCGAAGAAGCACTACGAGAAGCTTAGAGGACTCTACAAGCTGGGGAACCGAAAGCCAAGACAAACCCCAGAGCACCAGCTGATTGGAACAGTGGACAATTCCAAAGAACTGGAGTGCAAGAAGTTTCGTTCAGCGTTGGGAACACTGTTGTACATTTCCCAAGACCGATGGGATTTACAGCATGTGACGAAGTGTTTGGCAAGTAAGATGTCGAAGCCAACGGAACAAGCGTTAACCTGTTTGAAACAAGCTTTGCTCTATGTGCAAGGAACAGAGCAACTGGGATTCCTACTGAAGTACACAAAGGTTGGAAACAAGATGATGGATGCGATCTATCAAAGAGAAGAGCAAGAAGAAGAAGACGAAGAAAAGAAAGGAACACACAGTATGGAAGTATTCACGGATGCAGATTGGGCATCAGACCGTGAAGCGAGATGGTCTACATCATCAGTGATTGTGTGTATGAATGCAGTGCCAGTACTTTCGTATAGCAGGACCCAGAAAGCTACAGCTTTAAGTTCGGCAGAGTCCGAAGTGCTAGCATGCTCAGGAGGAGCATCAGAAGCGATGTTACTGAAGAAGTTGTGGATGTTTCTTGCAGGAAAGTTACTCGTGGAGATCCGGATGGATTCAAGTGCGGGAAGACAATGGATGATGCGAACAGGAGTCGGAGGACTCAAACATATCGATCTGAGAGTATTATGGCTTCAGCGAGGGGTGAAGAACAACAGCTTCAAAGCAAAGCCAGTGCCTACCAAATTAAACATTGCCGACTTGAATACAAAGCGCTTAGGAGTATCTCGAAGGAGATTTCTCATGTACCATATTGGAGCCATGGTGTGGAATGGAGAAAGTCATGAGCGTTATGGGAAAGAAGAAGCAATGGAACATGTGGCAGGTGAAGTTTGCCGAAGCCAAGTTCGAGCACTACGTGCAACTTTGTTGAGCGAGCGTGGAAGCAAGACGGCTAGAGCGATGTACTTGACAATGATGGTGAATATGATTTCTCAGATTGCAGGACAGCCAGACGATTTTGGAGGACGAGAACGAGAAGAACGAGAATTTGTTTTCATCTATGTGAAGGAAGTGAGTGGATGGATTATTCTTTTCAGTGTGATACTAGGAGGAATTTTCGCTTTACTCTTGTTCTACATGGTCGAGCAGAAGGTGAACAAAGGACGACAGGAACCGCAGGAAGAAGGATCACAGGAACCACAGGAAGAAGGACCACAGGAACCACAGGAAGAAGGACCACAGGAACCACAGGAAGAAGGACCACAGGAACCGCAGGAAGAAGTACCACAGGAACCACAGGAAGAAGGACCACAGGAACCGCAGGAAGAAGGACCACAGGAACCGCAGGAGGAATTCACTATTCGAAGATTTGTGCAAAAGTATTGTCCGCCCGATGAGGATGATGTTCAACGTACAGCAAGGGCAGTCAATATGTATTTCCGTGATGCACCAGAGGATTCAGCGACAGGCAGTGGTAATGGGATGCCTGGAATCAGTACAGTACCAGCAAGCCAAATCCATGTGAATGACGAAGAGCTTGCAAGGCGATTTCAAGAATGGGGAATGGTTAATATCATTCCTATGGCACAGGATGTGGACGAACAGCTACAAGCACAACCCCATTATGTGTACACGCCTCATGGCAAGAGGTACCACCGACCTACATGTGCAGATGTGCAAAGGTCAGAGAGATTCACTTACAGTGCAGCAGTGCATGCGAGATTGCACTACCGTCCTTGTGGCAATTGCAGGCCCGGGACCATGTGAGTGAATGATGGAATGTTTCACTTTTCCGTACAGTGTGAGCTACAGCGAGTACAAGCTTACCTGAGCGAAGTGTTACCCACGAGGAAGCAGTGGGAACAGTTTTCACCGAGTGCAAGGACTCCAATAGGGAGAGCACAACGAGGCCATCGCACAATACCAGATGAGCCCAACGACATACCTGTACAGTTTCTACAAACCCGTTACTGTAGAGTGATGTTGAGCTTACAGTTCGCACAACATCAAGGCGGGGTGTAAAGTTTTTCTACTACCTGGGAACCCACCTACCAACCCAAAGGGTTGATGAGCATGTGTGGATTTGTGACTCATGTTTTACCGACAGCGCCTTTACCGGTTCAAGGAAAAAGAGCGACTTGAAGTTTAGCAGTAGTACCCAAGTGCCTAATACAAACAGCACAGTGGAAGACAGCCAAGAGAGCTGGAGTCCAGTAACGCGGGGTCCAAAGTCAGCCCGTGCTGCGGATAGCAGTTGGGCGGTCACAGGTCCCAGATACTTCGGTCTGGGAGGTGCGGACCATGAGGATGAATGGGTGAATTCGGCCTCGCAAAAAGCAGAGGGAAGCCAAACACAGATGGGAGACCCAACTGCGGTAAGAGGGGATAGCCTAAAGGCCTCGCAGAAAGCTGAGGTAGCAAGGTTGTCGGCCTCGCAAAGTGCTGAGGGTCACCAAAGGAAGCAAAAGCCCAAGAAACGGAAAGCGCACCCAAGAGCACCACCTAAGGATCTACCACAGGAGTGGCAAATGCTGTGTCAAGTGGTGGGTAGATATGATGCTTCCAGTGAGGCTGCCGCACTCGAAGCCATTGAGAAACTGGAAGAGCAGGAACTCAACCCGCTACAACAACGAGCATGCCACGAAGTGCTTCGTTCCTTTGTGGAGCAGGACGCACAATATGCCAAGTGGATCTTGGCAGATGTGGCAAGTGGGTATCGCCAAGATGATAAGGCCGAATGCATCAAAATCACCTCGGCTAACATCACCAGCTGGAGGAAACCCATAGCGGCATGGATACACGAACTAGGACCGGACCTGGTGGTGCTGCAGGAAACCCATCTCAAGACAGAGGGTATCCAGCAAGCCATGAGCCATTGCCAAGATATGGGATACACCTTCATTGGCATGCCAGGCAGTACAAAAACTAAGGGTGTACAAGGAGGCCTGGCAGTGGTGGCACCCCGACATAGGAACCTGCGATACCTTACTGAGTATGGGACAGGACCGGCGGGCTTCCTGGCATGTGCCATGAGAAATAAAGGCTGGGATTTGATCATCGTCAGTCTGTATTTGGAGAGCGGGGTCGGATTCCAGGCTCCAAACAATATCCAAGTACTGGCGAGACTGATAGCCTTTCTCAAGGGCTGCAAAGTGCCATATATGGTGCTGGGTGATTGGAATGAAGCCCAGGACACCATGAGGGGCACAACTCTGGCGACAGAAGTTGGTGGTGCATTTGTTGGAGTGGGGGAACCAACGGCCCAAGGATCGGACGAAATCGATTACGGGCTGGTTGCGAAATGCTTGGTGCCCATCCTTCAAGTGAAAACGGATTGGGAAACCCCTTTTCGGCCTCATGCTGCAATGCATTGGAGGGTGGCCCAACCGTGCAGTAGCCCTGATGTTCCCCAGATGAAGAAGGCGGGAGCACTGGTGACGGAGACTGTGGAGTATGAACCAGTACAAAACACACAGAGCATCAACATCTTGGATGAACCCAAGATGGAAGATGAGCTCAGTGAGACATTTGCTCACCTGAGTGCCGGTGTGGAGAGGTCGATCACAGGCCGAATCGATGGTATGGGTGTTAAATCGGAGATTGTGCGGAAGAAATTGGTGGTCAACAACCCGGAGAACGTTGTCTGGACGGGCAAGAGGGCGGCCTTTTGGAACCGGGTCCAACAATGGGTCAAACAAGGCAGACATCATGGCGATGCACATCCGGTGGCGCGTCTGGTCCAACGCAGGCTCGGCGAGTATTACGAGGGTGATGCGCAGAACCAGGAGGATATGCTTGCGAGTATCCTGGGCCGGGGTACGGACGCTAGGCTTGTTCTGAAGCGCATCGACGAACAGCAATGCTACGCGAGAAAGGCGGATATGGAGGAGACAGCCCACCAGTACAAGCAATGGCTCAGTAAGGCCATGGAAAAGGGCATGCGACCGCTATACAATGCCTTGCGAAAAGAAGAACAAGTGGTACAAAGACCCTACATGGAATATGACATGCTGGAACGGCCACACATTCGCCGAGACCACTGGGCGGCAGTGTGGACGACGGGCCAACCGTTGGCAAAATCGGCCTCGCTCATGACGGAGCTTGAGGATGCAGCCAAAAAACAAGCGGCCAGCGTGGTGCCGCTGAACCCTGTCGAGGTTAAGGCAAGGATCAAAAAACTGGCACTAAAGAGCCCGGGGCCGGATGGCTGGAGGATTGACCATTTGCAGGCCATGGACGATAAAGCAGTTGAAGCCGTTGTGTCCTTCTACCATGAATGTGAGGCCAAGGCAGCATGGCCGCAGCAAATGACAGTCTCCCTTATAGCAATGCTGCCGAAGAATCTGACCCGGGAAAGACCAATCGCCTTGCTACACATCCTGTACAGGACTTGGGTCCGCCTGCGATGGGATTTGGTAAGTACTTGGCAGGCAGGCTATGCCGCAGCTGCCACGTACGACAAGGCAGTCCCAGGCAGTTGCTGCTTGGACGTGGCCGTCGGCAGACTACTGCGAAATGAGGTGGCAAAGACAAATGGAGTGCATGTGGTGTCACTCTTTGTGGACCTCGAGTCCTTTTTCGATACCATCCAATTTCAGCAATTGATCATGGCAGCAACGGCCCTGCAATATCCGCCGCTAATCCTGAAGATGGCACTGGAAGTGTACATGGGTGCCAGATACTTGGTGGCGGATGGGGTGCTATCGGCAGGCATCAGAGCTACAAATGGCGTGCAAGCGGGTTGCCCAGCGGCGCCATCGTTAGCAAAGGTGGCATTGCACCCGGTGATAGACAAGATCCAAAGGCGACGAGATGTGGCAAACGTGGACTGTTGGTTGGATGATGTCTCAATTGACATCCAGCATAAGTCCTTTAAACACGTGGCGGATAGTGCCATACGAGTCTACCGCAGCTTAAAGGACGGGATGGATGCTAATGGTTTCAC
Source organism: Symbiodinium natans (assembly GCA_905221605.1). Taxonomy (NCBI): domain Eukaryota; class Dinophyceae; order Suessiales; family Symbiodiniaceae; genus Symbiodinium; species Symbiodinium natans. The sequence goes on from CAJNDS010000697.1 coordinate 86,356, forward strand.
GATTTCATCCAAGAAGACAGGGTTTGTGGCCAGCAGTACCCAGGCGAGCAAGCACCTGCGAGAACTCCTGCAGCCACATGAGCCACAGGTGTACGACGTGATGCGTGACCTGGGCGTCGATAGTACAGGGGGGCGAAAGCGTCGCTTGGTGACGTCGGCAACGCGGGCCAAGAAAGCCCGTGCGAGACATAGCAAACTGTCTAGGCTGGGACCGCCGCCCAGCACTAAACTCCGCGTGGTCAAGGCAGCGATCACATCAGTTGCTTTGTGGGGGCACCCCTCTGTGGGGGTTTCACCCAAAAGAATGAAATGGCTCCGAACAGTGGTAGGAAAACACCTGGGTAAATACAAGCTTGGGAGTTTGGAAACCATCTTGGACATGGGAGCCAAGAAATGCCAAGATCCAAAGCGCACAATCCACAAGCAGCATTTCAAAGTGGTGGCCAAAGTTTTCCGTGCATGGATCGGTGGTGGAAAAGCCCACTTTGACTTGGCCTGGAAAACCACTTGGAAGAGGTTGAGTGCGGCCAAACACCACTGGCCACTGGTCACGGGGCCGATGGCTGCAACCATGGCGTACTTACTGGATCTGAAGGTAGATGCCAGTGACCCAGGCAAATGGAAGAGAGGTAGTGTCCTCAACGTTGATTGGACCCAGCCACGCATGGGTAGCCTCGCCTACAAATGGCTTGAGGGATTCCTGGAGGAACAGAAGCGGGCTGCGATAGCGCGACAGGCAGGTGGCGCTGGTGCCCAAGAGGGGTTGGATTGGACGCCGCATCACAAGTTGACGAAGCTGGGAGGCCTAAGCCCAGGCCTTATGGAAGGTATAAAGTCAGTGTGGCATGCGGGCGTCATCACGGAGTCCAAGCCAGGATGGTGCAGGAAGTGCCAAATGCCAGCAACTCTGGAGCATGTTCTCAAAGAATGTCCTTACTGGCGTGAACAAGGGTTCAAAGAACCCAAGCTCCAGGAATACTTGCGTCACAAATACCCATGGGAGTGTCTGTGGACAAGGGCACTCCTGCCAAAGCCGGCGGTGTGGCACCCGAAGCCGCCGGAACACCTTTTAGGTCTCCGTTACCAAGGATGCTTTGCAGCAGATGCAAAAGTGGAAGCGGAAGGCTTGATCTTCGCCACTGACGCAAGTGGAGGTCCAGGAGGAATAGACCCACGTGTACAAACATCAGCCCTCGCAGTGGTGGCTATGTCCTGGACAAAAGGTGTCCTGGTGGAAGCCGGACGGATTACAGAGCTGGTCTACCCGTGGCAGCCGGTGGTGGACATGGAGCGCCGTGCGCTTTTCCGACTAATGGAGCACACG